>CM051242.1:41000248-41435248 GCA_027917425.1 Gastrophryne carolinensis | reverse complement strand
TTATGTAATAGAGTGCAAGCTCTTGGGCTTCTTTAGGTAACATTAGACTTCTGTATAACCCAGTGGATTGTTAGGCTTTTGCTATTTGGGCTCCAGATAGATAGTAAGCTCTTGTGGCCACATATTCCAGCAGGGTGGGGGAGATGTTACTATGGGGGACTCGCCATTAGCGGCCCGGCTTCTGAAGTGTTTCTCTATTTACTAAGACAGAAGTGGTAACAAAGTCGCGATTGCTGATCGGTAACAGTGTCCCGGCCATGCTGCTGCCCTCCCTCCTCATCCTCCTGCGGCCAGGTGAGCGATGGCGGGACTCACCTACCTCGTGCGGCTGCCAGTAGCGGGTGACCCCGATCCCGGGCGGCTCCAGGCTCCGGTAGCGGCAGGAAAGGTGATCGGAGGAGGCTCCAGGAAGGTGACGGGACCCGCCCACCACTATCAGGAACTGGGAGTCACCCAGCTGGGAGGCCACACGGTCCTAACGCCGAGCTCCTCCATTGTGAGCCTCAGTGACTTAGGGAGGGGGATCCAGCATGATGAGAGAAAAGGGAGCCAGTACTTACCTCACACAACCACCTTGCACCTATCTTGTACTATACAGCTATGGAGAAGCAAGAGTGCGGGCTCAGAGCTACCTGTCCAAACACCCATCACCTAAGCCCTAAAATAGGGGAACTTTCCCTAGGAATACTCACCTATTCCACCTTTGTGATTGGAGACTGGAAGCCGCAGCACACCACAGCCTTTTTATTTATACGTAGGTGACTGTGGCCAAGGGATCCATCCAGGTTACAGGACCCTGGCTCTGCCCCCCTTCCCCAGGAGCTCTGGTTTGCCATTAGTAAAGATGAGCCAACTTCCTAAAAATTCAGGTGATTTGCAGAATTTCTCCAAGAAATTGAAGTTCGTCCGAATCGAACCTTTGAAAATCACTCATCTCTAGGGTGTAAAAAACTCACATGTTCCAGGTGGCAGGAGGGGTGCGGGATTCCTTCACTGGGCTTCTCAGGCTGCAGGTAGGGGTGCAGGCGTCCTCTGCCCAGCTTTCCTCCCCGGCTCCAGCTGGCAGGTGAGGGTGTTAGCTTCTCCTGCTCCACTTCTGGGACATTGGGCTTCCCCAGCCCGGCTTAAGGCTGCACGTGGGTGTGCTGGCTCCTCTGGCGGGGGGTTTGGCTGCAACTCAGAGAAAAGAAGAAAAAACTCACCACCATCCTCGTTCCCACCACCTGAGGTGCCAGCACACCCACCGCCTGAGGTATCAGCACACCCACCGCCCAAGGTGCCAGCACACCCACCACCTGAGGAGCCAGCACACCCACCACCAGAGGTGCCAGCACACCCACCACCTGAGGAGCCAGCACACCCACCACCAGAGGTGCCAGCACACCCACCACCAGAGGTGCCAGCACACCCACCACCTGAGCTATCAGCACACCCACCGCCCAAGGTGCCAGCACACCCACCACCAGAGGTGCCAGCACACCCACCACCAGAGGTGCCAGCACACCCACCACCAGAGGTGACATCACACCCACCACCTGAGGTGCCAGCACACCCACCACCTGAGGTGACATCACACCCACCACCTGAGGTGACATCACACCCACCACCTGAGGTGCCAGCACACCCACCACCTGAGGTGACATCACACCCACCACCTGAGGTGACATCACACCCACCACCTGAGGTGGCAGCACACCCACCACCAGAGGTGGCAGCACACCCACCACCTGAGGTGACATCACACCCACCACCTGAGGTGCCAGCACACCCACCACCTGAGGTGACATCACACCCACCACCAGAGGTGCCAGCACACCCACCACCTGAGGTGCCAGCACACCCACCACCTGAGGTGCCAGCACACCCACCACCTGAGGTGACATCACACCCACCACCTGAGGTGCCAGCACACCCACCACCTGAGGTGACATCACACCCACCACCTGAGGTGCCAGCACACCCACCACCTGAGGTGACATCACACCCACCACCTGAGGTGACATCACACCCACCACCAGAGGTGCCAGCACACCCACCACCTGAGGTGCCAGCACACCCACCGCCCGAGGTGCCAGCACACCCACCACCTGAGGTATCAGCACACCCACCACCCGAGGTGCCAGCACACCCATCACCTGAGGTGACATCACACCCATCACCTGAGGTGACATCACACCCACCACCAGAGGTGCCAGCACACCCACCACCAGAGGTGCCAGCACACCCACCACCCGAGGTGCCAGCACACCCATCACCTGAGGTGCCAGCACACCCATCACCTGAGGTGACATCACACCCACCACCAGAGGTGCCAGCACACCCACCACCAGAGGTGCCAGCACACCCACCACCAGAGGTGCCAGCACACCCACCACCAGAGGTGCCAGCACACCCATCACATGAGGTGACATCACACCCACCACCAGAGGTGCCAGCACACCCACCACCAGAGGTGCCAGCACACCCACCACCTGAGGTGCCTGCACACCCACCACCTGACGTGCCAGCACACCCACCACCAGAGGTGCCAGCACACCCACCACCAGAGGTGCCTGCACACCCACCACCTGAGGTGCCAGCACACCCACCAACTGAGGAGCCAGCACACCCACCACCTGAGGAGCCAGCACACCCACCACCAGAGGTTCCAGCACACCCACCACCTGAGGTGCCAGCACACCCACCACCTGAGGTGCCAGCACACCCACCACCTGAGGTGACATCACACCCACCACCTGAGGTGACATCACACCCACCACCTGAGGTGCCAGCACACCCACCACCTGAGGTGACATCACACCCACCACCAGAGGTGCCAGCACACCCACCACCTGAGGTGCCAGCACACCCACCACCTGAGGAGCCAGCACACCCACCACCTGAGGTGCCAGCACACCCACCACCTGAGGAGCCAGCACACCCACCACCTGAGGTGACATCACACCCACCACCAGAGGAGCCAGCACACCCACCACCTGAGGTGCCAGCACACCCACCACCAGAGGAGCCAGCACACCCACCACCTGAGGTGACATCACACCCACCACCAGAGGAGCCAGCACACCCACCACCTGAGGTGACATCACACCCACCACCAGAGGTGCCAGCACACCCACCACCAGAGGTGGCAGCACACCCACCACCTGAGGTGCCAGCACACCCACCACCTGAGGAGCCAGCACACCCACCACCTGAGGTGACATCACACCCACCACCAGAGGAGCCAGCACACCCACCACCTGAGGTGCCAGCACACCCACCACCAGAGGAGCCAGCACACCCACCACCTGAGGTGACATCACACCCACCACCTGAGGTGCCAGCACACCCACCACCTGAGGTGACATCACACCCACCACCTGAGGTGACATCACACCCACCACCAGAGGTGCCAGCACACCCACCACCTGAGGTGCCAGCACACCCACCGCCCGAGGTGCCAGCACACCCACCACCCGAGGTGCCAGCACACCCATCACCTGAGGTGACATCACACCCACCACCTGACGTGCCAGCACACCCACCGCCCGAGGTGCCTGCACACCCACCACCTGAGGTGCCAGCACACCCACCAACTGAGGAGCCAGCACACCCACCACCAGAGGTGCCAGCACACCCACCACCTGAGGAGCCAGCACACCCACCACCAGAGGTGCCAGCACACCCACCACCTGAGGTGCCAGCACACCCACCACCTGAGGTGCCAGCACACCCACCGCCGAGGAGCCAGCACACCCACCGCCGAGCTGCCAGCACACCCACCGCCCGAGGTGCCAGCACACCCACCGCCCGAGGTGCCAGCACACCCACCGCCCGAGGTGCCAGCACACCCACCACCTGAGGTGCCAGCACACCCACCGCCCGAGGTGCCAGCACACCCACCACCTGAGGTGGCAGCACACCCACCACCTGAGGTGGCAGCACACCCACCACCTGAGGTGGCAGCACACCCACCACCTGAGGTGGCAGCACACCCACCACCTGAGGTACCAGCACACCCACCACCTGAGGAGCCAGCACACCCACCACCTGAGGAGCCAGCACACCCACTGCTCGAGGTGCCAGCACACCCACCACCTGAGGTGCCAGCACACCCACCACCTGAGGTGACATCACACCCACCACCTGAGGAGCCAGCACACCCACCACCAGAGGTGCCAGCACACCCACCACCTGAGGAGCCAGCACACCCACCACCTGAGGTGCCTGCACACCCACCACCTGAGGTGACATCACACCCACCACCTGAGGAGCCAGCACACCCACCACCTGAGGTGCCAGCACACCCACCACCTGAGGTGACATCACACCCACCACCTGAGGAGCCAGCACACCCACCACCAGAGGTGCCAGCACACCCACCACCTGAGGAGCCAGCACACCCACCACCTGAGGTGCCTGCACACCCACCACCTGAGGTGACATCACACCCACCACCTGAGGAGCCAGCACACCCACCACCTGAGGTGCCAGCACACCCACCACCAGAGGTGCCAGCACACCCACCACCTGAGGAGCCAGCACACCCACCACCTGAGGTGCCAGCACACCCACCACCAGAGGTGCCAGCACACCCACCACCTGAGGTGCCAGCACACCCAACACAAATGTTTATTTTGCATCCTAACAGAGGAAAACAATAAGAATAATAACCCTGAAAACCTGACAAAAGGGAGTTTTTAAAAGGAACAGTTTAGTCTGATGTCTATGGAAACACAAGCACTCCATGAGCACCAGGAGCAGAAGTGGCAGCAGCTTAAAGGAAGAGACCAGGGTACAAAGTCTCCATGTTTTTTCCCTGTTAATAAATCTTGTCAGTGCCGGGAAATGACTGATACCACTGAGCAAGCCCCGGAGCTATCACTGATCTGCTGCTGAAGGCTCCATAGATTCCCATAGACAGGGCCCTCCATCCTCCAGGGTACAGGTGGGGCAGTTTCCCCCCTTATTCTTATACTCTGGCAACTATTGGGAGCGGCACTAAAAAAAGGACAGATTGGAGATGGTGTAAATAAGGTTATGGCAGTCCTGCTGTCCAGCTATAAAATTAAACCCTCCCCCAGTGATGAGCCTGTTCAAAAACATTAAAACTAAAAAACACCTTCACAGCTCAAGGTTGCCCAAACCCTCTGCCGAGAGCAAAGCTGCATAACGGTGTCTATGATTTCCCAGCTGCTGCCCAAACCATAATTTTTTTTCCTGCCCATGGGGCATCCAAATTCCGGTGCCCCACTGTGTTCTTACCTATTCTGCAATGCCATAACGCATGTGCGGCCTCTACTTCAATCAGTGCTCTTTGTTGTGCCTATTGATCGGAACACAGCACTGAATGGAAGGATGTAACAGGCATCCCCTACCACCACGCGTACCCTGCACACCAGAAGACTAATGAATCAGTGCGTTTGATACGGTGTGGCATCCCAAATCAGAATGCCCCACAGAGAGGGAGATCCCCAGCCCTAGAGTCTTACAGACTCCAGGCTGGTGGTTTCTCCCCTGTAAAGTGGATATCCAGTGTAACCCCTTTGCCCTGCCACTGTCCCCTGGCACTTAGGCAGAGGGGTGATACAACCAAAAAAACATTACCTCGCCCGGGATCCAGCGTTGCCAATGGTGCTCCCACGTGGCCGCACAGACAGTTCACAGAGTGGCTTTCCCTACTCTGTGCACTTCAAGTGAATGCTTAGGGCCATGCATAGAGCAAGGGAAGCCACTCTGTGCCGCAGATCCAAGATGGCTGCGTCCAGTGCTGGAGTCATGTGCGATCATTGCTGGATCCTGGAAGAGGTAAGGAGTTTTTTTGTTGTAACCCCCCCCCCCCACTCTGTTTAAGCACAGGGGGAGAATGGCAGGGTGAGGGGTTATCCTTTAGGGCGCATTGTGTGCTTTTACTACATTTGCAGTGGAAGCGCACACAGCATACAGTTGTGCCTTTGATGCCGTGCAGAGGGTAGCACAACCTGCTGCCCTGCACCATGCCCTTGTTTCCTGTCCCCCAGCAGTGTGGGCATCTGGAGCGTGAGGCTTGGGCTCCAGTGGGAGACGAGATGGTGGCTCTGGCGCGTAAGGAGACATTGGCTCTGGCGCGTAAGGAGACATTGGCTCTGGCAGGGGACAAGACTGCGGCAAAGGAGCATATAGGGAGGTACTCTCAACTCATAAATTAATCTAAAAATATTTTTTATTAATTTACACAATTATAATCACTACATATAATACACTCAACATATTAAAACCCCTTAAAAACACATAAGTCAAACAATAACACACAAGACAAACCAACATAAAGTTGTATAGGCGATGGGGAGAGTCTCACAACACTTATTGTTACTAAATGCCTAGATATATGTGCTAAATCATTCAACAAAGTGTTCCAACAGTGCAACTAAACATGTGCAAATCCTTAGTGATCCGGATCACTAAAAATATATTTATTTGTAAAGTGCAAGTGCTACCAATCAATCAATCAATCAATTAAAAATTAATATTACCAAACTATAATAACATATCAATCTACCCTATTCTCCAATTCAAAATAATAATACCAAAGTAGCATCACCTCATATATATTATTAGGCACCCCAAAATAAACCACTGATGTATATCACAATACCAATCGAGAAATTAAATTAGAAATCTATCACAAAGAACATCACAAGAAATGAAGCCGAGGTATCATGAAAATCCCCACCACCTACCGCACCAGGAGCCACGCGTTCCATGGGCACATCACCCACTTCATCAAGACTGCGGCAAAGGACAAGAAGGAGGCGGACTGGCAGTGATGGATTGGGAGGTAGTGGTGAGTATGGCCCTTCACCACAGGTAAAGCACAATACATTCGCTTTACCTACGGCGCTCAATGACCTCTATGGGGGCGAGGTGCAGTTACGGTGCATGCAGTGTTTTGAAAACCACAAGGCACTGATGTCAAAGGGCCCATTTATCTTAATGCCATTTAACACACTTGGAGTATTTTAACTACGTGATGCCAGGTGTGAAAGGGGCATAAGACTGGACATCCACAGAAAGAGCTTAGCGAACCCTCGTCCCACCTTGGTGCGTCCCTTCTGCTGTTTACAAGCAGGGGTGGATGCTGTATGCACATTATGATGCTTGGGAGTGCGCTTTTAGGTTAGCTCACAGGAATCCGAGAGATAGAACCTGCTGGCTGGCAGGTAAGTGTAATATTTTTCATTTGCCTTGACCCTCTCTTTAGGATTTCTGGGACAGCTTTACCAGCAGCAGTCACGACAAATGCGGGGAGAGCTGCAGTGGGACTGGGCGACAGGTGGGGATTTATCCCCAAATCAGGTTTATCACCAGGGTATTTTTAGTTTTTCTCTCTTGGCACGACGCATAGTTTTGGGTGCAATATTTACCTTCCAGGGTTCCTATTTATGTCAGACAAGGTGTGCGTTTGAGATTAGCATCCATTCCCAGGTGACTCACTCCTGCTTTCACAAGGGTAGTAAATAGCTGCTCATTAACCTTTCTGCTTCATCCCGCCAGGGATATGATCATCCTGCAGGAAATGTTAGAGGCTGCTGTGCTTTTTATGTATTTGCTTCACAGAGGAGAGAGTCATCTTATAAATTCTGTTTGGATTTTATAAGGCTCTGCAATCATAGTGTTCAGGGAAGTGAAAGGCAATAAAAAACGCTTACATTTGGGCGAAACTATCTTTAAACTTTTCATTGTTCATACAATAGTTTCCACCGGACTGCAGTGCCACATTAGGACTTCCTTAGGTTTACTGTACATTTGTTAATACACCACACATACTACCTAATACATTTTATGAATGAAGGAGGATTCTTGGCTCTAATTCCCATGCCTTTCACCTTGTGAATGAGCTTCATCAGGGGATATACCTGCAGCCTCTGTGTAAATGATATCTATGACATGAAACAATGCAATATCTATTAAAACATCTCAAAAGCACGTGACACAGTAACAAGATGCATATTTATTGCTATTTATGCAGTACATGATAGCATACATTTAGTAAATGAATCACCCATCCTTTATGTTATCCATTGTATGATTCATTTACTAAATGTATGCTATAATGTACTGCAGAGGTGGATTAATAAATATCTTATCTTGTCAAGTGCTATAGAGATGTTTTAAAAGATTAATCATGTTTTTCACTTTATAGTTGTAATTTATAAAAAGGCTGCACTGTGTTTTGGGGTGTTCAAGGAGTTACTGTGGGCCTCACCGTACACCATGATCCAGCACAGACCAGCTTCTCACAGGTCACCATTGGGTGCTACACAGTGTCTATCTGGCCCACCAGTGCACCAGAGGATCACCTGGTGGGCCCAAGGCAATCATCAAAGCAGTACAGGAGGTCCAAGACTAAGGCTTACGTTAATGAATTGAGGTAGGAGTTTGTGTTTTTCAGCCAAATGCAAAATAATGCATTGTAATGTCTTGCATGCGTTTTTTGCCCCCCCCCCCTCTCCAAGGTTACCTGCCAGCACACCAGACATAGGGGTGGTGGTCCCCATGGCTTGGAGGCCTCCAGCCATGCCAGAACACCAGCCCATATGCCCTTCGGTGGGGGTACGGTGTTTCATCAGTGGTTAAAACTCAGCCTGTAACCCCCCACCTGGCCATTGGGGGTACGGGTAATGGAGCAGGGGGAAATGGCAAGTCTCTCACTGCCGTGTCAGCATGAAGCTTGTCACCCCCCTACCCTTTGAACTAGTATAGGGGGTCCCTTGAACACTCTATTAATTGACAGGTAGAAAAAGTAAAAAAAAAAGGCACAAGTCATTTTATAATCTAACATTAAACTCTACTCATCTCTTTATCCAAGGCCAGGCAATCCCCGCCCGGTGGCTCTGGGGCCTCTTTTGCGGGCAAAAGCTGTCAAAATGACAACTCTGCCAGCGTTTGGATGGAAGGAGGACAAGGGTCCAAACTATCCTGGGTTTTGACTATACTGGGTTGTGTTCCTTTCCCCGGGGGGCCCCCCGATCGGGGGTGCCGCGCTGTGTGAAACCCCCCCAGATCGCCACAGCAACTCACCTCTTCCCAGTCCCATTGCACGTCTAAGAGCTCCAGCAGCCGCATCCTCCGCCTCCTTCTAACAGGGAGGATAACCCTCAGTGCTATAAAGCTTTTTCCTTCCAAAGAATGTTTATTATTAAAGTTCTGCAATCAGCCCCCCAGGAAGCATTCCTTGTCTGACAGTTATTAATTATATCAGCTGAAGATCATCTATAGGGGCCCATCATTTCATTCTTGGAGGCCTCATTGGGAATTCTGCATATTCTATTGGCAGTGCCCTTATACTGCATTTTCAGGTTCTTGACCTCTGGCTCCATCTAGTGGCAATTTATAAAATGACATTTGCTTGGGGTTTTGGATTCTTGCTCATGTTAATAGGTTGTTGTACCATGTTAGTCATCGAGGAAATCCAAGGTTAAGGTAATGCCACTTATTGGCTAACTCAATAGATTGAAAATGCAAGCTTTCAAAGCAATTCAAGCTTCTTCTTCAGGCATAATCTCATGAAGCATACAAGGCTGTGAACACATTTACAATGGCCATCCAGAGAAGTTTTCATGAACACCATTATTTATCAATATATTTATTCATCAATATATCAATATATTCATCATTATTTATATATCAATCGTTTTATTGTGTATATTCTGAACATTATTCTATTAGCATAATACTGTTCATACACAGAATTTAAAGATTACAGACAACTTAAATCACAATCAGAAGCTTATTCACTGCAGCCCTTCTTTTTCATAGATTCTATGGACAGGCATCTGCCATATATGTGTGCAGCCAGCCTGTCAGTATGTCAGACAAAACAAGCTGGTAACAACTCTATGGCGACAGCCTTCAAAAAAACCTTGCAAGCAGATAAAATCTGCCAACACAATGGCACAGACTTTTCTTTCAGTATTTTTTTTTTAAAGGAAAAAGGTGCCTCGACTGCTGGATACATCTATGAAAAATAACAACCCCCTCTTCTGCTTTTTGATTTATCGGAGGTTCTGAGTTATAACAGCTAGGTGATGTAACCCTGGTCCGGGGCTGACTTCTTGCTCTCCTCCCAACCAAAACGTATTGGCCTCAAGCTAAAAATGGACAAGACAGAACTGGTCATTTTCCCACCATCTAACTCCCCTCCCCTCTCTAACACGTCTATTTCTGTCAACAATTACACAATAACAGCAACTCCCCAAGCTCGGTGCCTGGGAGTCACTCTGGACTCTGCCCTCTCTTTCAAACCACATATTCACTCCCTGGCCACCTCCGTCGCCTTAAAAACATCTCCCGCATCCGTCCTTTCCTCTCACCTGACACCACTAAAATGCCAGTGCATGCCCTGGTCATATCCCGTCTGGATTACTGCAACATCCTTCTTTGTGGCTTACCAACTAACAGACTGGCACCCCTCCAATCTATCCTGAACTCTGCTGCTCGCCTCATCCATCTCTCCTCTCGCTCCTCCAGTTCTGCTCCTCTCTGCCGATCCCTACACTGGCTGCCAGTCCCACAGCGAATCCTGTTCAAAACTCTAACTCTCGCATACAAAGCTCTCTCCAACCAGGATCCTCCCTACATCTCATCTCTAATCCAACAATATCAACCTAGACACAGCCTCCGCTCTTCTGCCGACCTTCTCCTGTCCTCCACCCTGGTCACCTCCTCTCACGCCCGCCTCCAGGACTTCTCACGTGCAACTTCAATCTTCTGGAATGCCCTCCCCCACCCAATCCGCCACTCCACAACCCTCAAAACCTTCAAAGGCGCTCTTAAAACTCACTTATTCAGACAAGCATATAATCTGGCCTAACCAATCTTCACAAAGCTCAATACTGACTGTTTGTGATCCTCCCCCCGCGTCTTCACCCCTCTTCCTTTAGACTGTAAGCTCGGAAGGGCAGGGCTCTCTCCCCTATTTTGTATCTTGTACTCAGAATATCCATTGTCAACTCTGTAAAACTGCATTTGAAATAGTATATGTACCGTATGTTTCTACCCTGTCTATAATTACTACTTTGTAAAGCGCTACGGAAGATGATGGCGCTATATAAATAAACAATAATAATAATAATAATTGCCAGCAACTTGTATTACTATATTGTGTGATTAGAGGAGTAGTGCATACATATTTTAAAACTCAAGTAGGTATTGGATTATCTACTCCTGGAGTTAGCCCTTAAAGGGACTGTCCAGGCAAAGAGCCAGGTGAGAATTCTCACTCCTTTTTTAGGAGAGAAAAATGCCATTGCTTTTCATTGTCTAATTTGGGGCTGATTCAACAACCAGGTGTAAAATTTCACCTGGTGTTGAATCGGCTCCTAGTTAAAAAAATAAAAGTGGCACTTTTCTATTCTAAAAAAGGAGTGAAAATTCTCACCCGGCACTATATCAACCCCATTGTCTGCTGTTTTCTTTTTTGACGCTGGAGAAGCTCCTGACCCCACTGCTCAGAGTCATTCACTGAAATGGCTTCAGTGAGGGCCATTCAGCACCCCCTGCTCAGGAGCTGGGAGACTGATAAGAAGCACAGCCCCTGACACAAACATGGGATAACAAGTAAGAACACTTAGGGAGTTATTTAAGAAAGGATAGCGCCAGGTAGTGGTTCGTAGCAGCAGACAGCATCTGGTGAACGCCGGGCGCTATACGCAAAACCACATTTAAGAAAGCAGATCTGGTGAGCGCCTCTAACAACGCCATGTAGCGTCACATGTACTAATACAGGCAGCTCAGCATATAGCGCCAGCGCTTTAGACTCAGCAGTGCCATGTAGTACCTGTCGCTCAGTGTCGCTCTCTCATACATTTCAATGGGGTTTCATTAGTTGTGTATAAACAGCGTGTTTGGCAATTTTTTTTTGTTCAATTCATTGTGTGACCTCTCCTGGCTGCAAACAAACACTTTTATACATTTTCTCCTCCATCCATTCCAGGCCGTCCCGATATCTTCACGATTGGGTGTTCGCCCCTAGGGGGCGCTGACTGCAAGATCAAAAGATGTAGCTCCTCCCGGCCCCCTATAAAGGCAGCTGCCCCTCTATCATTCCCCAGTTATTCATCTTGCAGTTGGCTGCATAAGATTGTTACTCACTCTCTCAGAACTTGGCAGCAGAGCGGGGCCACCTAGCCTGTCGGCCGCTGCAGGTCCCTATTTCTGTGGATCTCTCCTGACCCATCCTTGCCTCCCAGCCCTTGGCTGCTACAGGGATCCGTGACAGTAGGGCGATCGCCGGGGTCTGTGGCGTTCTGTCAGAGCACATGCTCTGGGCTGCAGACCTTCATGTTAAAACGTAGTCGGCCACAGGCTTTATGGTGACCCTGATGGGGAACCACTGATATATATTCTTGTATATATGCCCTTCCTGCCCACTTGCTTTATTCTTCATGTGTGCTGCTGTGTTTGGTGCGAGCACTGAGTGCAGCGAGGAGCAGTCTGCTCCCCACATTCTTACCTCTCTTCGTTCCTCCGCCGGCTGGCAGACGCGCCCCGCGGGTCCCCTGTCCGCACTGCGGAGTGCGGTTCTTGTGCTGCGATGGGGGACGGGGTGGGGGGATCGCCACCATGACAGGCGGTGCTCGTGGTGGAACTGGCCCCGATGATGTGCAGGGGGGGGGGCAGAGTCCAGCGCTGGCGTGTAGCTGATGTCGCGCCGGTGACCCCCCGGCAGATCATTCTGGAAGCGCTGCGGTGTGAGAGTCGCGCTGCTGAGGCCTCAGTGCTGACAGGGAGACAAGGTGCTGTGTCTCCCGGTGTTGTGTGAGCGCCTGGAAGTAATACCTCCCTGAACTGGCGCTGTTGTGAGTCCCTCGATTGCATGTATTCTCTATGACTTTATATGTTAATGCATGACATGGAATCATTTTGTAATATCTGTCCTTTCTCTTTTTATTTTAGACCGTGGGCTAAGGTTGAGGGTTGTGGTTCCTCCCGGTCCCCATTATTAATTAGAGGGATCGGCTATTAGGCTTAGGCCGTTAGTGTCTAGTAGCCTTATTGAATATTGCTATTCACAATCATCATAATGGAGGCATCAGGGGATAGTGGGCCGGGCGCCCCATTTGGGCAGGACAGGCTCTGCCCCTTGTGCAGACGGAATCCCCTGGGCGGATTCAGCACTATTTGTTCCAGTTGCGCCAGAGGCATTGCTTTGGACCATGAGCGGGCGGTCGCTCCTGACCCTAGCCCGGTGTTACCATCAGCCTCTCCGGACCCTCCGCTGCTGCAGTCATCCCCTAGTGAAGGAGAAGCCAGCAAGGGGGTCACATGCTGATTTTGCGCACAGGCTGGCCAGTCTCAAGAAGCAGATCTCATTGACAGCCCCTAAGAAGGCCTCGAGTAAGAAGCGGCATCTGGAGCCGATTTACTCGGATGATGATTTCTATGATTTCTTGGGATCTGCGGAGGAAGGTGAGTTGCCAAATGATTCACTCTCAGCGGCGGAGCTGCTTTCCACTGGTGACGACAGCATCTCTGGTTCCTCCTCGGATGAGGATTCTTGCCTCCCGGATGATACAGAGAGTTTGCTCTCTTCCCTGTTTGATACCTTGCACATTGTCCCTCCAAGAGCGGCTAAGAGGAAGCAGTGTGATTTATTTCGGCCTGAGAGGCAACGGCAGGTCTTTCCTGAGCAGCCTCATTTTTCTAACATGATTCTTAAGGAATGGAAAAGCCCAACAAATTACCGTCGGTCCCTAAGGGCCTGGATAGGCGGTACCCTTTCTCTGCTGAATTGATTCGGCTATGGTCTCACCCTCCTGAGGTGGACTCTTCGGTGTCATGGTTGTCCAAAACCACTGTTATGCCATCGCCTGACAATGCTTCCTTACGTGACCCTGCAGAGAAACGCATGGATCAGCTGGTCTGCCATGCTTTCACCTTTGCTGGTGAAACAATGATGCTTTCTTTCGCCCTGCATGTGCCTCTGCAATTGTTTCACTAGCCAACAGGAGAAAGGTTAAACACCTTGTGGCTAGGGCTAAATCTCGCAAGTGGGCGGAAGAGTATAAGGAACTCAAGGCCTGCTTGGACTTCATTGGCTTTGTTGTTACTGCCATGGATGATGTGGTCAGGCTTGGTGCCAGAATTTCGGCCTTGCTTGTTGCTTTACGCCGCTCGCTCTGGTTGAAGCAGTGGTCGGCCGACGCGGCTGCCAAGAAGTCCCTCACAAGTCTACCTTTTGTGGGAAGCCGACTGTTTGGGGAGCGCCTGGACCTTTTGGTCAAGGATGGTAAGCTCCCTCAGAGAAGAAAGCCTGCTCGGTCCTTTCGGAACCCCTCTTCTTATCGGTCCTTTCGGGGTGGAAGAAGATCTTAATTTCCAGGTGCCCGCAGAGATACCTGGGGCAGAGGTAGGTCCTGCAGCCGGCCCAACCCCTCCTGGGGAGCTAAGCCCAAACCCCCAGCCAAGCCTCTGCAGGCATGAGGGGGCGCTCTCACCCATACAAGTGGGGGGATGGCTTCTGCTGTTTGCTCAGATCTGGAGACATCACGTCTCAGATCGGTGGATTCAGGAGGTGGTGTCCTCCGGTTACAAGATAGAGCTGGCAGCCAGGCCACCCATGAAATTCCTATGTTCAAGGATATCCCGAAACCCGCTAAAATCTCAGGCTTTGAGAACGGCTGTTCAACACCTCCTGCGGATAGGTGTGATTGGCCCTGTGCCCCGGCAGGAACAGGGTCAGGGGTTCTACTCCAACCTGTTCACGGTTCCCAAGAAGGATGGAACGCTGCGGCCAATCTTGGACCCGAAGGGTCTCAAGAAATTTGTAGAGATCAGACATTTCCGCATGGAGACATTGCGGTCGACGGTGAGATCGCTGCGTCCCGGCGACTTCATGACCACGGTGGACATCAGGGACGCTAATGATTGATGGGCCTAATGGTGTCATGCTTCGAGGCAGTACCCTTCGCCCAATTTCACATGAGACCTCTACAATTGAACCTGCTGACCGGCTGGAATCGGTCGCAGGAATCTCTGGAACAAGGTTTTTTGCTGTTCCCTCTGGCCAGGCAGTTCCTCTTGTGGTGGTTGGACTCCCGGAACCTGCTGGTGGGCAAGTCCTTTCTGACTCCCCATTGGGAGATAGTTACCATGGATGAAAGTCTTACAGGCTGGGGCAGTGTTTGGCAGACCCAGAAGATCCAGGGTCAGTGGGGTCCGCAGGAGAACCGGTTACCCATAAATCTCTTGGAGCTGAGAGCAATCCGGTTGGTTCTTCTATGCTTGACTCCCCATTTAAGAGGCCATGCGATCCAGGTCCACTCGGACAATCAGACAGCTGGGGCCTACATCAACCACCAGGGCGGGACTCAGAGCAAGAGATCCCTCAAGGAGGTAACCCAGATTCTGACTTGGGCAGGGGAGAATGTTCCCTGCATCTCAGCGGTTTACAACCCTGGGGTGGAAAACCAGGAGGCAGACTCCCTGAGCAGGAGTTCCTTGCGCATGGGGGAATGGTCCCTCAGCAGCGAGACCTTTCAGGCTCTGTTCCTCCACTGGGGTCAACCAGACGTGGATCTTTTTGCATCCAGACACAATTACAAGCTTCCAAGGTTCGTCTCTCTCTCAAGAGATCCTCTGGCCATAGCAACAGACGCTCTGGCGATCCCTTGGACAGAGTTCAGATTTCTGTATGCATTCCCTCCGTTTCCGCTCCTGGGCAGAGTGCTGCGCATAATAGCCCAGGAAGGGGTACCAACCATGCCGGTGGCTCCTCACTGGCCGAGAAGGAGTTGGTTTGCAGACATAGCTCAGATGTCATTAGATCACTACATCATGCCCGACGACCCAAGTCTTCTCACTCAGGGGTCGTTGCGGCACCCCAATTTATGGACGCTGGCATTGACGGCCTGGCTATTGAAACCTCAATCCTGATGGAGAAAGGGTTATCGGCCATTCACACAATGATGCAGGCACAGAAGAAGTCTTCTTCCATGATATACTACAGGTTTGGCGGGCCTATATCGCTTGGTGCGAGGCCAAGAGCCTTCCTTGCCGGAAATTTTCTATTTCTAGGATTCTGGAGTTTTTACAAAACGGTTTAGACTTGGGCCTCCAGCTGAGCACCCTCAAGGGTCAGGTCTCAGCTTTAGCTATTTTTTCCAGAGATCCATTGCCAATCATAGATTGATCAAGACTTTTTTCCAGGGAGTCACCCATGTCCGGCCACCACGTAAATCAGTCTTACCGGTGTGGGACTTGAATATAGTACTGTCTGCTCTCCAGGGTCCTCCCTTAGAGCCATTGAGTGATGCTGCGTTGTCTATGTTGACTCTCAAGGTGGTCTTTCTGGTGGCAATCACCTCGGTGCGTCGCGTGTCCGAGCTGGCTGCGTTTTACATGAAACCACCATACTTTGAGTTGCACAGAGATATGGTGTTTTTTCATTTTAAACCTGATTCTTTGCCTAAGGTCGTTTCTTACTTTCACCTTAATGAAGAGGTTGTCTTACTTTCCTCGTGTCCAGCACCGGCTAATTCTAAAGAACGGACCCTCCATGCTTTGGATGTGGTCAGAGCCATAAGGTATTACCTGGCTGCGACTGAATTCTTCAGGAAATCGGATTTGCTTTTTGTCTTAACAGAGGGTTCTAGGAAGGGGTTGCCACCAGCCAAGTCCACTCTCAGTAAGTGGATTAGACAGGCGGTGGTACAAGTCTATTCTGCCAAGGGGAAGGAACCCCCTTTTCGGATCACAGCTCATTCTACTAGGGCTATTGGTGCCTCTTGGGCTTTTCAGCATCAGGCATCGGTGGAACAAGTTTGTAAGGCTGCCACTTGGTCTTCTGTTCATACTTTTACAAAGTTTTACAAGGTGGATGTCAGGGCCTCAGCTGACGCTGTTTTTGGCCAAAGGGGCTTCAGGCGGTAGTGAAATGAACTACATGCTGTTCCGCACTGGGGATCCCGCCCATATGGACACTGCTTTCTGATGTCCCAATCGTGAAGATATCGGGACGGCCTGGAATGGATGTAGGGAAAAATACAATTCTGTGAAACTCACCTGTAGAATTGTTTTTGTATCCATCCATTCCAGGCCGTCCACCCCGCCCTTGTTTTCATTATGCATGCCTGTTAAGGTGATGAACCATTTTTTGCTCATAGGACACTAGTTATATATTTTTTCTAGTTTTTGGATTCGAGAGAGTACAAGCAGAGGCTATGTGAGGTAACATGGTCTCCTATTTTTAGTACTGCTTTCCCCACTGGGGAATGATAGACGGGCAGCTGCCTTTATAGGGGGCCGGGAGGAGCTTGGGCTTTTTATATTTTTATTCAGAATTCTATTTACAGGTCTGGCACTAAAGTGTTATTGTCCCAGTGATAAAACAATATCATTCCATGTGTTTTTACACTGGTGGCTATGTGTTTAAAAACAGACTCTGCTACAGCGCCCAGTTTTAGAACACTGATGCTGTGTCTGTGTGTAGTGTTTTTTGTGTAGTGTTTTGTTAATTATGGTGTGGAGCGCCGAGTGCCGGAAGCACTGAGCTGGCGCTACCTCTCGCTCGCTGCATTGCTGTACTGTTGTTAGAGCGCCCAACACACATCGCATTCAGCGTCTACTAGCGGTCAGTGCTTCTATTCAGATGCTCATCTGGCAATACGTGGTGCTAGTAGTGAATCAGCCTCTTAGTTAACCCTTTGCCTGGAAAGTGCCTTTAAAGCGGACCAAAATTCTAAATAAAACTTTTTAATCTTCCCAGGGGTGCTTCCTGATTTAGGATGCCCTACAGTGGGAATTGATAGTGAAACCAGGGACCTGTACTATATACCTTTTAGCTATATATCTTTTTCTTGGTTCCTGTGACGGTGAAATGTGGCAGGGGGCACTGTAGCAGTGTCATCTGTACTCTGTATCTGTACAAATCCCCCCAAAAAGTTTTGGGTTTGGGGACATCAATGGGGATCCGAACATTGGGGGTGATTCTGCCTCTGGGGGCTCAGATGGCACAGAGTGTGCAGGAGGAAGTCTGCTGTAACTCATCTGAACCCCGTGGTCCGTTCCTGACAATGGTCTGCTCCGGCCCATGAATGAGGACACCCCTAGTTCCAGCTGGCAGTGTCTTTCTGTGGCCCTGGTCGGCGCCTATTTGTTGGGAACGCTAACCACTGACAGGACAAAGATTGCAGGACCCAGGGATGCTTAGGGACCCATCAACCATTTTTTTCAGTATACGGGCCAAACGCCGAACACAGGTTTTGGAACCTGAACTCGCAAATGAGTGAGTTAAAGATTAACAACACAGGAATTTCACTTTCCCATGTGTTGCTCCTCTCCCCAATTGGGATGCCCTGCTCCTTGTATCCTTACAGTTCACCCCAATTCTCTCACCTTCCTGGCATTCCCACGGTGCAGGCTCAGCTGAAACCAAGTGTTCTGCTTGGCTGAGTGGCCAGCACAGCCAATCAGTGGGCTCAATTTCACTCGGCTCCCTTCAGCTCTGCTAGCGGCTAAGCCACCTGAAAAGATGAGAAGAGCAGAGAAGACCCCCACTCTGCTTTTAGCTGTGCCATGCCCATGCCTGACATTCAGAAAAGGCCTGGCACGGGTATGCTGGAGGTAAGCAGGGATGGGACTATGGAGCAGACATGCGGCGAGGGCTCCAGGAGCAGGTGAAACTAGTGGTCCGGGGGTTTCAAACAGCGCGGCATCCCAGTTTGGAACTCCGATGACCCTCTTTAAAGGGAAGGCAAAAAAAGAGGGACTGATAGGGAAGAAAGCAATAAAAAGAAATGAAAAACAAAAATTCCAGAAAAAGAGAAAAAGCATGATGGAAGAATGTGCAAAACAGAAAACAAGATGAAAGAAATGTGAAACAAAGAGACCTGCTAAATCAGCGACAAGCTTAAGAAGGGTCTCCTGGTAGCTTCTTAAAGTTTGACACTAAGCTAAGTGAAACCCCTCCAGCTTCTTGATTTTCTTCGCCTCGCCATCGAGCCCATGTGGCCCGGCAGCAGCATCACTCACATCTTACATGGACTATGGGCAGCCGCTTCTGCCATAATTAAATTGCTGGCATGGTCACCCACTGCCCTAGAGAGATACAGAGTGGTCCACGTGCCGATCACTAGTGTGCCTAGACTTCCATTTGGCTTCTCCAGCTGCATAATAATATGCATGCCCAAAGAAGCTGATTGGAGGAGAGCCTCGTCTGTACAGCGGGAGAGACAGTGATGTATGTATAGCGGCCAATAGTGGGGTGTCACACAGTGGGGCATTCCAAATTGTGATGTCCAAGTGGGACAGACCAAAGCCTGGGATAGTGATGTCCCAGGGGGACAGACCAAAGCCCAGTCCACCTTAAAAAGTAACATCGGACCAAATATAAACTTCTGGATGTCGCTGCTGCCTGCTGCAGTGACATTCGGCTGCTTCTAGGCCCGATTGCTGCCCCCCGTGCCGGCTTAGCCGTCTGTTAGTGACATCACAGCTTTAGCCGTGCTCTTCAAAGTCCTGCGCTGCTCAGCGATGTCTTACAGGTTTTCGGGCAGTGCCCGATGGGATGCAAGATGGTGCCACCCGTTGGAAAGGAGGTTTTCCTCTTTAATGACAGATTGGGGTGGTGATTATACAGCTTGCACACAAGTAAGGAAGACTCACAGCTAGAGAAATAGTGTGGCAGAGAGGCAGAAAATGGCTGATGAAAAAACAGTGGGGAGGGCCGAGACAGGCCAGGTTTTGCAGCTCTCTATGCTGATGCACAGATGTAATAATTAGGGCTATAGCTCTGTCTGAGCACCAGCTAATTCACCTGTGGAGTAGCATGGAGAGCTACAAAACCTGGCCTGTCTCGGCCCTTGAGGAGGAAGTTTGAGGACTACTGTCTTAGAGGGTTGAACAGTGTCAAACTGAATGGGGGGAGTGAATACCAGAGAAGAGAAGACACCCATAAGAAGCCCTCAAAATGAGCATTTAAGAGAGTAGGGGGATGTGATAATGCGCAATGTGCTTATGAAAGCAGATAAATGCACCTACCTATGTACAGTATGGTCCAATTGCCGGTTGTCCCTCACTGCCACCGCCAAAGCCATAGGTCTTTCTCTGGATGCTACTAAATTTCTCCTTAGATTTCTTTCAGCTTTGGTAAATGATGAAATATACATTATATAAACTAATTTTTGGGGGAAGTAACAGATTTATACCAGCTATAAAACTTGTTCTGAGCCGCCATGTCTTGTTTCTAGCTGCTCATTGAGGACATAAATGTCTAGTAGTGATAGTTTATTGAGAGCTGCACTAAGCGTATAGAACACATTAACATTAAGCTATAAAATAAGGACTGAAAAGATTCATTACTACATAATGTGTGATTATATAAAAAGGGAAATGTCAGGGTAATCCATTAAGCTATCAGAGAGCCTGTTTAAACTTTAAAGTGGACCAAAACCGAGGATTTTGACTATCCTGTGTTTTGGCCCTTGCCCCCGGGGCACCCTGATTGGAGATGCCCCACTGTGTGAAACCCGCCTGGTCACCTGATCTAACGCACATTTCCCCAGTCCTACGGCACATGCACGGCCTCTCATCCAATTAGCACACTCGGATCCGCTTCTGTCTCTTCATCTAAGAGCTCATCTAAGGTGAGTGGATATGAGTTCGGCCACATCCCCCAATACCCACTAACAGGAAGCATGCCCTTGTTGGCCATCCAGGGCTGCTAAAGGGATAACGGGGATGTGTCCGCTGCTCCCACATGCGCCAATGGACCAGGAAAGAAGGTGAGTTTACAAACTGGGGGGTTTCACACAGCGGGGCATTCTGAATCTGGATGCCCCAGGGGGAGAGGATATGTCGGGGCGTGGGTTTTAGTCCACTTTAATAAATGTCTGTGCACCATTGCCAGGAGTGTGTCATTTAGTCCCTTGCATGTAATGCTGAGGCACTGGGTGGGGGGATGATATTACTAGAAGCTAGTATATCCCATTTGATAAGTACTGGGAGGATACGCAGACATCCCAGATCAAACCCCCAAACAGTCATCACTAGACCACTCACTATAAGGGGTTACACACAAGTCTGGGCTGCTGGAGAACATCTTGCCAACCGGTTTTAGTGGATAACAGTGGTTCTAGAACTGGAGTTTCCCAAAATAACCTCAAGCAAACACTTCTAGAACAAACCCCTAAAAAGTAGGTCTAATCGTCTCAGTTCGGGGTGTCATTTGGAGCACGTGTGGGATATAGCTTGTCCTCGAATTTCTGTACCCTCTGAAGATGGTCCTACTTGCTTAATTGAGGAGCACCTTTAGGCTCATAGCAAACTCAACCTTGTCAGTCAGCGTCCAGTCTGGATAATCTGTCTCCAAAGAGGTCATGTTTGACATACATCTAAAGATGTCTGTGGAAGCTGCGCCATGGCGCCACTGTATAGGTGCTGTCCCAATGCAATGGTGTGTCCTGTACCGTCATTGCAGCAAATGGTGGAGGGTCAAAATCTGCCCCTATTCAGCTAGTGACCCCCCATGTGCTTGCACAAATCTAAAAGATGATTACTAACCTGAGAGGTGCAACAATCAAGCCTGTTAGCCAACACCCACCCTACTATGTGTTGCACTGGAGCTAAAGGGAAACCTCGGGTACTGTAAGCAGATATTAATTTACTCTTGGCGGTGTACAGTACGTCCTAATGAGGGTCTCTTATAAATAAGAGCTATGACCACAACTACACAGAGAGGCCATGGTTCAGTGGTACAGCTTGTAAAGTTGGCACATAGGGGGGACCATGCTAAATATTTGGTGAAGCCAGTGTGACTTCCGGTGTGCATTGTGGTGTTGCTTGCAACCTGCATCCCTGTGAGCTCTTTAGCAATAACACACAAAAAATGCAAAAAAAAAGGTTTTTGTCCTACATTTTCCCCCCACAAAAAAATCACCTGTACATATGAGGGCACATGTTTACAGTTTAGGTACATTCATTTTCCAGTGATGTAAGGATATATTTTTAAAGTTTAGAAATAACATCACCCTATGGGCTATGCTAAAGATTTCATAATTATAATTGTTTCTACATAGCCTATAGGGTTCTGTTGTTGCCAAACTTAAAAACAAATACCCTTACCTCACTGGATAAATGATGTGCCTCACCTGTAAAAATGTCCCATTACAGGTACAGGTCATTTTGGGGGAGAAAGGTAGAAAAAACATTTTTTTTTGCACTTTTTTATGTCTAAAAGCTAAAAAGCTCACAGATACAGGCTAGAATCCCCAACTCAATGCACACTGTAAGTCACACTGGCTTCAGCAAATATTTAGCATGACCCCCATAGGCACAAGTCCCTGTTCTGCCACTTATCTATCTACTTAAAATGGACGTAGAATTTTGATCATCCATCCATGGTTTTGGTCCATGACCCAGGGAATCCAGATTTGGAATGCCCCTGTGTGTGAAACTCCATTGGGTCACCAGTATATTTACTTTCCTGGCAATCATACAGTACGCATGTGGGTGAGACACCAATAAACTTCTCAGTAGAGGTGACTGACACATGTGTTGCTATTAGGTTATTGCTGCAAACAAAGGGTTAAAATAACTAAAATCTCGCTATTGTTGCTATTGTTACACCAGTTTCCAGATAAATTGCATTATTTTTTATGTAGCTGAGGTGAGGCCCAGATGCAGGGCTGTATTTACCATTAGGCAACCCTAGGCCTGTGCCTAGGGTGGACTCTTGCTGGGGGGAGGGGTGATATGGAGTGTGCTATAAAAAACACTTGCTGGCACATTAATGCCCCTCTTGAGTGCTCCCCCCCATCCACAAGAAGATGTAATGTGTGTGCAGGAGGGGAGGGAGTGGGTGCAATGGGCTAAACGCAGTCTGCCGAAACCTTGCTGTGGTCATGACACCTCTATGTGTCAGAAACCTGAAAACCATTAAAAAGTATAACCCTTCGAACCCTCACCCCCCCCCCCCCCCGCCTTTACACTTTCTGCATTTAAACCACTTGCGGGCGCCCCACCCACCTGTGCAAGTGGGGTGCAACCAAAAAGAAAGTGCCTACGGCAGTCTGGACACCAGATACGCCCTGCCCAGATGGTATAAGTAGGTTTTTCCAGGTTGTATAAATGGTCCCAGTCTAGTTTGTGTGGCTTTACAGGGGGACTTTGGCTTTATGGATGGGCCTTAACCTTTTCAGTGTCCAGCTACAAGTTTAGTTAAAAGTTGACCCCTCGCCCTGCCACCCTACCCTGGCACTGAGGCAGGACGGGGGTTATAAAGAAAAAGACCCCTTATGTTATCCAAGGGCCCGCGCCACTCTCTCTGCGCTCCGGATCCTGGGTGCTGCTTGAAAGCACAGAGCTGCATCCCCCGGCTCCATGCGTGCTCCTGCTCACCAATTCAAGTGAATGGACGGAAGGAGCGCGCGTGGACCCGGGGGATGCGGCATTGTGCTCTCAAGTAAGATGCCTCAGCACCAGGGTAGGATAACAAGGATGGGTGGGTCACCTTTGGACTAAACTTCCGCTTTCAGAGCCAGATACATATATTCTATGTAGCTGGTGTTTTCCTCCAGTTGTGCCAAAAAACAACCCGAAAAAACTTCCACCTCTATCATGAATTCAGCACCTGGGTTTCCTCTTCCCCCAACTGGCCTCTAATTCCTCCCCCTCAGAAGCCGGGTGCAGGACATAGTGATCAGCGTTGGATCCGAGGTATGTAAAGAATAAAAAAATATTACATTTCTTTTATTCTGTGTCAGTGTTTTTTTTTTTTTTTTTACATTTAACTCTCCATGAGACCCCCATACCAATTCGCAGGGCAGGAGGAGCTGGCAAGTGATTGACCTGCCATTAACCCCCAGTCCCATTACCTGCACTCCCAAAGCCCCGAACAGTGCAGAAGAGCCTGTGAGGGCTATACAGGATGGTAGATTCATGGCTAGGGACCCGGCTGGTAGGCTTCTGTGCCATGGTCTACCAGCCACCATAGCTGGTACCTGGGCAGTTTTTAAATGTAACCCTTGGTAGTGCACATAGTAGGGGTATTTTATTTGAAAATGTCATAAAGCGCTCTTTCCACTTTTTTCCCAAATATATTATGAAAGCACTAACAAATTACAAACAAGACATTTCATGTTAAAGTCAAAACTCTGACAAATAAAATATATAAATTTCCTCGCATTTCATGGAAATTCCTTCAAAAATCACAGTTAAATATTATGAAAAATGGCCTGGCAACAGAGGGGGACAACATCTCGAGCAGGCTGGCTGTTTCAGATTTAGCCTGTTTTTCTCGTTTTGCATATTGATATTTTAGGAAAATTTGTTTTTTATTCTGTGCAAGTGAATTCCTCAAGGGTTTGCATCCAGACAACTGCGCTCATGAAAAGTCTGGTTCTCTTGAAAAAAAATATATATAATTTTCAGTGGAAATCCTTTGATGTTCCTTCACAAATCACAGTTAAACATGTATAGCGCAAAATGGTAAAAAAAAATGGTCTGGCAACAGAGGAGGTAGGCTCGCAATGAAAGTGTGTGAATGAAATGAAATGCTGCTGTGTGGAGAACAGGATTGTAAAAAGGGCTCTGGGATAGTATATTTGGATTACTTGAGAGGTGGTATTGAAAGGTTGGCAGAATTGTGTGATGGGCACTTAGATGGGATGGTAGCAAATGATTACATTTCAAAGCAATACTTTAACAATGTCTCTGATGGGGAAACCTGATGCTCCCTCTAGCCTCTGTGCCAACTATGTAACAGTTGGGTAACCAATAAATAATTCCAGGCAATAGTGATAACAAGGCAGTAAGCAGCTCGTTTGAAGCCTGTCCCATGTGCCTCTACTCTACTTCCAAATGTGGTCACACAGGCTCACCTGTCCCTCAACACTTGTGATTGTGATTTGTGAGGGAGCCTCAGTAGGCATGCTTGCCCGGTTCACTTGGGTTGGGAGAGTTGCAACCACATTTGGAGCCTGGCCATGGAAAACTGAAAACTGAAATTGAAAGGAGAGAAACATGGGTACCTGGGACAGGCTTCTGGTGAATTCCTTTTTGTAACCAAAGCTAGAATCTTTTAGTTAGAGGACAATCCAGAGCACTCTGCTGATTACCGAGAGACAGAAACTAGGTGAGGCTCAAACTTCAGGGCATACCAATCTGGGGAGTTCTAGAGTCTTTAGACCAGATTTGGTCCTCTTCAAGGCTACATTTGAATTCTTCAGGTGTTTGAGTTGATTCTGGGAACCAAACCTTGACCTAAAAATAACACCCACTTGCCATCGGTAGCTTCTCCAGAGACAGCAGGGCTATCCCAACAGAATATATCTGAACCATACAAGAAAAATAAGAGCAACACTCAAGTACAAAGTGAACACAGGAATGCAGCTTTGCTCCTAATTGCTGACTGTTTTATTGCTGAAGAGGGCGTCCGGAAGGAAGGGGGTAGGGGGGTATGGGGCCCCTGGGTGACGTTAAGTTGCTTCAGTTTAATTACATGCCTCAATGAGTACACATCAATTACGGTGCACAGAGACGGCCAGGCACCAGCTTTCTGTTGGAAAGGCCAGGTTCAGGGCTGGAGACATGTTACGTAAACCAAGGTGCTGTGGTTAGAAGTTTGGTCTGAGATAAGAATAATTCTTACCTTTAAACAAGCCCACCATCACACCCTGCAGCCCTACAGCATGGTCTTCTTAAATGACGACTGTGGACAGGATTAGGAATTCTAATAAGCACCTTCATTTAAGGTTCCTTAGCTTCAGGTGTAGTAATAGCAAAGTAAATAGGTGAAAAATAAATGAAAATACAGGTTAATATGTAGCCATAAAAGAGAGCTAAAGGGGAGATTTTTAAAAGCATTTTTCATTTTTGGTCTCGGTTGCTACCATTGCCGTCTTCCCTGGCAGAGACATTCTTCATTATGCATTAAGGGGGGTTATGAGGGAGCAGCAAGAGGGTATGATGATTCTATGCCCCTATAATTATGTAAATCTCTCTTTCCAAATCTATTGTAGTCAACTGTAATGGATTACAGGCCTTATCATCTGTTAAGTTGCAACACTGTAAAGAAAGGGAGTATAGCCTTCCCCACCTTGAGTCTGCAAAAAGGTCAAGAACTACGTATGTATCAGCAGCATGTCCTGTTACAACTGGGAATGGGATATAGGGGGGAGCAATCTGCTGTTTTTTAATATATATAATAAACACTTGAAACAATGTATAAAACGTTCTGCTCAGCACAGGATTTAAACCCCTGTCCTCTGCATTCATACGGAGCTAAATGGCTTCATGAGATCTTAGTTAACTATTCCTTCTAATGAAAAACTGGAGAGCGGGAAAGTGTGTGTGTATCCATAAAAATAGCCAGAATCAGCCCATATTGGGCTACCAGGGGAAGAGGACACAGCGTAGCACTAGAAACACTGATAACAGGCCTGAGCTCCCCCAAGATAACGTCCCAAACAATACTAAGGACTGGGACCAGGACATTTTTATGGGTTGGTCTGGGTTATATGCTTAGTGTAAGCTGATGTCTTCTCTTCTCCTGGAGTTCTAAGGTTTAGTTATGGCAATGTCCCCATAACCTTATGTCCCAGGGTGGCTGTCCGAAGCTTTGCCCCTGGCCTGTGTGGGAGCCATTTCCTCAAGGAATTCAGTGGCTCACTGTAAGGACTGACATCGATGGGGCCTTGAATCAGCCACGTGACATCTATTATTGCTCCAAGTCCGATGTTCTCCCTGTTGAGTCTTGATATTATGCTTGTGTATGTCTTCTGCATTTGAGTGTTTTTCCCCTGGGCCCTCATGCTCCTTGTGTCCCCTCAGATGTGTCCGATTTACCCCAATTTTCTACCATATAAATATCTGGACCTGCTTACGGGCTGGATCTTTGCGTATCTCATATCTTGCCTTGTATCGTGTACTGGGGCTCTCAACCTTTTAAGCACTTACCGGGGCCCACAGCCCTCTATTGTCTGTACTCAGTTGCTTGCACTGGGGTCCAGACCCTCCTTTGACTGTGTTTGGGGCCCAGTACAGGAGTCCAGACCCTCAGTTATCTGTATTTGGGGTCCAGACCCTCCACAGTCTGTACTACAGCCCAGCCCATCCATTACTATTTATCATCTGACCTCTGTTTCCAGTTTCCCATGTCTTGGACCACCACAAGACTGCCCAGGGCCATGTGTAGTCACCTCCATTTGGGGCATTGCTGAAGACATGGGTAGGTTACAGGCTCACCTGTCCCCAGTCTGCTTCTCTACTCTCCAGTTCTCAACCCGTGTCTCTGCTTACCGGTTTCCAGCCTGCTTCTCTACTCTCTGCTTCCCATCTTGATTTACCGGTTCTCAGCCAATGAGCTTACCTGTCGATTCATATTACCCAGTCAATTATTTATTGACAGTTTTATCTGGTCTGCACCTCAGTCCCTGCTGCTTGTTTCACTGCATTTTCTGTGGTATTTATTGCTTATTTAGTTGTTTTTTTCATTGTTGGTTGTTTACGCAGCAGCACTTTATATTTATTCTTATTTGTATTTATTTGTGCACAGCTGCACTTTATTTTGTGCAGCTAATGCAATTTTAGGGCAGTGTATAGTATAATACTAATGTATAGTATATTCTGATTTTTGAGTGTTTGCACGGCCTTTGCACTTTATCACAGTTAGTATTTTTGTAGAGAGCAGCTTGCATTTATATACATTTGAGCATTTAGGGGCCGCTAGTTCTGTTTTTCAATTGTCTGTAGTGTTCAGCTATTGTCGAACCTAAATAAAATCATTATAATTTCATTCGAGGAATGACCACATGTTCCCAACAGAATTAAGAACTGGTAAGTTTCCTGGTTATGCACCCAAAATCTCAATATTATGTTCAATGAGCCACTTCATTATCACTTTTACCCGTAACACTGGGCTCCATCACCACCAAATGACGTTGACATTGCTCTTAAAGGATGTTTACCATACCTCCCAACTTTTCAGGGTGGGAAAGAGGGAAAAAAGTTAAATTAGGCCATGTTCCCTCATCGAGGGATCTATAGGAGATAGGGTGTAACA
This sequence comes from Gastrophryne carolinensis, assembly GCA_027917425.1. Taxonomy (NCBI): domain Eukaryota; kingdom Metazoa; phylum Chordata; class Amphibia; order Anura; family Microhylidae; genus Gastrophryne; species Gastrophryne carolinensis. The sequence continues at coordinate 41,407,230 of CM051242.1, read as the reverse complement.
GTTACAATAATAGAAACACTCTGAATAGGCAAATGAAGCAGTTATTGATGCAGATCTGCATGTTACACCCCAAAGAGGGACAAATGAGACGAGAGACAGGGGGACATGGACTTCAAAGAGGGACAGTCCCTCCAAATCAGGGACAGTTGGGACGTATGTGTTTACCTCTTTATTCATGACAGCGTTCTTAGACAAAATTATGTGATTCCATTATCTTGAATGAAAAGCAACCTCACACCATGTCATTGAATCGCTAGCAAAGCAGGTTCAGTGTAGAGACTGGACATTCACTCCAGCAGGTTGTCTGCTTACGGGCTTTACCATCAGCTCACTGGCTTTTGCTTTCATCTCAGCTCAGTCCAGTTAAACCAGACCTTTCAGCATGATTTCATGTAAAGCCCAAACCCTTAACTATTCCCCAGCATCTAAAATTAATATATTTTAAGTTTTTAGTCACCTACCTTTTATTCTTTCCCCCACTGGGCTGCAACTCTGTTCAGGACTCTAGGATACGTGCGCCGCCATCTTGCCTCAGAAGCATCACATACTGAGGAGAGAACGGGATAAAGTACAGGGGTGGTGGGTTATAGACAGAGCAGTTGGTTTGAGGAAAGCACAATTAGATAATATGAGCAGCTCCTACTTTAAGGGGAAAAACCTGTTAACATTTGTTAACATTGTTGCCAATATTATTGCATTTGTATTTGCTAACTGTTAAAGGGTATATATATATATATATATATATATATATATATATCATGTGTATGTATATATTTTGTATATATAGCTACCATTTATGAGCAGATTCTCGGGAAACATAACACCTACACAGTGAACAACAGCTTTTCCCAAGTTAACTCTTCCGTGAAATCCTGCAAAATTAACATAGTAAAGGATGAAAGCATGTACATCCTGACAGCCTGTGGAAAGTTTGGGTTTAAACTTTTGAAATGTCTCATAAACTTCTTTCTTAGATAACTTTAGTTACATTCATGTGATATTAATACAAATGACACAAAGAGTTGCAGCAGGTATTGCACTTTCATGTCATACCAAACATTAATTTGCTAGTACAGTGATCATGGCTAGAAAATCATACTCATATATGGAAAGTCATAGACATTTGAAGTTTGGTATCAAATGAAAAACAATATTTTGCTGAGTTAAAAAATAACATTTTATTAATTGTGGGACATATCTGGGAAAAGTTATTATGTGGATCAGATTCATGGAAATATTTACCTCTGCTTACTAGCCAACTCCCACAAGAGGTGTAGACCTTTTCACACCTCTTGCTGTCAAGGGACATAAAAAGCCAGGGCCCAGACAGATGAGAAGAAGATCTTCCCCCCCCCACCGCCAGAGACACCAACGGCCATTAACAACATACAAGAGAACTTCTATACGCTAAGTATCATTGCTTCCTCTCCCTCTTGATCTCTCAATCTCTCTCTACTTCTCCCAATCCTTCTTTCTTTGTCTCTGTCTCTCAATAAGCTACCTTTACCTCCCCTCTCTCTCTCAATCTTTCTCTCTAAGCCTTTCACCACAATTCCTTTCTAAACCATCCCTATCTCTCTTTCCCGCTATACTTGTGTAACTCCCTCTCTGTAGAACCTAGGGACAGCTTAGTGTAGTAGGTGGGTGTGGGGCGGTAAATGTATGTGTTTATCAAGGTTTTAATAACGAGTTGTATAGTTTTCTTGTTATTGGGGGCTGGTTCTGTTTGTATATACAATCTGTATACTACATTATTGGGTTAAGGTTTTATCTAATAAATCTGTTGTGATTTTGCCTACATCTGTGTATATGTGATGTATATTACAGGACAAAGTGTGTGCATAGATAGAAGACAAATACCAAGGGATACAATAGGATATAGACGGAGATTCATAATTATAACCGATAATCTTATTTCCGGTTATGATTATGAAATATTGATAATATTCTTATTAATTATCATATTTCAAAACTCTCCTTTTACACTAATTTTTCTCACAGGGTCGCGGTGAACCTTAACCCCTTTTTACTCTCCCCTTCAGCCTGCCATTACTAACCAACCTTTATCCACAGCGTACCTACACTAATCTTTTTTCGATCTAGGCCCACACCTGAGTTGGAACAGAATAATACACCATATAGACAGAGCAGAGCTGGGGTCAGGGAAAGCACAGCAATCCCAGTAACATATGCTCTTATTCAGGGTGAAGGTCCGCTTTAAGGAGCTTCTCAGCCCCTTGCTTCCTGTTTTCCTGGACTGGACTTGCTCATATTGGATTCCTATTTTGACCCTTGGCTTTGGACTTTGTTTTGTGGATTATCTTTGGATGCTTCTCTAGATTTTGACTCCTCTACTTTGCTGCCAGCCCTGACCTCTTGCTTGGACTTTCGTATTTGATTCTCACCTCCTGCCCTTTGACCCCAGCCTGGATTGAGACCCTGCTTTTGCATACATACCTTGCTTCCTATCTACCTAGAGCCATGCCCAGGCCCTGGTGGCCAGTACTGCCAGGTGGACAACCTGCAGCCCAGCCTGTCCTTTCTTGCGGAGGACTTCAGTGAAGACCAGGGCATGGCATTGACCCGGGATCTGCTACATCTGGGTGTTCAGTAGCTCCACCCACTGGGCTATCCCAGCTTAGGTCCTAACACTTCAATGGCCTCAAGATGCTTTATTGTTGGTATGGCACATGGCGGCAGTCACCTTTTCTTCCCCAGACCATCATTCTTCCAGAAGGGAGCTTCAACAGGAAAAAAACCTTACCCCAATCCTCTGCAGCCCAATCCCTATATTTCCTGCAGTGTTTTCCATAAGTTGTTTCTTTGCTACCCTTCTTGACACTAGATAGAAACATAGAAGGTTGATGGCAGAAGGAGACCATACGGTCCATCTAGTCTGCCCTTATGTGTATACTGTATGTTCTCTTTATCTTAGGATAGATGTGTGCTTATCCCAGGCATGTTTAAATTCAGTGACTGTTGATTTTTCAACTACCTCTGCTGGAAGTTTGTTCCAAGCATCTACTACTCTTTCTGTAAAATAATATTTTCTAACATTGCTCCTGATCTTCCCCCCGACTAGCTTCAGGTTGTGCCCCCTTGTTCTATCATTAAGTTTCTTCTTAAAAACACTTCCCTCCTGAACCTTATTCAATCCTTTCACATATTTAAAGGTCTCAATCATGTCCCCCCTCTCCCTTCTTTCCTCCAGACTGTACAAATTAAGTTCTTTAAGTCTCTCCTGATAAGTTTAAGTCCTTCCACCATTTTCGTTGCCCGCCTTTGGACACGTTCTATTTGAATAATGTCTTTTTGCAGGTAAGGTCTCCAGAACTGCACACAGTATTCTAGATGTGGCCTTACCAGGGCTCTATACAGCGACATCACAACCTCCCTCTTCCTACTGGTGATGCCTCGAGCTATGCAGCCGAGCATCCTGCTTGCTTTTCCCACTGCCTGGCTACACTGTCCACTCATCTTGCAGCTATCAGTAATCAGTACCCCTAAATCTCTCTCCTCCGAGGTCCTGGCTAAAACAGTGCTGCCCATACGGTACTCAGAGCAGGGATTCCTTCTACCCAAGTGCATGATTTTACATTTAGAGACATTAAACTCTAGTTTCCACAGTTTGACCATCTATCCAGTAAAGCTAAATCATTTTCCACGTTGCAAACACCTCCAGGAATATCCACCCTATTACTAACCTTTGTATCATCAGCAAACATACAAACTTTTCCTACCAAGCCTTCTCCTATGTCACTTACAAATATATTAAAAAGAATGGGGCCCAGGACAGAGCCCTGCGGCACACCACTTGTAACTCGCCTTTGTTCAGATTGCACACCATTTACAACAACGCTCTGATACCGAGCCAACTGGAAATCCACTGAACTATCCAGGGATTGAGTCCTACCTTCAATAACTTATCTATGAGCTCCTTATGTGGTACAGTGTCAAAGGCTTTGCTAAAATCCAGATAGGCGATATCCACAGCACCACCTTCATCTAACACTTTAGTGACATTGTCAAAGAAATCAATAAGATTGGTCTGACATGATCTGCCCTCAGTAAAGCCGTGCTGTTTTGGGTCCAATAGGTCATTAATTTTTAGATGAGAAATTATCTGTTTTTTTAAGAGTGTTTCCATTAATTTGACCACTATAGATGTTAAACTAACTGGCCTGTAATTACTGGCTTCTTCTCTACTCCCCTTTTTATGGATTGGTACGACATTGGCCATTCTCCAATCATCTGGAACCTCACCAGTTGAAAGGGAATGGTTAAGTAAATCAGTCAGAGGGGCTGCAATCACAAACCTAAGTTCCCTTAGAACTCTGGGGTGGATTCCATCTGGACCCATCGCCTTACTTACCTTTAGATGTGCCAGCTCGGATAGGACATCAGCCTCCAGAAACTCCGGAGCTGTGCCCTCCCAGCGGGATGCTGTGCTATGGCCATGCCTGCTACTATCTGAAAATACCGAACAAAAGTAACTATTCAGATGGTCAGCCACAGCCTTATATCCATCAATATATTTATTTTCCCGATTTCTAATTTTTGAGACTGCATTGTTTTTGTTCTTGTGTTTTTCTTCTTTCTTTCTAGATGTGCCGACAACTACCTGCTGTCATTCCTGAGCAATGGTGTTGATAGTCTTGGCACTTTCTAGACTTTCTTGGATGCCCTTCTTCACAGCAGTGAAACCTCTTTCCATGAAGTTCTTGATGATCTGATGAATTGTAGATTTAGCGGCAATCTTACAAGTGGCAATGTAATTGCCTTTAAAACCAGTAATCAATATTTTGGTCAGGTAAAAAACACGTACAAGGAATTTTCCTGGCAGTTGTGCATAGTCCCAAAATTGAAACATAACTTGAAGAGTTATTTATATATACACCATATTTTTCGCCCTATGAGACGCACCTAGGATTTGTAGAAAAATTAGAAAAAAAATAACCTGAACCGAATGTTGTGAAGTAATAGGCAAGGTGTAGAATCCCCCCAATTACAGGCCGTGTGGCATTTCCCCCTATCTCATTCCCCATAGGCAGTGTGGAATTCTTCCATCTCATTTCACATAGGCAGTGTGGTATTCCTGCATCCCCCTCCCATTCCCCATAAGCAGTGTGGCACCCCTTTTCAAACACTCTGGTACATTAGTACCTTTAATAACTGCACTAGTGATCAAGTCTCTCCTGTTAAAATAGCCCTGCACTGGAGTACAAAATAACCTGTGTCACCCCAGGTCTTTATGAGTAAAAGACTATAGATCCTAAGATCTAGATTTTTACACTCTGCGGGAATAAATGTTCTTATCAATGCACTTATATTATTTCTTTGCTTTTTCACACTAGTGCTTAAAGCGGACCTTAATAAGAGCATATCTTATGTTTCCCACACCCTGTACATACAGATTGCTCTGCATTCTGGGATTGCTGTCCTTTTCCTGATCCCAGCTCTGCTCTGTCTGTGCAAAGCACAGCTATAACCCACCCTCCTGTACTTTATGCTGGTCTGCTCTCCTCAGTATGTGTGATGCTTCCGAGTCAAGATGGCGGCACCCGTATCCTAGAGTCCTGAAAAGAGTTGCAGCCCGGTGGGGGAAAGAATAATAAGTATGTGACTAAAAACTTAAAATGTATTAATTTTAGATGCTGGGGAATAGTTTTTTAAGGGTTTGGGCTTTTCATTAAATCATGCTGAAGGTCCAGTTTAATAACACTTTGTGTGGATTCTGGAACCAATCACCATATATAAAATGCATGTACCAGATTTCCCAATAATAGTGCTCTCATCACATGTGCTTTGCTTTAGCTCCTCTTTAATGTAAAGTATTTGCTTTAATGTAAAGTATTTGCAGACTTCTTAAAAACTCAACCTTATCATATAAATTCCAGTATATATAGCCAATATTACACAATTAGATATAGCTCCTCTTCAGGGTGGGTGTGGCATTCCCCCCCCATCCCATTAGCCATAGGCAGTGTGGCATTTCCCCAATCCAATTCCCCATAAGCAGTGTGGCATTCCCCTCCATCCCAATCCCCATAAGCAGTGTGGAATTCCTGCATCTCATTCCCCATAGGGGAAGTGTGGCATCTCCCCATCCTATTCCCCATAAGCAGTGTGGCAACCCCCCCCATCCCATTCCCCATAGGCAGTGTGGCATCCCCCCATCCCATTCCCCATAAGTAGTGTGACATTCCACTTCCCCATTGGCAGTGTGACATTTTGCAACACTATTCCCTTTAAACAGTGTGGCATCCCCCTCCCATTCCCTAGGTGCTTGCATGTGCCCCAGCTGGAAGAGGAGCCAGCAGCATCAGCGCCCACCACTCTTCCATCTCTTGGCCTCCCATGGTGTGTCAGCGCCGGGACATGTACGTTTTTTTACATTCGCCCCATAAGTCACATGCACAAAGTGCATCTTATGGGGTGAAATACGGTGTATATATATATATGACGGAGTATATTAGCTTATAAAAATACCATTTTGTGATTACTCACCTGTAAAATGGGTATTGTAAGTATGTCACACACCCTGCTTCAGAATAGTCATTACACTTGGGTTATACCGACCTGTAGAGGGCGATCTTGCAGAGATGTCATGAAAAAAAGGGAGCCCCTCCCAGTCCATAAATACCTGGGACCTCCCACTCATTCCCCAGTATTAAGACAGCAGTAACGGGACCAGGAAGAGCCAAAATAACCAGTAACAGTAAAAAAGGTTCACCATAGAAAGGATCCAGAATACCAAAGGGCGGGGTGAACGGGGTGTGTGACATACTTACAATACCCATTTTACAGGTGAGTAATAACAAAATGGTATTCTAAGTATGTCACACACCCCGCTTCAGAATAGTCATTACACTTGGGACATCCAATAGCAGTGTCCATAAAGGGCGGGGATCCAAAACAAGGCAATAATGCACAAACTTAAACCACTGCAGCTTGCAGAACTTTGCGGCCAAAAACAGCATCCGCTGAGGCCCGCACATCAACCTTGTAAAACTTGGAAAAAGTGTGAACGGAAGACCAAGTAGCAGCCTTACAAACTTGCTCAACAGAGGCCTGATGCTGGAAGGCCCAGGACGCCCCAACGGCACGAGTAGAATGAGCAGTAACACGAAAAGGGGGAACCTTCCCCTTGGCAGAATAGGCCCCAACAATGGCCTGGCGAATCCATTTACTAATGGAAGACTTGGCGGGGCCAAACCTTTCCTAGGCCCGGAGGGCACCACAAAAAGGGCATCAGTCTTACGAAAAGAAGAAGTAGCCACCAAATAGTACTTCACACAGCGAACCACATCCAGAGAATGCCCTCCTTGTCATTGCAGGGCTTAGGACACAAGGAGGGTAGAACAATGTCCTGATTAAGGTGAAAGGCAGAAACCACCTTAGGAAGGAAATCTGGCCTGAAGCAGAAAACAACCTTGTCCTGAGGCCTCTCAAAGTACGGGGCCTTAATGGACAAAGCCGCCAACTCCGATACACGCCGAACGGAAGTGATGGCAACCAAAAACGCAACCTTCTGAGTAAGCGTAGAAAGAGCAATATCCTGCAAAGGTTCAAAGGGAGGACCCTGAAAAGCAGAAAGAACCAAATTCAAATCCCAAACTGGGAGCAAAGGCTTCCTAGGAGGCCGCACATGCATGACCCCCTGGAAAAAGGTCTTAAACAGAGGATGAAGAGCAAAAGACCTTTGAAAGAAAACCGCCAGGGTAGAAACGTGCCCTTTCAATGTACTAAGCTGCAAACCCAGGTCCAGACCATGTTGCAGAAATTCCAAAACCCTAGGGATAGAAAACACCCTGCAAGGCAAGGCCCGGACCTCACACCAATCAATATAAGACCTCCAAATCCTATAGTAGATGGCAGAGGAAGACTTCTTTCTAGCCCTAACCAGTGTCTGAATAATAGCATCAGAAAGACCTTCCTCCTTCAAGATGGAGGTTTCAGCAGCCACGCCGTCAAAGCCAGCGTTGGTAAATTAGGGTAGAGCAGTTGACCCTGAGTGAGCAGATCCGGCAGATCTAACTGATCCGCTGCCACCGTACCATGTCTGCGAACCAAACCTGTCTTGGCCATCTTGGAGCCACTAAGATTGCTGACGCACCCTCTAGGGCCAGCTTGCGCACCACCTTGCCCACCATGGGAAACGGAGGGAACAGGTACAGAAACCCCAGATCCGTCCAGTTCAGAGACATCGCATCCACTGCCAGAGCCAGTGGATCCCGCGAGAGAGACACAAATGCCGGAAGCTTGTGATTGTGACGAGAGGCAAAGAGGTCCACCTCCGGAGTCCCCCACCGGTGGCAAAGTGACCGAAACACCTTGGGGTTGGAAGACCATTCCCCCCGGCGAGATGAGCACCTGCTCAGGGAGTCCGCCTCCATGTTCTCCACTCCCGGAATGTACACCGCCGAGATGCATGGGACATTGCTCTCTGCCCAAGCCAGGATCAAGGACACTTCCCTGAGGGCAGGCCTGCTGCGAGTCCCTCCCTGGTGATTGATGTAGGCGACCGCTGTCTGATTGTCCGACCGAACTTGAACCGGAAAACCCTGTAACTGATGAGTCAAGTGAACCAGAACCAACCTGATGGCTCTCAGCTCCAGAACATTGACGGGATCGTGAGCCTCCTGAGGCCCCCACAGTCCCTGAAACTGAAGATCCTTCCAAAACCCCCCCAACCTGACAGGCTGGCATCCGTGGTGACCGTCTTCCAACAAGGGGTCAGAAAGGATCTGCCCCTCATCAGATTGCTTGGTTCCAGCCACCACCAAAGGGAATGCCGAACCTGGGGGGACATCAGAAAAGACTGATCCAATGACACCGGAGACCTGTCCCAGGCCGCCAAGAGATGGAGCTGGAGTGTCCGTGTGTGAAACTGGGCAAAGGGAACCGCCTCGAAAGAAGCCACCATCAAACCCACCAGTCTCATCCCCAGCCGGATGGACGGACGAGGGATGGATAGAAGAAGCTGAGTCAATTCCTGAATCAAAAGAACCTTGGGCCGGGGAAGGAACACCCTGGACTGAGAAGTATCCAGAGACATTCCCAGGAACGACACCACCCTGGACAGAGAGAGGAAGGGCTTGGGATAGTTGATCACCCAGCCGAATCTCTCCAGAGTGGATACCACAGTCCTGGTATCTAGATCCGCCTGGCTGAGAGAGGATGCCATAATGAGAAGATCGTCCAGATAAGGCACGATGCAGATACCCTGGGCTCTGAGGAGGGCCATCACCCCCGCCAGCACCTTGGTGAAAACCCTTGGAGCCGAGGTAAGGCCAAACGGAAGAGCCACAAACTGAAAATGCCGATCTTCCACCACAAACCTGAGAAATCTATGATGTGCCGGGAAGATTGGAACATGCAGATAAGCATCCTTGATGTCTATGGACGTCATGAAGTCCTCCTGACGAAGCAAATTTATGGCTGAGCGCAGAGTTTCCATGCGGAACTTCCTGGGACGGATAAACCTGTTGAGAAACTTCAGATCCAGGATGGGACGAACGGAGCCATCCTTCTTGGGCACCGTGAACAGATTGGAATAGTATCCCAGGCCCCGGTCCGAGGAAGGCACCGGGCAGATGACAGCCATGTCCAGGAGATCTTTTACTGCCGCCCGGAGCCCCTGCGCGGCCAGAGGATCCAAGGGCACCCGAGACCTGAAGAATCTGGGAGGAATCTGGCCGGATCTCGAACTCCAGCTTGTAACCGGAAGACACTACTTCCCGAATCCATCTGTCCGAGACCTCCTGGTCCCAGACCTGGGAGAAGTGTCGCAGCCGTCCCCCCACCCGCGAGGGTGAGGGCGCCCCCTCATTGCTAAGCAGGCTTGGCAGCGGCTTTGGGCTTGGAGCCCCAGCTGTGACCTGGACGGGCACGTCCTCTTCCCCCGTTCCAGGAATCACATCTGGAGGAGAAGACAGCAAATCCACGTCCAGCTCTGGCCCCACGAAAGGAAGGGGTAAAGGAAGCCACCCCCCGAAAGGGACGACGTTGCTTCTTTCGCTGAGGTAACCTACCTCCTTTTGCCCAGAAAGGGAAGAGCCGTAAGCGACTTTTTGGACACAAAATCAGCCACCCACTGGGGCAACCAAACCGACCGCCGAATAGCCACCAGCAAGGCCGAAGTTCTACTACACATCACCATGGTTTCATCCAGGGCGGCTAGCACAAATGACGAAAACAATTCACACCGCTTAAGGGCGGTGAACTCATCACTAGCCGGGTCAAGCCTGGAAGTAGACAACAGGTCCCTAACAACCGACCTAGAAGCCACTATTAAAAGCGCCGAAGCACAAACAGGCCGCAAAGCCGACCCAACACTGGCAAAACCGTGACAAGCCATCTGGTCAATGCGTTTATCCTCACCATCCTTGAGAGTAGAACAGTCAGGAGAATGCAAAACAGAGGTGCTAGACAACCCCAAAACAGGGGCGTCCACCTCGGAAGGGGACGACCAGCGCTTCACCGCATCCACCGGAAAGGGATATTTCTTATCCCAACCCGGAGGAACACCAGGAAGCCGAGTAGGCCTCTCCCATTCCTTAAGAATAATGCCATCGAAATGCCTTTGATTAGGGAATTCCAAGCGCGGCTTAACCTCCTCAAAGAACTCCCCCTTCTGTGGAAGAGTCACTTCAGGAGGAGAAATTGCCAGAACCTCAAACATATGAGCCAGGAACTTAGGGGTATCCAAAGAATCCCCCTGACCCCGCTCGGCATCGGTGCCAACAAACTGCTGATCGTCAGAACCATCCGACTCCTCAAATAGCTCCCCTTCCTCTAGCAGGGGGTAATCAGACCAGTCCAGTGAATCCAACTCCTCAAAATCAGAAGCCTGCGTGGTTGGGGACAAGTGCTTTCTCCTAGCCGGGGCATTTCTGGCAACAGCGCTAGAAAATAATTTTTCAAGATTGGACAATCTGGCACACACCTCAGATTGCGACTCCCCACTCATGACATCACACGGGGTACGGATCAGGTGGGGAGGGGTAGGAGAAGGGACCGGCGGCGCAGAACCAGAGGCATGGGATCCGGACTGCCGCGTAATAGTCTGCTGTGCACATGGTATGCAAAGGAAAACATCATCCCCTGTAAGGGATGCCCCATACCCCAAACACTGCCGGGGTTGCCCCAATGGGAGCCCGAGCCCGGTATCCTGGGAAGCCTCCATATGGTGTTTTTATCGGTAGTCGCAATACCCAAGGGAATTACGCAATATAAGCTACCCGGGATGCCCCTTCTGTGTCCCGAGTGGGAGAATTTATAGGGAGTTCTTAAACTAAACCAGGGACCCTAGGACCGGGAGGACCCTTTAAGATCCATCAAGGGTCCGCCTGGAATAGAAAAGGGGGAACTGTCACACATATATCACACAATGCTGGGCACATAACAGAAGGGCCAAGGCACACATACATATAAATAGAAGAATATATATATATCAATCTCGCGCTGACAAGCAGCTTCACAGGCAATGAAAGACTGGAGCCCACTGGGCGCTTACGGTAATGGCGTCCTGCACGAGGCGGAGGGACTTGGCAGCAAGGATGAAGAAGGGCGGGCCGGCACGGATCGCGCACTGCGCTGACCCCGTCCCTCTCTCCTGACAACAGGCGGCTCCCGGCCAGTGACCGGGCTCCGCAGCGGCACCAGCAGCACGGGGGGAGGGAGGGGGCGGGCCGCAGGATCGCGCCCCGCCCCGAAACCACACCGGAGGGGAAGAAGCTCCCCCGAAGACTGACAGTAATGGCCGGCGGTGCCGCAAACCGCCGGCCCGGCCATGGAACGCATCAATCACGCGCACAACACACACACAACAAGTTGCACACAAGCATGCACTCTAAAGAAAGAACTAAACTAAAAGGGGGATAAGCGCCCCCCCCAGCAGTAGGGAACAATGGGTGACCGGGGAAGGGGGAATTAACACCCCAAAGGTGTAAGGGCAAGGACAGGGCATCCCAACCAGGATCACCAACCCGGAATACTGCCTATCCCTTAGTATGGGGTCTCACGGTGGAGCATAGCTCCTAAAGCACCTTAAGGTGCTGTCTACCTTTGCCAGGACCCGCAGCCTAGGCTGGGAGGCTCTTTACTAAAAAGGGGGATAACAGTAGGTCCAGGCAGAAATAGACCAAAACAGGGGGGCCGGGAGTTACCCCGGCTACCTGCAAGGAGGAGACATCCATTTTCTGACTTGCTCGCCGTCTGCAGAGATAAAAGACTGGGGAATGAGTGGGAGGTCCCAGGTATTTATGGACCGGGAGGGGCTCCCTTTTTTTCATGACATCTCTGCAAGATCGCCCTCTACAGGTCGGTATAACCCAAGTGTAATGACTATTCTGAAGCGGGGTGTGTGACATACTTAGAATATATATAGAACTACAAACACACAATGGATATGTATACTTACAATATGCGTACCAATCAAGCTGAAGATGTAGAGACTGTATTGTGTATGAAAAATTAAACAGACCATAAAATGTAAGCAACATTAAACAGTTATCCAGTAGTTTAATTGCAAATTGAAAAAATGGTCCTTATATCTTAATCCTTATAAACAGGATTCTGAATCTTCTTCTTGATGAAGGAGCTGGGAAAGGTTGTGGGGCAGGTTGGATTTATGCATAGAATCGATTACTTCACACGTTTTTTTGTGAAAACCAAAATTTGTGTCTTGAAACATCTGACCATGACTTCAGTCCTAAATACAGATCATACCAGACCTCCAGATGAGAATTTTTCTTTTATCAGCTTTTTATGCGAATGGGGAATAGAACTGCAGGAAGGAGGGTCGAAGTAGGAATGAAAGGATGATGGGAAACATCCCAGGAATGTTTTACAAGGGCCGAGGAAAAACATGGAACTTCTCAGGCCAAACATAAAATAATAGAAGAAACCAATAAATCAGGAGGCCGAATAAGAATAAGTGCTCCAAATGTTTTTTATTTCGGGGAATTGTTCAGTGTCTGTCCCCCACTCCACCCCCCCCCCCCCCCATCGACCCCCAAGCAGCTGGGCTCTGCTGTTGCCTCTGTGGTAGTCCAGTTTTCAAGAAACCGGGGTTTTCCACCTTCGAAGCCACTCCCGTGAAGCCCATTAAGATCATCAACACCTGGGGGTTTCACACAGCAGGGCATCTGGTGTAGCAAGCCCGACGGTAGGCTAGCAACTGGGTCAGGAATCTTAGGATTCCAGGGCCCAGCCACGCAGGTTTCCATCCTTTTTAAAGCAATCCCACAGCACCACTTGATTTGTTATATCCTCCCTTGCAAGCCCATGTCCCAGAAGCCCTAATACTCATCTTTTCTGGGATCACATCCATCGGCCAGTTGGGATGTGATCTTAGCTCAAATGTGGCTCACCTAGTATTGCTTTTAAGGACAATTGTAGGAAAATATAAATGTGGAACCACACCCACTTAGGTGCAGAGTAGCAGTCAGTAATTTCTTACAGTCTTCCGTTGAATACTTTAACTAATTGGGGCTGTGTTAAGTGTCATAGTGGACCTAAATCCTCCCTAACAGATTCTTGTTGGCTTTCTAAAATAAGTGGTTCCTCTTTGAAAGCGTTTATGTAATCTTTTTTTTATCTTAGTGAGCATCAGCATCTTTTCTTGTGAGGTCCTTAGAAATCTCCTTTGTTAATGACTGGATACATGTGTGACGAGCCGACTGGGTCCCACTCTCGCCCATCAATACCAACCACTCCCTGGAACTCATACAGGAGACCAACAGGAATCTAGATTGTAACAGATAAGGACTTGACCCTCACTATCATCATTGCAGTGATTTTTCTGCAAAGTGAACTGCAGCCCAATAGGAGAGCGTTATGTTGAGAAAGTCCTACTCATGTATAAGGGTAAAACTGTTACATGTCACAAAGCTCCATTAGAAGCTCTCAAAAGAAAGATATATATGATAAATCAAGCATCCTTTGAAGAAATGTTTTTTTAGAAACTGAATTTGCACTTTATAATTGTAATAGTAAATGTACTTTAAAATGTTTAATAAAATGTATTAACTGATTGTTAATCATAGCGTGGTAGTGGTTATATCTGGGTTCAGGGACCAGCCCAGGCCCCAATGCATTTATTGTTGATTGCTGTTACTTTAGATACCCAGCCACTAACCAGCTTTATCCATTATACTGATATATTAATCAAGGGTGGTATCTAGAACCTAGGGAGGAAGTGAACTGCGGCTCTCTTTCACCAACCAATAGAAATACATGTGTGAAGGTCATACTTTCAAATGTTCTTACCCCAAAGGTTCACATACACTCACAGATGTGATATTTTTAAAAACAACCCTATAATTTGCAATTAAAGCTTTACATGTTAGCATTAATAATAATAATCAGTCATTAATAAATGGCAACGCAGTGTCATATTTTAAAATAAGCTTTATTTTTCGGTTCACCTCCATGCCTTTAGAATGGACCCGTGCTGAGGCGGGCAGAATAAAAACTAACAATACCAGTTATTTTAAACTATGTAAATTCCACTCTTAAATAGATCCATCTTCTTAGTAACATTTGTTATCTCTTATTTTTTTTTTTCCTTTTTAGAATTCTATGTCCTAGCATGTAATGAAAAATATTCAACTGATGAGCTTCCATAAAAAAATAAAACACAGGAGAGAAAAAGCTTTATAAAACATTGTGCCTGGCCAGAGAAGCCTGAACCCTGGAAGGCCCTTCCGTAGCCAGAGCTATCCCTTTAAAAAGCCCTTGCATGGCGGTAGCTGCTAAGTTGGTGGACTGGACCGACATTAACCTATTGGCAGAAGCGTATGTGATGTCAGTGTCCAAACAACCAACAAAATGGCTACCCCTGCAACATACAGGCGACAGGTCCTTATGAATCACTGTTATTTTTGCCAGTGAACACACATATTACTGAGAAACAATATTTATCATTTTAAGACTATATTTATATATATATATATTTTCCTTTTGAAAAAGGGTGCGCTAAATTTAAAAATACCGTCTAGCGTTTTATCAAATGTTACAGCTTTCAGAGGTTAACATTCGGCTTTGACAATGACACAAAAACAAAATAAAAATCTGGTATGTTGTACCCCATTGTTTTAAACATCAGTAGAAAGGAAAAAAAAATGACGGCACATCCCCACACTGTACAATCCGATCGTACACCAGGATACTAATACAAAAGCTCTAGTACAGGGGTTCCCATCCTGTGGCTCAGGGGCTGTCTGCTAGACCAGAACATTCTCAGGGGGTGAGTTATAAATTCCCTCAGCAAAAGTTTTATTACTCTCTGCACAGCTGTTTCTGTATGAATCGATACAAATGATTCACTTCGGAATGTGGCTCCTGAGTAAACTGACCATATTTTTGGGGTCCTCACTGTGGGACAGTTTGCGGGTCATGGGCATGGTAGGGGTGTAGTTTAGCATGTGGCTTAATTTTGGGTCACATGCTCTAGGAATATTTGGTCCATAAAGGATGTTGATATGCTTATAAGTCCATGCATTCCACTGCCACCATTCAACCAAAGAGTCAGAGCAGTTGTAAACCACCTAGACATCCAGCATTCTGCGTTTGGTGGAATAGTCTTCCCCATGTCAGCAAAGTGGGACAATTAGGTTTTCAGACACACTAAAATGAGTATGAAGTCGCCCGCGAGGGCACTTACGGACCGCGGTAAGTAGAACCGTCACGCGCGCGCGACCTGACAAAATGGCGCCGAGAGTACCTCGAAGGGCGGGCCACAGCGAGCCGTGACGCAGAGCGTGCCAAGCCAGGCCCGCCCCCCCTCGAAGAGCGCAAAGCCCACAGACAAGCAACCATTAAGAACGCAGAAGCGTCTGAGGTAACGCTGCCGCGGAACATCCAAATGAAGGAAAAGACGCGCGCGGCGGCGGCGGCATTTGCAATAGTAAAAAGACAAGTCAGCGCGGCAGCTGACACCACATATACTAGTCAAAAATCATGACAAAAAGCCGTATGCACGAATCACGATATACGCTCACCCACACAACCCCCCCTTCTTCCCCCCCCCAAGCTACAGGGAGAATGAGGGAGGATGGCGGCCCTCTGTACAGGACCACCGCTACACGGGGCAATAATGCGGGAGGGGCATCCCTCACCATCAGCCTATACCGCCTACCCTTTGGTGGGAGACTGCGGTGGAGCAGCGTTCCACCAGCATGCATGGTGCCGCCTACCTTCACCCGACCAGCGCAGCCCAGGCTGGGAGGCACATCACATGAGGAACGGGTGGGAATAGTCCAACAGGGCCGCAGGCTAATAGCCCCGCTCACCTGCGAGAGAGTGATAATTTCATGTCTTCGCAGTAAGCACTGCAGAGAAATCTGGGGATTTGTGGGAGGTCCCCGGGTATTTGAGGGGCCGGGAGGAGCCTGTTTTACATGTCTCTGCAGTGCAGCGCCATCTGGTGGAGGATAACCCAAGTGTAAGTAATCTATCTGGAGCAGGACGTACTGTATACTAAGAATAGAACAAATTGTACAATAGAGGGAAAGAATATGGAACTTTGAGAGGAAAATGTGGAAAAAAAAAAAAGTCCTGATGAGCCTGATGAGAGTCATCTCTTTTAAGGGGCATCTGAATAGTGCCCCCTGGCACCCTCTTAAAGGGAGGTTGGGATGGCATCCTGTGCGGTCGCACACCCAAATGGCCGGCCATGCTCCTGAGAATCTCATGGGATTGAATGTGGCTCGCATAGTAAGGAAGGTTGGGGACCACTGCTCTTAACAGATTAGCGTTTGATTTGTTCATTTTTTTCCTGTTCTACTAGAAAAAGGCTTGGCAAGACTGTACAGAGGTCATCCAATCAGATTGTAAAGTGTAGGGTCAGCTTCAAGACAAATTATTACAGAGAAATCAGAGCGTCTGAAGGAAGATCTGCTTGTGTTATGAAAGGCAACCAGGTACCGGTACTTCATTTTACTTTCATGGTGGCACGGGATGCATGTTTTGTATGTAAATCCAATATATACTTCTGAGATGCATTCTTTCTGAATAACAGAACAGTCCCTCCTTCAGACATTTTAATATACAAGGCTATTTGATTTGAAAATATTCATTACAAAATTAGGCAAGACTGTGATCTGGAATGACTGAAAAATAAACAGACGATGACCAATGAAACAAAATGTACAGCAATAGTGACACAGTTGCCAATAGCAACCAAACATGGTCCATTTTCCTATTGCATCTCTTTCTTTTACTGGTCTTGTTAAATCTGGATTAGTGTTTTTTGATGTACACAATGCTGCACACACAAAAGAAAAAACAGAATATGATACCTAATATACCAGGCCATGATGGCTAATGCAAACACAAGGCCTTGCCCCAGTAAACCCATTCTAACCCAATGTTTCCAGCCATTACCTGTCTAGAGTGGGATAATACAATTCTGTGATTACTCACCTGTAGAATTGGTATTATAAGTATGCAGCACGTCCTGCTCCAGATAATGATTCATAACATCTGGGATATACCTCCACAAGAGGGCGCTTTACTGCACAGATGGCAAAAAAAAGAGACCCCTCCCAGTCCATATATACCCAGGACCTCCCACTAATTCCCCAGTATAGAAAATCAGTAAGGGAACCAGGAGAAGCCAATAACAAATTTAACAACGTTAACAAGAACAATAACCACATAGAGGATCCGAGAATAAAGCAATCAGGGTGGGATGGAGCAGGACGTGCTGCCTGCAGAACCTTACGGCCAAAAACAGCATCCGCTGAGGCCCGAACATCAACCCTGTAAAACTTGGAAAAGGTATGAACAGAAGACCACGTAGCAGCCTTACAAACTTGTTGTTCAAACAGAAGCCTGGTGCTGGAAGCCCCAACAGAACAGGTAGAATGAGCAGTAACTCGGAAAGGAGGATCCTTCCCCCTAGTAGAATAGGCCCTAAAAATAGCCTGACGAATCAATTTGCTAATAGTATACTTAGCAGGAGCCAAACCCTTCTTGGGACCCAAGGGGACCACAAACAAGGCTTCCATCTTTCTGAAAGGCGCAGTAGCCACCAGGTAGTATTTCAAATTCCTGACAACATCCAGAGAATGCAAGGCCCTCTCCTTGGAATTACCAGGATTAGGACACAAAGAAAGAAGCACAATGTCCTGATTGAGATGGAAAGCAGAGACAACCTTAGGCAAGAAGTCTGGTTTAAAACGGAAAACCACCTTGTCCTGGTGTCTCTGAAAGTAGGGGGCCTGAATAGACAGAGCCGCCAACTCAGAAACACGCCAGACAGAGGTGATAGCCACCAAAAAGGCAACCTTCAGGGTAAAGATAAACAAGGCAGCCTCATGCACAGGTTCAAATGGAGGACCCTGAAGGACAGACAATACCAAATTCAAATCCCAGACTGGTAACATGGGTTTGCGGGGAGGGGGCACATGAGCGACCCCCTGGAAGAAGGTCTTGACCAGAGGATGTAGAGCGAAGGACCTCTGGAAGAAAACAGCCAAGGCAGAAACGTGACCCTTCAAGGTGCTGAGCTGAAAACCCATATCCAAACCATGTTGAAGGAACTCCAGGATCCTAGGAATGGAGAACACACGACAGGGAAAGGCCCTAGACTCACACCAGTCCACCAGTCAATGTAGGTCCGCCAGGTCCTATAGTAGATAGTAGAGGAGGATTTCTCCTTTAGGATGGAGGTTTCAGCAGCCGGGCCGTCAAAGCCAGCGTTGGTAAATTGGGATAACAGAGCCGTCCTTTAGTGAGAAGGTCCGGAACCAAGGGTAGAGTGTACTGATCCACGGCCAGCTGCAGGACGTCTGCGAACCACACCTGTCTTGGCCACCTGGGAGCCACCAGAATGGCTGGCACCCTCTCCTGTACCAACTTGCGCAGAACCTTGCTCAGTAGAGGAAACGGAGAGAAGAGGTACAGGAGACCGAGTGCCTGCCAGGGCAGAGACAGAGCATCCACCGCCAGAGCCAGAGGATCCTGGGACAGGGAGACAAATGCTGGCAGCTTGTGATTGTGGCAAGAAGCAAACAGATCCATGTTCGGCATCCCCCAACGGCGACAAAGGGATAGGAAGACCTCGCTGTTGAGGGACCATTCCCCTCAGCGAGAGGTCCCCCTGCTCAGATTCTCAGCTCCCGGAATGTAAACTGCTGAGATGCACGGGACATTGTCCTCGGCCCAGGACAAAATCAACGACACCTCCTTGAGGGCACTCTTGCTCCGAGTCCCTCCCCGATGATCGATATAGGCGACCGCCGTCTGGTTGTCGGAGCAAACCTGTACCGGCAGGCCCTGAAGGTGAGGAGTCAACTGCGCCAGCACCAACCGAACCTCCCTCAGCTCCAGGACGTTGAAAGGAGCGTGAGCCTCTTGAGGGCCCCACAGCCCCTGGAATTGGAGAGCTCTCCAATAGCCCCCCCCCAATCTGACAGACTGGCATCCGTAGTGACCGTCTCCCAACATGGTGTCAGAAATGATCTGCCTCCCAGAAGATTCCTCGAGTCCAGCCAGCACAGGAGGGACCGCCGGACCAGAGGAGAGAGAACAAAAGCCTTATCCAGAGACAGGGGACTCTTGTCCCAGACTGAAAGGAGATGGAGCTGAAGGGGTCTCATTTGAAATTGAGCGTAAGGGACTGCCTCGAAGCAGGCCACCATCTGTCCCACCAATTGCATTCCCTTGCCTGATGGAAGGACGAGGGCTGGACAGCACGAAATGAACCAGAGCTTGAAGAGAATCAACCTTCTGCTGAGGAAGAAAAATCCTGGCCTGAATGGTATCCAGATTCATGCCCAGGAAGGGGGTCACCCAGGACGGGGAGGAGGATTTGGGATAATTGACCACCCATCCGAACGTTTCCAGGGCAGTTACCACCGTCTGGGTATCCATTTCTGCCTGCTGGAGAGAATGGGAAGTGATGAGAAGGTCGTCCAGATAAGGGAAAATGCAAATGGCCCCGGCTCTGAGTAGGGCCATCACCCCGCCAGCACCTTGGAGAACACTCTGGGGCCTGAGGTGAGGCCGAAGGGAAGTGCCACAAATTGGTAGTGCTGGTCCTCCACGGCGAACCTGAGGAACCGCTGATGCCTTGGAAGACTGGCACATGAAGGTAAGCATCCTTGATGTCTATGAAGGTCATGAAGTCCCCTGGGCGCAAAGAGCTGACCGTGAAGTGCAGGGTCTCCATGCGAAAGCGTCTGGTCCTGATGAACTTGTTGAGAAGCTTTAAGTCCAGGATGGGCCTGATGGAACCATCCTTTTTGGGTACTGTGAAAAGATTGGAATAATAACCTTGACCCCTCTTCCCCAGAGGGACCGGACAGATGACCCCCATATCCATTAGGTTCTGTACAGCCGGAAACAGACCCTGAGCTGCCAGGGGGTCTAGAGGAATCCGAGACCTGAGGACACTTGGAGGGGGCCATGTAGCGAACTCTAGCTTGTAGCCGGAGGACACAACCTCCAGAATCCACCTGTCTGAGTGAGGGCTCCCCTTCATGGATGAGCGGGCTTGGTGACAGATTTGGGCTTGGAGCCCCAGGAGGATCCAGGACGAGCACGGCCTCTGCCCTTGCCCCAGAAGTCTCCCCTGTGCCCCGCAAAGGATACCCCCCCTCCCTGACCTGGATCCACGAAAGGAGGGAGCAAAGAACGCTGAACCTCGAAAGGGGCGCGGCTGTCTTTTGCGTTGGGGCAACTTACCCCCCCTTGCAAAAAGGTCCAAACGGTCACCAAAATGGCGCAGCCCCTTAAAGGGTAGCCCTGTGAGAGCCTTCTTAGCAGCATTGTCAGCTGCCCACTGGCGCAGCCAGACTGAGCGGCGAACAGAAACAACCAGAGCCGAGGTCCTGCTACACATCCTAATGGTGTCATCTAAGGCAGAATGAATATAAGCGATAAACATCTCACATTGTGATAAGGCTCTAAATTCAGCACTGGAAGAATCATCGGGAGAGACTTCCAAAAGGCCCTTGACCAGAGTCCGAATGGCCACTGCAGTAATAGCAGAAGCACAGACCGGGCGCAGGGCTGATCCTACACAGGCAAAGGCATGTGAAGCCAGCTGGTCAATACGCCGTTCCTCACTATCCTTCAAGGTAGTGGAATCAGGGGAATGCACCACAGAAGTGTTGGACAACCCCAACATCCACTTCCGGGGGAGTTGACCAACATTTAATCACATCCAAGGGAAAGGGGTACCCCATCCCTTAGGGATACCAGGAAGCCGGCTAGGCCGCTCCCATTCTTTGAAAACCAGATTATTGAAATGTGCCTGTTCTGGAAATTCCAAAGGTTGCTTTGCAGTACCAAACAATTCCCCCTGTTGCTTGGGCGCCGCAGCAGGGAGGGAAATGGAAAGCACTTCAAAGATTTGAGTCAAAAGTCTATGGGTGTCATCAGCATCCCAATGCTCTGAGCCGGCATCAGTGCCAAGGTAATGCTGATCATCAGAAAATTCTGAATCTGAGAACAATTCCCCTTCCTCAAGTGGGATATAGTCAGATAAATCAAGGAAATCTTCAGACTCCAAAGGGAAGGCTGACGTAGCAGGCGCCATGTGCCGTCTTTTAGCTGGGGCCTTACGGGCCACAGAGCTAGCAATCTCTCAATGCTGGCCAGCCTGGCAGACACATCAGGCTGAGACTCCCCACTAGTATTGATCTCACTGGGGGTCATAATCAAGCGAGGGGGTGTGGGAGAGGACATGGTGGGCGCAGACCCAGACAAGTGCAGCCCAGAGTGCCGCGCAAGTGCCTGCTGGGCGCAGGGTGCACAGACCCGCACATCATCGCTCACAGGGGATGCCCCACAAACCACACACAGCCGGGCTTGTCCCGAAGGGACCCCGAGCACAATATCCTGTGAAGTCTCCATATGGTGATTGTTAGTGGCACAACTAGCCAATAGGAATTACGCTGTACAGCTACCCGGGATGTCCGAAATGTCCGCTAGAATAGTGGGAGAATTTAACAATTTAGGCCTCTAATACAGTTATAGGGAACTAATAGAGGGCATAGGACTGGGAGAAACCTCTAATCAGTTTTCCCGCCTGTAAGACATAAACAAAACACCCATAAGTTATACAGAAAAAAAGGTGGATAACAATATAATCAATCAAGCCCGCTGGGGCACTCACGGACCAGAGAGGAGCTGGCAATCGATCAGTCAGCAAGCAAGATGGCGCTGGAGGGGCGGGCCGCATGAGGTGAGCTGCGGAGCGCGCCCAGCGCTAAGCCACGCCCCTCCAGGAAACGCAGGGATCACGCTACAGCAGACCCAGGAGTGACGTCGCTGCTGACCGCGGACGCTGCAAGGCGCGCGAGTCAGCGGCGGGATAATTTGAAAAAAATAAAAAGTAGTTGAAGCGCTGTATAGCAGAGCAGCAGCGCGATCATGTATAAAACACAGCACACAGAGTGAAGCAAACGCTCGCACACACAGACCCTCACCCCCCCCCCCCCCGACGAAGCGGGATAGTGGGAGAAGGGGGTAGAAGGATGCCCATAAGGACACCCAAGACAAGTTGGGAAGGGCATAGAGCAGACAGGGCATCCCAATTCAGGATCACCAAAAAACCTGGACCGCTTACCCTTTGGTGGGGGATTTGCAGTGGAGCAAGCTCCTAATAAAGCACCTCTAATAGGTGCTGCCTACCATCACCCGACAACACAGCCAAGGCTGGGAGGCAGAAACAAATGTAGAACGGGTGGGAATAGTCCTACAGGGGCACGGGCTGTGAAGCCCGGCTGCGATAAGAGAAGCCATCGTCTTGTCCTTCGCAGCCCACTGCAGAGAAGAAACTGGGGAATTAGTGGGAGGTCCCGGGTATATATGGACCGGGAGGGGCCTCTTTTTTGCCATCTCTGCAGTAAAGTGCCCTCTTGTGGAGGTATATCCCAGAGGTTATGAATCATTATCTGGAGCAGGACGTGCTGCATACTTAGAATAAATCACCAACCCCTCACTTGGTCAATACCAACCTTCTAATACCAGATGAGGTTTGCTTCCTCAGGGACGACTAAAACCTGCTAAGTTTTCTTATAAAGTATATTCATATGCTTTTGGGAGTCCGCTTTAATTCTTAAATTTTCTATTTGTTGTCATAATGATTCTTCTGTGTGAAACATACATTTGCCAGCTTGCAGGAAAAGGGACCCCTGTTTCTGTCTCCTGGAGTCTATTTTTTTTTCTTTAATGATGTAAATCAGATGGCACCCCATCCTCTGTCTAGTAAGTCATAATTCTTATGTGCTGGACTGGTGGTCTGAGCTACTAGACAGAGGATGCCGTGATAATTTACATCATTAGATGATTTACATCATTAAAGGAATAAAGCTTGTCAACAAAATACAGACTCCAGGAGACAGAAACTGGGTCAGCTGGCAAATTTAGGTTTTACACAGAAAAATCATTATGACAACAAATGAAGAAAATTGAAAAACTAAAACTGGCTCCCAAAAGCACATGATTATACACTAAGAACTAGCAGGATTTAGTCCACCCTGAGGAATTTAACTTAAGTGAAACGTGTTGGAGGCATCGGACATGTTTTGTTTACTAGGCAAGAAACCAGCTCTGTATTTGCAACAATTTTTGAAGATTTTTTAAAGATTTTTACAGTTTTAATTGCTTGGATTTTTGAGATTACACTGTATGTATTGTTGATAGCAGATTCAGCTGGCTTAGTGCCCCCCCCCCCCCCCCCGGCGGTCCATATAAGTATTTTAATTGTGTTTTAAATATTTGTATTATGTGACATTCTGAATAATAAACTGTAGTATTATTATCTTTCAATTCTATTTGGTGGTGATGTCCTGGGGTTTGGTAGGGGATTGTGGGGTCCCCTATTTAGTTCATTATATTGCATACAAACCAGGTGAGCACAACTTTATTACCAGCTGGTGCGGCCAGTTTTTGTGGTAGATTTTTTAGGTAGTAGATTTTTTCAGTAACACAATGTATAACTCCTAGTTCCCTGTTTTTTTGAGTTAGGAGGTTGGTAATGACAAAGTAATGGGTTGGTGGGCTATCCCACTCTAGAAAGGTTTTGACTTTTTGCGTACCCATACAGTCAAATTCAAACCCCTCCCACATTTCAAAGAGAATATAAGATATATTGGTTAGAGTTGATATCTGCTGGGTGGGACCAGTAATGCAAGGACAAATTATTTCCTTTTAATGAATATTTCCAGCCATTACAGTAAAGCAAATTGACCGACCGGTTGCTTCAGGCATCACTGAAAAACAGTAGGCTCAGTATTTGTAAACTATATAAGAGAACTCTGCAACAAAGTAGCCATGTTACTGGACACTGAAGAAGCAGCCATTTTGTGAGGGAGTGTATTGACTTCTTTATTAAGAAACCAGTAAGAAAAGGAAAGCATCACATTTATGGTGTTTATAGTGCATTCCTAGTTTATGAGGTATGGACCTTTGAAAATGGATAAACCATTTCCTCAGGGAGTTTACAAAATGGCTGCCAGCACCTCATAAGGTTGATCTACCTAGTTCATGAGGTAATAACTTCTATGAATTGAGAGTCTGTTTGTTCATGAAGCTTACATTAGGTTGCTAGTGGTCAACATGATCCAGTATTATTAGTTAATGTATTATTAGCAGGGAAGAAGCCGTTTTTGTACAATGTGGAAAGCAGCCATCTTGTGAGATTGGCGTAGCAAATGAGGAGAGCACCACATAAAAAAGGGCCTACAATAATTATAAGTTCCTAGCTGGTTTCCTCATTAAACCTACAATTGTCTGCTGACGTAGTTGGGAAGTGGCGAGAGTAATATGAATATAAGACTCACAAGCAGGACTATAGGTTAGCAGACATCTTGAATGAACGACTGCCTGCACATTTTGTAGACTATATGGAAAGGCAGTAACAAATCAGCCATGTTACTTGACACCAAGGAAGCAGCCATTTTGTGAGCGTGCACTTATTTAAATAGGAACCACCACTGACTTAGCACCTATAAGACTCCCTCTTTGTGAGGCATCCTGATTTGTGATGTCTGGTGTGTGAAACCCAGTGGTGCGCAAGAGGCCAAGGCCGCATCCCGCTATATCTCTAAACAAGGAGAGTACACACAACATGCATTTGAGAATGGCTGGATAAGGTATGCGAAGGAGCCAGCAACTAAAGCACAATTCAGCCTTGCTTGAGTGTCAAAGCAAAAGCTGAATGGAACAGAAGCCAACGATTGGGCAGCAGCTTGTGCATGTGCCGTGGGATCAAAAGAAAGGTAAGTTTATAAGCAATCTAATTGCTACACCAAAGCCACACTGGCTGGCCCTTTTTAAAAGACCGGGGGCATGAGAAATTGGGATGCCCAGATGTGATAAACTCACTTTTACCGCCAGCTGCCAAGGTGCTCTCTTGCCCACAGCCACATCCCCGGCTTTCCTGCAGCTGTGGAGTGCTCCTCAGGATGTAACCAACGCCTGGGTCATGTAAGTTGGCATTTTAGAGATCTGCTCATAAGTAAGCCTAAAAAAAGCCATGGAAGGAATGGAAAGACTGGCTCCTTTTTCTAAACCACCCACTGGGGGTATTGAGAATATTTTTTTTGGGGGGGGGTGTACAAAAAGCTGGCCGTCGCCTGGAACTCACCTTCTTCAACGGCACATGTGCTAACAGCGGCCGCATCCCTGCTATCCCTTTGGCAGGGTGCGTGCCTGTGGTAGGCATTTGTGAATGGTCGGCACAGGCACACTACCTGTTAAAGGGTAGCGGGGGATGCGCCCGCCAGCGGGCTTGGATCCGCTCACCTTAGACGAGTGCACTGACTGGCTGTGCATGTGCAATAGGACTAGGTCAGGACGAGTGAGATCGGGCGAACTGGGGGGGTTTCACACAACGGGCATCCCCAAACGGGGTGCCCCAGGGGAAAGGACCAAAACCCAGGATAGTCAAAATCCTGGGTTTTGGTCCAATTTAATGCACAAAATGGCTGCCACCAAAAGGGGAAAGGACATGCAACTAAGCAAATGACAGTTCCCTAACCCACATCAATTTTAAATAAAGAAAAATATGGTTGGTGGCTAGACGTTCCATCACAACAGGCTCTATAACAGATGACCTTAAAGCCCAGCTCCAGGCTGGTGTTCTTCCTAAACCTGCATGTGTGTAACTTGAAAGAAAGTGGCATAATTCCTATTACATCTTTAGATTATAAGACCGTGCAGCCATCCATCCCTTGGGATGGACCAGCAAACCTCGCCCCATACAAGACAGCAGGGCAGCCCAGGCACATGAATCCCACATGAACTCAACACCTTTCAGTCTTCCCAACAAAAAATAACAAAACCCCGTAAGTGTCCTGGGAGTAGGAAAATGTGGTTTAAATGAGCTAAACACGTATGTTAATTACAATCCTTTAATCACTGCAGATATGGTTAACATTTGTAGGCTAGAAGATTTAACTAAGTGAATGTTAAAGGAAAACTCTGGGATGTCTAAAAGTAAAGGAGGTAATGAGATCCCACCAAACTGCTTACCTCCATGCTGCTATTCTCAAGTGATTTAAAATTAAGGCTGGGGGAACAATTTTGGCCAGAGCGCACACTTCCTCTTAGTGCCTTCTACTAAACATAAAGCAGCAAACTGCCAGGTTAGCCAAAAGCCTGAGTAGAAGTGATAACGCATCTAGAATAGGTTACCCAGTTATATTTATATATTTCATCTTCAAATCATCATATTTTCTCCACAAGCAGATCACCCTTGTACTTACCACTTTCACATTCACCAGAGCAGGCAGGTTAGCTTGCCATGTGACTGCAGGCAACCACTTACGTTCAGTGGGCAAGCATGCCGGTGAATCATATTAGCCACTGAATGGCTGCCAAACCAACTGAATGTGTAAGGTAAGTACAGAGATGCCTTTACGTCTTAAATTTGGAAAACATGGGAGGCGACAAGGGTCAGCTATAACTAGTCACATTCTGACTCCCTATTTCAATCCTTGTGGTGTTCCCCGTTAAAAGTGTGATTTGGTTGAGCTGCAATAAAAACATGTGATGGAGCCCAAGCGACCTCACCGTCATCGACAATGGCCAAACACATGATATAAACATACCTTCATCCTCTAGGAAAAATAGAACTTTTAACATTTACTTTATAATTTAGATATAACAACTTTGTGCATTTATGCAAATAAATAAAAATACAAAACATAAAAGAAATGCAACAGATTTTTTGTCTGGCAGGCATTAAAAGGTAACAGTGCACCTGGCACCTGCAGCCATCTTGCCCACTAAGCCAATAGCCCGGCAGATGTGACCACTAACAAGATGGAGGAAGAAGCCTGGGTCACGCGGATTACCAAGCTGTCAAAATGGCTGCGGCGAGACATCCGAGACGACCAGGTATAATAACCCTAAACTTCACCCCTGAAAGTTTTATCAACTCTCTGAATAAAGATTTTTGAATATAGTTTTAGTTTTCTATCTGTACAAAGCTCTGGCACAGTCCTGGGACAGGATCATGTAACTCTAAAACATTTCAAAATACAGAATGCGTCACACCATGGGCTCGAGAAAACAGCGTTCAGGACGAGACACTACAAGCACAAAGTGCACAGGTTTTCTTTTGTTATTTACAAAATACACAGCAGTTTTTCAAGTTTTAAAAAGGAAGGAAAAAAAAAAAAAAAAAAAAACATAAAATCCCCAATGAAATTACCTGACAAAATAAAAACGAACGCTTTAAAAAAAAAAAAAAAAAAAAAAAAAGGAACAATAAAGATAATTTGTATAATACACCGGCATCGCTAAACAGACAATTAACATTTTTACACACATTTCGGCTTCCATTATGTACAACAATTACAAGGTCGGCGATGCATCAAATTAAAAACCAGGGGAAAAAAAAAAGAAAAAATAGGAACTCCCAGGAACCCAACGTAGTAAAAGGCTCACTTGACTTGTAAACGGGTACATACACCCTCTCACATTTGTACACACACACAGGGGATGAGCCCATGTCAGATCACCAGTCCGCATCCTCCTCAATATAATAGTCAGGGGTGGTACCATCAAAAAGACCAGGGTCCAAGGACTTCCTTTGCTTCCCCCGTGCAAAAACTCTGGAAATAGACCCAAAGCCCATCTTCTCTTTTTTCTTCTTCCTCTTCTGGTCTTCAAGATCTTCTAAAGACTGAAGAGAGAAAAAAAAACAATGAACATCACAGATGTCAAAATATTCTCAGTGAAGAGGAACTTTAGCTTTTATAGCCAGTTCATGAGGGGGTTTACCATGTGGTATCATGCAATGATGTCTATATGGATAGAGCCAGACTAGATCTCACAATCACCTCAACCGAGGAATGCTAATGTGACAGGCATATTGCTCCTAACGCCTAATGGCTGGCAACAGAGAACCCCCCCAGTATGTACTAAACCGTAAAAGTTTACATGAGTTAAAGAAGCTCTCCCAAGGGTTTCCACTTTTTTTTTGTTTTTTTAGCACTGATACACAGTCCCCAAATTCCTCCTGGAAGTTGCCATGTTCTCCTATCCCTAAGGAACACCTACCAGTCTAACCCAATGGAGCTCAACTCTAATTGGCCTCCTACATCACCAAAGGGCAGCACATCATACTGCTTCCACTGCACCCTTTACTCATACTGTCTCTAAATCTATCGATCACCCAAAGAGAAAGAGATCAACACTGGTATAGTGAGGTTGTGTGGTTCTGATGTCACAAAAACCTATAACTGCACAACGGAAATAGACCAGTTGCCAGGGAAGTGGTTCAGCAGTAAAAGACTTTTAGGGGTATGAGACTACAGATTTGCAGACCTGTATATCATATTTTATAACTATTAAATAGGAGACTCATGTACATGAAAAGGCTCAGCATACCCCTTGAACTTTTCCAGTGTAAAAGTATTTTTAAAAATTTGAAAAGATTTTTTAAATTTTCAGCTTCACAAATACTTGTTACTTTGTGTTGCTGTTCTACATAAAATCTCAATAAAATACGTTAACAATCCTTCCAAACTGGGGAGATCATGGACCTGCTTGTGCAATACCCCCCCCCCCCCCCCGCAAAATCCCTGCATGTGGTATTCCTGCTACAATATCGTTGTGATCGCTCATTAACACGAGCTGTTGCTAGGAAACATGCAATCCTATTAGAGATGAGGAAATGGCTACGCCTTAAAGTGACCCTATACCAAGAAATCTTTCTATCTTCATCCCAGTGCTGATGTGTTTTTTTTTACTAAATCCCTTGTACAATATTGTGTTATATGTTCTAATGGCCGCGGTATGGTTTTATGAGCATACAGCAGCGCCCTCTGGTGCTTTGCAGCGATAACTAATTCAGTTACACACAGCTCAGGGAGGCATAGGCAGAACTGCTCCCATTAGGGTTGATTCAGCACCTTATTTTATTTACTTATATAAAGAACTCCTTTTTCGCTTCTCTAGTCTGTCAGAGCACCAGGGGGTGCTGCTACATGGCCAAGGAGCCATATGGCTGCCATTCAAACATCATACAGCATCCTGATAAAAGTTTTTATCACCATTGTGCAAAGTCTTTAGTGAAAAAAACCATCTGTTTTGGGGAACTGGGCTGGGGAAAGAAGGCGACTACATAAACTTCCTTTCTGGGTATAGGATGAAACCATTTAAAGAGGAGCAAATATTGGCCAGGGGGTATCCAATGAATAGTATCTTTAAAAGGTATTAGAGTAAACCAAAACCTACAGTTGATGGTCCTGGAAACTAAGATTCCTTCCCCCTGGGGCATTCCAAATCGGGATGCCCTGCTGTGTAAGACACCCCCCGAATTCCCTAAAAAAACCTACCTTCTCACCAATCCACGCCGCAGGCCAAGCACAGCCAAGCGTGTTGATCGGACAAGAGGCCGCATGTGCGCCGTAGGATCAGGGAAAGGCAAGTTTTACTTGGTGACTTGGGAGGTTTCACACAACAGCGATTGTGGCCCTATATAATAACTCAATGGAAGCACGATTGTTAAACTGCATATAATAAAAATGTATGTCTAAATTCCCAAGGTACCAATGCAATATTGTCTTTACTACCGTTATAAATATTAGATGCGACAGCGTTATGACCTGGCGTTTATTTTTCATAGTTTCCAATGCTCAGGATGATCCCGTCTTTCATCTCCCAGCAGCCTATTCCCACCAGGAATAAAGGGGAGGGGGTTTTTCCTCTCCTGCTCTTCTATTCAGACACATACATTATCCTCACTGCACGTCAAGTCACATTCCTTGGCTCTGTAACCAGGGAACAGCACAGAGGGGGCTACCCATAATGGAACACAACCATTACCCATCATGCTCTCCTGCTCCAGTCTATTCAGCCACGCATTGATAGCGGTAGATAAACAAGGAAAGGATTAGGGATGGAGAGAATAGAGGAATAAAAAAAAGAGACCTACACTACCGTCTTACATTGCAGAGGGAATGCGTTCGGTGCCTCGGAGAGTTGATATCACTAGGTGTGGATGATCGGTCGCCCTCTGCGGCGGACGCATCGGATATGATTGAAGGCTGCCGTGAATGGCAGGGGCTTACTCTGACACCTGAAAAGAAAGAGAAATAATACGGCATTATGTCTAAATGGCTGTGCTCACATTCCATCTTAGAGTTGGAGGGAGATGGAACAAAGTCATTATGTGCTACAGCAGGATTGCGGTCGGTGTACAAAGCATTGAAGAGCTGCCATTGCCTGGATGAAGAAGAAGAGTCGTTGCTTTGTTAGAATAAAAATAAAGATGAATATCTGTCAGGCCAATGCATCACTCAGCCTGCACTAGTGGAAAAAGCAGTCAAACTGACAGCTACATGAGTAATAAGGCAGAGCGGTGCCTGCTGGAAGCATTACACTCCATGCAGCAGCCAGGCCATTCCACCAGTCTTTGCCCTTACACAGGGGTGTAGCTAGGGGGGACAGGTGCCACGGGTGCAGGTTAGGAGGGTGCCAAAGGGGGACCTGAGAACAGGTGGGGGGGGGCACCATTTCGACTCTTTGCCCCGAGTGCCATAAAGCCTAGCTACTACTCTGCTCTTACATTGTGTTCGTGTGGGGGCTTTCAGTCAATCCAAAGGCCTGCACATGCCACTGGAAAGACTGTGGACCAGGGATAGCTTTATCATTAGTACAGGTACATGTTGAGCCCAGAGAAATGGGTTGATTTGATCCCAGCTGATCAAATGAAAATGATATTTCAGGCAAAGTCATTTGTTGTGTCGGGCTACGTTTGGTGCGGTCCTAAACAGTTTTCTGTTATTAAATTGAAGAAGCAATGGCCAAGGTATCAAGTCTTACAGTTATACCTTATGATCTCTCTTCTGAAGCATGTGGGCGTGGCCCTTGCATAATTTGGGGGGGGGGGGAGGGGGCAGAAGAGCATGAGATCTTGCTTCAGACACCCTGACATTCTCATCACCCTGGCTGTGTTTTTAGCAGGGCTTAAATGGGTGAGAGAGCGCCATTCAAGCATAATTTATACAGAGGGGTGTGGTTTGGACTAGCCCCTTGAGCTAGTATTGGTGGCCCACATCAGCAGGGTGGGGCAGATGGGAAGAATATTTTTCCCATTCATGGCGCTGGAGGAAAGCTTGGCAAGGTAAGCTGCTGTTCATTCTTTTTAACCTTTTGCATGAAAATCCCTTTAAGCTAGAGGTGTAACAGACACAGGTGCAATATACAATTTACCTAGTCCTGCATGATATTGAATCAGTACCATATGCAGGAGCTGCTCCTTATGATGAGTGGGGATATGGACCCCAAGATGGCAGCACTATCTCCTGTTTTAGCTAGAGGGGAGAGATCACCTTGGGCAAAAATTCTGTTTAACATGGAATGTCTTCATGCAGCACCAAAAAGGGTGACTTGATAGACAGTGCAGCCAACTCCGACACCCACCGGATGAAGGTGATCAGCGCAAGAAAAACACTGTTAAAGTGAGCGTCATCAGATAGGCCTCCACCATGGGATCAAATGAGGGGGCACCTGTAGCGCCGATAGGACAAGGTGGAGATCCCAGGGTGAAACCAACGAGCGTCTTGTAGGTCGAACATGCGGAGCACCCTGGACCACCTGGGTGTCTAGAATGGCACCCCAACCCATCAGACTGGCGTGACTAGCAGGATGACCCACCAAACGCCAGCATATGTTGGTCCGGCCAACAATCCAGGGATTGCCGGGCAGTGTCCGTCAAGGTTAATAAGGCCTGTACTGTTCTGTTCTGTTCCATTGCGACAGGAGCAGCAGCTGTAGCGGCCTGGCGTGAAACTGTGCGTATTGAATTGCCTCAATGGTGGATACCAGTAGGCCCAGGAGACGCATGTCCTGTCGGGTCATGGTCATCCATCAACAGACTGTGCCCTCTCCTGCAGGGCTGCGCACTTCTGAACTGGAAGGAGGACCCGGGCCAGGAAAGTATCCAACATCATTCCCAGGTAGCCACCCTGGAGGAGACCACCTGAGATTTGGGGTAGATGATCATCCCTCGAAGAGCTCCAGTGTGGACAGTACCATCTTGACATCATGCAGTGCCTTCAGGAGTGATATCGCTCTGATGAACAAGTCGTTGAGGTAAGGGGTGATGCAAACCAAATAACGCTGCCGGATCGCCATCACCACCCGTGGACAGACCGAAAGACAGCACCACAAATTAAACGACGAGCGCCCACCGCCAATTGCAGATACTGCTGGTGACAAAGGATGCTTGTCTGCATGTCCTTATTTTTCCTTGATGTCCACCATGGCCAGAAAATGCCCCTGTTCCAGCGACATCATGACCGAGCACAGAGCCTCCATGCAGAACGCCCACACCGAATACAACTGTTCAGATGGTGTAGATCCAGGATCAGCAGAATGGATCTGTCCTCCTTGGGGATGACGAAGAGTACTGAGTAAAAACAGCAGCCCTGCTCAAATGGGGGCACAGGTACTACAATTTCCTGGTCCAGCAAGAGAATTATTGCGCTTTCGAGACGCCACGCGGGAAGGCATGGAAGCCTGATTCAGAATTCGATCCTGTATCTGGAAAAGGCAACCGTCCACACCGGCGTGTAGTGCAGAAGCCGTCCCTCCACCCAATTGGGTGAGGGCGCCCTATCAACCATAGGAAGGTTTGGCTGGGGGCTTGGGCCTGCTGAGCTATGGGGACTTGGGTTTCCCCTGTTGCTTCACGTCCTTGACTTGTCCTTGCGGCGCCTGGAATCTGTCGAACCTGCAGCAGGGACGAAACTGGATGAATTCCAAAACAAGGTCCAGTGTTGCCGCTTCTGCGGAAGCCTCATCTTCCCTCCATGGCCTTCCTGACCAGGTCAGCAAGACCATGCGTCACAAGGGGACCAAAAGGGCCAGACCCCTAGCCACCAGACGCACCATGTCATCCATTGCTGGCACGATGTACCTGCCAAGGAATTCAATTGGAGCATAGAAGATTGTGAAGCCCCTATCCGCAGGAGCCCCCTATGCCGCTTCATTCAAGCCTTGCCCACCATGGTCGCCATGGATGTGGCGCAGGCCGTCTGCATGGCCGACCCAACCATGGAGAATGCATGATAACAAGCTGGTCTAACCTCTTGTCCACAGGATCTCTAAAGCAACACTATCTGACGTACATCTCAGTGTGCAGCGGTCAGTAGGGGGACCGGGGGCTGGTCTAGGGCCCCCATCTTTTGTTGTTTTCCATGTGGGCTTTTTTTCCTCCTAGTACTGCCAGCACCTCTTTTGATCTCATATGTGTATAGGTGGTTGTGCATACTCATATACTATACACTATCTGACGTAGGGATCAGGAAATGCCGAGCAAGACCGGAAACTGGGTTGTCAACCTGCCTGGCCCTCTGGCGTTTATAAGGCTCAACCACCTGATCCGTAGCCTGATCCGAAGGGTTAACAGGAGCCTGTGCGGAGTCAGACTCCTCCCCGCTGCTGCTGTACAGCACCTCTCCCTCTGATAGGCCCGTCCCATCCTTGCTAGAATCCTCAGAGCCTGAACATGCTTACGCTTGGCATTAACCTTACTGCCTGGTTGGACGGGGGCAGACCTGGGATGACCCTGGTGATGAAGGCTACTGACCATGCTCTCTAAACATGCCACACCTGCAGGACGAAACCCATCTGGAGGCAGATCCTGGGACAGGAAGTGACCTGACAGGCCCCCCGAGGGGTTATCCCGCTCAGAGGAGTCCGAACCTAAAGGCTCGGGAGACAGCAGGCGGTCTGGCAATGGCAGGGAGCCGTCCAACTGCAGGAGACACTGCAGGACAGAGGTGCACCCCACACACAGGGGCCCCTCACCTGAAGCCAGCCGTGTCTGGCACATGGGACACACGGCACCATCCTCTGGCAAGTACGAATCCCAGTGGCTCTGATGCCTCTGAAATGGCTGCTTTTACAGCTAGTCAATGCAGTGATTTACAGGTCCCTACTCCCTCCTGCCCGGCGACACCTGGGAAGCTTACCCGCACTGCAAACAAACCACAGCTTCCAGACCCCCTACCCAACAAACAGAAACAACATCAGATTCAGTGACAAGCAGCCTCAATGAGAAAATGTAGCCTCTGAAGAGCCCCAGGTGCCGAGAACCGTGGGGCGGCAGCCACACTCGAGTCGGAAGGAGCAGAGCAAAACAGGAACCAAAGCAGGGGGCTACACTTGGCAGCAGGAACCTCGGGGCACCACTCCAAGATGGCGATGCCTCGTGACTCTGAAGGAGAAGGGGGCGGAGTCACAGGCCCCACTAATGCTGCCGGCCCACCCCCTCCCCAGACATGCAGGCGGCTGACTGCATGCCCCTCCCACCCAGTCACCACTGGCAAGGCTGTAATGGCCTCAAGCAATGCCCCCCCCCCCCCCGGTCAGAAATTGAACACAGAATGAATGCTGCTGGCCTGTCAGCAGAAAGTAAAACACCCCGGAACCCGCCGGAGCAGCGACTAGGGAGGCAGACTGCGGGCAGAATGGATAGATTACACAGGGTGTGGGGGAGGGTTTGGAAAGGGGGGCCGAGGGAAAGGAGACCCAGGGGAAGGGGAACTCAAGGAAGGGACACACAGCAGGGCCCTAACTCTCGATGCTCAGACATGAAACCGGCCAAGCCCCAGCGTGCTTAGCTTGACCCAGGAGCACTCCCCCCACACTGCACAGTCCTATGCTAACAGCTTAGGACCGTCTTCACGGATCTCCATGGGGTCTCCCAAACAATGCAGGAGATGAATGGCTGGGAGGCAGGCGCAGTCCAAGCCCCTGGTCAAAGCAGTCATCCAAAATAAAAGCAAATAAAAAAATCTTCTGAACCTCTTCACAGTCCCATCGACTGCAAGAAAAGAACGGAGGAGATCCTGCTACATCATGCTCTATATAGGCTGGGAGGAGCTTAGTTTGTTTCTTCCAGTTCCCGCCTGATGGTGGTGCCCCAGAATGGAAGGGCCGAGAAAAAGCGGGACAGGGGTGGGAAGAGGAAAATTAGGGTTTAAGGGATTATGAAGAAAAATAGAGAGAAAGGGAGAATTCAAGAAGAAGGAAAAGGGTAAAAGAAAAATCTAAAGAAATTGATCTGCTGCTCCAGTTGTCCTGGTTCCGTGTGGCCACACATCTTGCACACCCTAAAGGCCAGCCATGATTATATGAATCAACAGTCCAACAACATAGACATTTTACATACTGTTAAAAACACAATACACACAAACTGGGTTCAACACTCCACAAGGACCCTATTATGTATGACTACCACTGGTGATACTCAAAATCCTATTAGGTAGTAACAAGCAAAGCTGCAGACTGTGCCCCAACTCAGTCTTCTGCCATCTAGTCTTTCCTGAAGCAGAACTGATCCAAAAAGTTATACTGGTATGGTGTATTTTTGATGGATTTAGCTGACTGACAACTTAAAGCGGACCTTCACTCTGAATAAGAGCCTATCTTATATGTTTCCCACACCCTGTACATACAGATTGCTCGCATTGAAAATCATCCTACCTGCATCTACTGCATGTTACGAGCCTTTAAACATCCAAGATGGCGGCTTATGGAACATCAGACAGCCTGCAAACAGGAAGTGCCATCTGACTGTGCTGCTCTGCATTCTGGGACTGCTGACCTTTTCCTGACCCCAGCTCTGTTCTGTCTGAGCAAAGCACAGCTATAACACCACCCCCTGTACTTTATCTCAATCTCCTCTCTCCAGAAAGTGTGATACTTCTGAGTCAAGATGGCGGCGCCCGTATCCTAAAGTCCTGAACAGAGTTGCAGCCCAGTGGGGGAAAGAATAATAAGTGCTTAAAAATTAAAATATATTAATTTCAGATGCTGGGGAATAGTTTTTTTAAGGGTTTGGGCTTTTCATTAAATCATGATAAAGGTCTAAGAAAATAAAGTGGTAATTGATAAAAAAAATTAAGAATTATTTATGGTGTGGCACTCACCAGGAAAAAGGGGGTGGGGGGGGGGGGGGTAGATGGGCTGCAATATTACGGTAGCTCTATCAATTTTGAAATGAGGATTCATTTTTCCTGCTATCCTTGTCCTGTCAGTGGCTGAAAAACTATGTGACAAAATGCTATATTATAATACACATTAATATTCTAGATCAGGTATTGCCAATCTATTTGCTATGGGTGCTATTGCGTCGTCCTTGTGCTTGGTGGAAGGCAGGTGCCGCAGCAAGCAGTGTATAGCGTTTGCACGCTGTATAGTCCTGGCTTCTGCATGCAGCTTCTTGGCATATGCGTGGCTTCACAATATGAAAGAGGCTGTCATGTGATGCCTGTGTCATATTGGCGTGGTGGGTTGCTAGCACGCAGGTGTACCTGGCGCCCCAGGCAATGAAGGGCTCTGACTGTGACGGAAATTTGCCTCGTAACTAGGGCTTATTTTTTTGAGGACTTCCTCTTTACAGGGGAGGGCACCCAAGACAGTCTGTGGAGAAATAATGCCTTATTGCTATTGCAGCTCTCCTAAAAGGTGTGTAGATGCTTTGTGAAAAAAAATTCAAATAGAAAGATAAAAGTTATAATGGTCCAAAACCAGAACTAGAGTCTATAAGACGCTAGGTCCCATTAGACATCATCCCCTGGGAACCCGATATTCTTACCACGCTAACAAGCCCAAGGCATGTGCGGCTGGCAGCAGCATCTTTCTCAAGTTGTGGGCACCCACCGTAACCGAATGGTCATGCACAGCCTTAGAGGGATGCAAGGGGTGCAGCGCCCCATTGCAGGTGCGGCTATACTCTCATTTTTTTCAGACACACATTAATATCTGCATCTGAAGAAACTAAATGGAGGAAAGACGCGCTTTTGCTGTGGGAACACTGGCGAGGTATTTATAGCAACCAACTAGGATGCCCCCAGGTGGCAGACCAAAACCCGGGATAGTCAAAATCCCAGGTTTTGGTCCACTTTGCTAATAGAAAACAGTGGCATTAAAGGGTTAAAAAACCCCAAAATTAACAGGCACTCACCTTGGCTCCCCCTGCAGCAGCTGAAGCCCTGCCCGTCGCTCAGTAACCTCCCAGTTTTCACAAATGGTGGCTGGGGGCACTTCCTGCTCCTTGACTAACAGCGAGCAGTTCTGTTTAGTCGGAGTGTGGATTTTCTTGCACCCAAATAATCCGCAACACACAAAAAAAAATGTCAGCGTAGCAGAACTTTGTGTTTTCAGAACACATTTCTTAACATTCTGGATTTTTGCTCTATACGGGGGATACCGCTCAATGCCTGTTAGAGCCACTTTAGTTTCTGCAATGTCGCAACATTTATTTATGTCCCAAGCATTATTTTTTTCCCAAGATATTGTATTGATGATGGATTTGGAGCATTGTGCAAAGACTTCTCCAGCACATCCCGAAGATTCTAAATAAGGTTCAGGTCTGCACCCTTTTAGAGCCCCAATAATTCCTGGCATGGCCATCTTGGAATATGCCCACCAGAGAAGAAAAACTTAAGTTAGTTACCTGGCAACTTTCCTAAACATCCAAAAGGGCAGCATACCACTGCAATATTAAGGCACCGCCCCAAGGTAGGAATACATGATCACCAGAATACACAAAAGCTTTAGCTCCTCTTCCAGAGACCAGTAGATTAAGAGATCGGAAATACAAAGACAGACAAAGCACCAACTGGTAAATCAGCAAAATAACGTACCCTGAGGGAGAGAAGCCTGTATGCTGCCCTTTTGGATGTTTAGAAAAGAAGTTACCAGGTAACTAAAAGTTTTCTCAAAAGGTCCTTAGGGCAGCATACTACTGAGAGGATAAGCGAGATACTACTGCTACTGGGTGGGAAAGGCTGCCTGTAACACACTCCTGCCAAAGGATTGATCTTGCTAGGTGAGCAGATCCAGGAGGCAATGATATACAAATGTCTTAGCTGAAGACTGGGTTGCTGCTCTACAGAAATGCTCCTTGTTGAATGAGCTGTGATCCGCCCTGGAGAAGGAGATCCGTTGTAAGCAAAACTGATAGTGCTCTTTATCCATTGGACCAATGTTGCCTTGGAAACACGCTGACCCTTCCTGTGACCCGAGAAGGAAACAAATTAGCTATCGGCCTAACTCCAACCCTTTGTTTGGATGTCAGGGCCTGTTTGCTGGAATACCTTCGACAAAGACTTATCTACAGAACCTGTGGAGGAATCACTATCCACGGCAGTTGGAGGGGTAATGTCTTGAATCCGATGAAAGTCAGAAGAGCTCTTAGGAAGGCAGCAAGAATCTACCTATAATAATATACAATCCTGGAAAACTTGAAAAAAGGAGGATTATTTTCATCAAAAAGAGAGCCTTCCATGTAAAACACAATATGAAAGCTCGACAGAGGTTCAAAGGTGCCTGGGCAAGATCCCATTGAGAAACTAGCTTCAGAAGGACTGGTCTGGACCACATGACAGCTAGCAAAAAACGCCTGACCAAAGCCAAAGATGAAAGCCTCTTATCCAAAAAGAAAAAAACAAAAGGGCTGCTAACTGGACCTTCAGGGTACTGATGCCGAGACCCAGGTTGACTCGTTCCTGAAGGAAATCCAACACGACTGGAAGACTAAAAATGGATCTTGGATTATGAACCTTCCAAAAAAACTTTTGTCACCTCCTTTCTGATGGAAAGCAGAGTCTTGCTCACTTCCTTCAAAAAAAACCTTTTTCAGGAGCATCGCAATCTCAGGGTTCATAGTGTCAGACACCATTTCTGAGGATACTAGCAAAGAACTGGTCCCTGGGATAGAACATCTGGTCTCACCGGAAGTTCCCAAGGCTCTTGGACAGAGAGCATCTTCAGAGTTGAAAACCATGGTCTCTTTGGCCACCATGGGGCTAGCAATAGAATTGTGGCGGACTGGCAGGATATTTTGTTTAGAACCTGAAGGAGGATCCGAAATGGAAGAAAAAAAAGTGTAAGCCAGACTAAAACGCCGCTGGTAAGCTAGGGCGTCTATTCCTAGAGCTTGATCAGAGGGTTTGAGGAAGAAGAACATCCTCAGCTTGTTGTTTCTACTGGAGGAAAAAAAATCCACCTCCAGAGTTCCCCTCAGGACACAAATCTGACTGAACACCTCCTGGTTCCAAAAAGTGACTCAAAATATCTGCCATCGGATTTCGGTAGCCTTTCAAGTGGATGGCTAAAAAGGTTCAGTTCTGCCCAGAACACAATTTCCTTTGCTGTTTGTTGCAGGATGGATGACCTTGTCCCTCCCTGATGATTCAGATTAGCCATAGTAGGCGCATTGTCTGTTCTGATTTGTACGTGATGACCCTTCAGGCGGAGAGAGAAGGCTAGCAATGCCTCCTTCACAGCTAACAATTTTCTGAGGTTCGATAAAGATAGGCTCAGTCTTCTGGACCATTTCCCTTGAGCGTTGGGGTCCGACCAGGATAGGCCATTGACAAACCTATGCTGGGCTTTCCACCAACTCAGAGATTCCCTCAATAAATCTGGGACTTCGACAATCCTGTCTATGGACTCCTGAGACCTGCCCCAAAAGTTTAGAATATGCAACTGTAGAGTCCTTGAGTGTAGCTGACCCCATCTTACAGCAGGTAAGGACAAGGTCATTAGCCCCAAGGACCGCATAGCTTGATGAGCCAGACTCTACCAACTGGAACCTGGACTGAATGGGCAGAAAGATTCTCTGAAGGATCGTATTGATCTTGAACCCAAGAAAAGTCATGAGCTGTGACGGGACTAGACTAGACTTCTGGTAATTCAGGATCCAACCCACTCATAGCAAAAAATCCTTTGTCAATTTGGAGAAGATTGTCTAGATATGCTATGATCCCAACTCTTTTCTGCCTTAGCGCAGCTAGAGGTCCCGATAGAACCCCCTTGGAGAGGAGTAACAAAAAAGTTCCTTGAAGGAGACATGCATGAATTGAATTGAGAAACCCTTCCTTATTCCCCTGTAAATAAAAGGGCAAGCAAGCAGAGTCTCCTACCAAATATGGAATGGTTTAAACCGGGCACCTATAAAAGGACCCAGTGTCATTGGTTCTTAGGGACTGACAGCTGGGTACCAACAGTCGATCTTCTAAATGAGTCCTTGGTAAGAAAGGGCCGTCTAAAAGAGGACTGGAACGAAAATTCTATTCCTGAAATCTCTATGCTTAGTGGGAAAAGAGTTATTTCTGACAGCAAACCTGTTTAATACCTTCCTTCTCTAGTTCTAGGCCAAATAGGAACTCCAAATTAAAGGGCATGGCACACAGGTGCAACTTTGAACATGTATCACCTGACCAAGTACACAACCACAAGTCCTAAGCACCAAATTGCTGAGAGCCATGACCAAGCCAAAAATCTTACCGATTCTGCCATGGCATAAGACAGAAAAGAGGCCGTTGATAAAAGAATTGGTAAAGCCTTCATAATCTCATTAATATCCTCAAAGGCTTGGGGCATTTATCCCAAATATGTGACTCTTCCTCTTGACTCTTGAACAGATAATGCCTCTTAAGATCCCCTGGTCTATAAAACCTTCTTAACTCATTAAAGGATAGCCTCCTCAACGTAGTTATGAATAGGGTAGGTCATAGAGGAATCCGGAACAAAATCGGGATAAAACCCATCAGTTTTAGACTTCGGGGTCAAACTCCTATTCTTAATGCCTATAGAAAGATGAACCATACGCAGGAAATATGGTAAATCCTCTGGAGGGAAAAATACCATTTTGTGAGTACTCACCTGTAAAATGGGTATTACAAGTATGTCACACACCCCGCTTCCAACATTCATGACACTTGGGATACCGGCCTGTAGAGGGCGATCTTACAGAGATGAAATGAGAAAAAGGAGCCCCTCCTGGTCCATAAATACCCGGGACCTCCCACTATTCCTCAGTCTTAAAAAAAGCAGTGAAGAACCAGGAAGAGCAAATTATATAGTGAAAAATAATAAGCACCACCATATAAAGGATCCCAGAACAAAAAAGGGAGGGGGAAGCGGGGTGTGTGACATACTCGTAATACCCATTTTACAGGTGAGTGCTCACAAAAAAAGGGTATTATTCCTAGTATGTCACACACCCCGCTTCCAACATTCATGACACTTGGGACATCCAATAGCAGTGTCTATAATGGGCGGGGATCCCACAAGGAAAATAAGGCATAACTTAAATTACTGCAGCTTGCAGAACCTTGCGATCAAAAGCAGCAACCGCTGAGCCGGACTCGACCAACATCAACCTTGTAAAACTTAGAAAAAGTGTGAACCGAAAACCAAGTAGCAGCCTTGCAAACTTGTTCAACAGAAGCCTGGCGCTGAAAAGCCCAGGACGCACCAACAGCGCGAGTAGAATGAGCAGTAACACGAAAAGGGGGAACCTTCCCCTTAGCAGAATAGGCCCCAACAATGGCCTGACGAATCCATTTACTAATGGAAGATTTGGCGGGTGCCAAACCCTTTCTAGGCCCAGAAGGCACAACACAACAAACAACATTCAAAGAATGTAAAACCCTTTCCTTGTTATTACTAGGACTAGGTCACAATGAAGGAAGAACTATATCCTGATTTAAGTGGAAGGCAGACACCACTTTAGGAAGAAAATCTGGTTTAAAACGGAAAACCACCTTATCCTGATGCCTCTCATAGTAAGGAGCCTGTATTGACAGGGCCGCCAATTCAGAAACCCGACGGACAGAAGTAATAGCAACCAAAAAGGCAACTTTCTGAGTGAGAATATGAAGAGGAACCTCCTGTAAATGTTCAAAAGGAGCTGCCTGCATAGCAGAGAGCACCAGATTAAGATCCCAAACTGGAAGTAGGAGCTTTCTAGGAGGCCGCACATGCGTGACCCCCTGGAAAAAACAAAAAAAAATCTTAACCAAAGGGTGAAGAGCAAATGACCTTTGAAAGAAAATAGCCAAAGCAGAAACCTGCCCTTTCAAAGCACTAATCTGGAAGCCCAAATCCAGACCCCGTTTCAGAAACTCCAAAATCCCAGGGATAGAAAATACCCTGCAAGGCAGGGACCTAGACTCACACCAGTCAATATAGGACCTCCAAGTCCTGTAATAAACCACAGAGAAAGACTTCTTTCTAGCTCTAACAAGAGTCAGAATGACAGCATCAGAAAGGCCTTCCTCCTTTAAGATGGAGATTTCGGGAGCCACGGCGTCAAAGCCAGCGTTGGTGAATTGGGGTAACAAAGTTGACCCCGAGTTTAAGAGATCTGGAAGAAGAGGCAGAGGCAACAGATCCTCTGCCAGCCTTATGACCTCTGCGAACCACAGGCGTCTTGGCCACTTTGGAGCCACCAGAATTACTGGTGCCCCTTCCAGAACCAACTTGCGCAACCACCTTGCTATATCATGGAGAATGGGGGAAAAGGATACAGGAACCCCAGATCCTTTCCAGGCAAGAGACATGGCATCCACTGCCACTGCCAGAGGATCCTGGGATAGAGACACAAAGGCTGGAAGCGTGTGGTTGTGGCGAGAGGCAAACAGGTCCAACCGCAGTGTCCCCCACTTGTGACAAAGGAACTGAAAGACCTCGGGGTTGAGAGACCATTCTCCCTGGCGAGCGCATGCTCTGCTCAGGGAGTCTGCCTCCACCTTCTCTATCTCCGGAATGTAAACTGCCACTATGCAGGGAACATTGATCTCTGCCCACTGAAGGATCAGAGACACTTCCCGGAGGGCACCCCAACTGCGAGTCCCTCCCTGGTGATTGATGTATGCAACTGCTGTTCGGTTGTCTGACCGAATCTGAACCAGCAAACCCCGCAAGAGATGAGTCAGTCGGAGCAGCACAAGACGAATGGCCCGAAGTTCCAATAAATTGATTGGGGAATGAGCCTCCAGAGGCCCTCACAACCCCTGAAACCGGTGTCTCCTCCAGATGCCCCCTCCAGCCCGTAAGGCTGGCATCTGTGGTGACCCAACTCCCAACAAGGGGTCAGAAATGATTTGCCGTCCCTGAGATTGCTCGAAATCAGCCACCACTGGAGGGACTGCAGGACGAGGGGAGACAACAGACAAGTCCGATTCAAAGACAACGGGCGCTTGTCCCACTTCGCCAGGAGAAAGAGCTGAAGCGTCCTCATGTGGAACTGAGCAAAAGGAACCGCTTCGAGCGTGGCCACCATCAACCCCACTAATCTCATCCCCAAGCGGATAGGCTGATGAGGATTGGACAGGAACAGATGAATTAAATCCTGAATCAGAAAAATCTTGGACTGAGGAAGAAATACCCTGGCCTAAAGGGAATCAAGCCCAGAAAGGGAATCTCCCTTACGGGACAAAGAGAGGATTTGGCATGGTTTATCACCCAACCAAACCTCTCTAGTGTAGTCACCACTGTTCTGGTGCCCAGTTCCGTCGGATTGAAAGATGACGCTGTGATGAGCAAGTCGTCCAGCAATGGCACGATGCGAATGCCCGGGACCCTGAGAATAGCCATTACTCCTGCCAGGACCCTGGTAAACACTCTTGGGGATGGAGTGAGACCGAATGGAAGAGCCGCAAACTGAAAATGGTGGTCTTCTAC
The DNA here is from genome assembly GCA_027917425.1 of Gastrophryne carolinensis. Lineage (NCBI taxonomy): Eukaryota > Metazoa > Chordata > Amphibia > Anura > Microhylidae > Gastrophryne > Gastrophryne carolinensis. The sequence continues at coordinate 41,363,265 of CM051242.1, read as the reverse complement.
TGTGAATCTGAGAAACCTTTGGTGAGCGGCAAAAATAGGAATGTGCAGATAAGCATCCTTGATGTCTATGGACGTCATAAAGTCCCCTTGGCGGAAAGCGTCGATCGTTGAACGCAACGACTCCATGCGGAACCTTCGGAAACGCATAAACTGATTGAGTCGTTTCAAATCTAGAATAGGCCGAACAGAGCTGTCCTTTTTTGGGAACCGTAAATAGGTTGGAGTAAAACCCCAGACCTCTTTCTGCTGGAGGAACCTGGCGGATAACATCCATGTTTAAAAAGTTTGCCACAGCTGCCCGGAGCCCCTGTGCGATCACCGGATCTGCGGGCATCCGAGACCTGAAAAAACTGGGAGGAGGCCGAACCTCGAATTCCAGCTTGTAACCGGAGGACACAACTTCCAGAATCCATCTGTCTGATACCTCTTGACCCAAGCCTGGAAAAAAGAATCACAGCCGTCCCCCCACCCGTACGGGTGAGGGCGCCTCCTCATTGCTGGGCAGGCTTGGAAGTGGACTTGGGCTTAGATCCCCAACTCTGACCTGGACGGCCATGTCCTCTTCCTCTGTTCCATGCAGTCCCCCTTGGGGCTGAAAAGGGCCGATCCTCTGCCCGTTCTGGAACCACGAAAGGAAGGGTCAAAAGGAAGCCGATCCCCGCAAGGAACGACGTTGCTTCTTATGCTGAGGCAAATTTGCCTCCTTTAATGACAGTATCCAACTTCTCGCCAAAGAGGCGTAATCCCCCAAAGGGAAGCGCTGTAAGCGACTTCTTTGCCACCGTGTCAGCCGGCCACTGGCGTAGCCAAATAGACCGCCGAATCGCAACAAGCAAGGCAGAAGTTCTGCTACACAAGACCATGGAGTCATCTAAAGCAGAAAGTACAAAAGACACAAATAAATCACATTGCTTGAGAGCGGAAAACTCATCGGAGGCTGGAACAAGCCCTGAGATATTCAATAGGTCTCTAATAACAGACCGAATAGCGACTGCCATAAGTGCCGAGGCACCCACAGGCCGCAAGGCCGAGCCAACGCTAGCAAACGCTATCCTGCATCCTGAGATGCCTCCATATGGTGTTTATTAAAATACTTAATTTTTTTATAGTCACCAAGTATATGGGATTTTTACAGCCGAAGCTACCCGGGATGCCCCTTAATAGTCCCTAGGTGGGAGAATTTTAAACAAGGACCAGGAGAAACCCCTATTAAGAGAGTTTCCCCCTGGAAGATAGAGAAAACACAATGAGCCTTATGCATATGCAAGAAAGAAATGACAGTAAATAAAAAAGATTTCCCTTTAGTATAACTAAAGGGTACTCACAGTGACCACAACGGCCCAGCGACAGCCCTGCGACCAATCGATATAAGAAAAGCCCAGCAGCGGCACCAACGCAGCAGCCAGGACCAGTGGAGGCCAGCACCAGAACAGGAACCAGCAAACCACTTGTCAAATAGGAAGAGGAAGCAGAAATGAGACGCCGACTTGAAGCCCCGCCCACCACCTAGCAGTGCTCAGAGAGCAGAGGGCGGGTCAGCCAAAGACAATAGCTTGACATCATAGAACGGGACCGAACGAAAAAAAGAGAGGGAAATGTAAAAAAACCAAAACAGGTATGTCACTTTCTTATCCTTTCCTTTAAAAAAAAAACAAAAAAAAAAACAAAAACAAATGCATAGGCCAAAAGATACTCCCTAAATAAAGACTCCCCCCCCTTTCACCCCAGCAGGGTCCAGGAGGGCCAAAAGGGGGGAAAACAATAAGCACCCAATAGGCACAAGGAGATTTAAAGGGACGGGGCATCCCATGCCGGGGGACACCAACCCGGATTCCGCCTACCCCTTATTTGAGGTCTCACGGAGGGAGCAAGCTCCCATATACACCCAAGGGTGTATCTACCTTTGCCCGAGCCCATCAGCCAAGGCTGGGAGGCATAACATACATATCACAATACAAAAATGTGGCTTCAGGCAGAAATAGAAAAAGGCCGGGCGTAACTCGGCTACCTGCAGGAAGGAGAGTCATCTTCTGAATGCTTCGCCGACTGCAGAGACGAAAAGACTGAGGAATAGTGGGAGGTCCCGGGTATTTATGGACCAGGAGGGGCTCCTTTTTCTCATGTCATCTCTGCAAGATCGCCCTCTACAGGCGGGTATCCCAAGTGTCATGAATGTTGGAAGCGGGGTGTGTGACATACTAGGAATATACATTTCAGCAGTGAAAATGAATCAGAACCTGAACGAAGAGGAAGGACCCACATCTCCCTCAGAAAAGGGGGTATCAGACCCCTGCCCTCTAGAAAAAAGGGGGGTCTAGGGGATGCCCAACAAAATCCTAACATCCAGCCGAGTCCCATGGGGTTCTAAGATTTTCAAAGGAAGAGGAATTCTAATCTTCAGAACTCTCATATCCGTCATGCTGGGCTGACGTTCCTTACTGCAGACCTTATCGGTACAGAGCTTGCAAAGAGACTTCCTATAGGAATCTAGTAGCTTGATTTCACATATAGGGCCTCTCCTACTTTGGAGCCAGTTTTGGACACTTTCTTCTAAAATAGAAAAAAAGAAATAGTAGGCCGTAAGGATCCTATATAACCTTCTAATCCATGCACATAAATAAAAAAGGGATTTACCAGAGCAGAGATGGACCCCTTCTTCCCAGACTGAGCTGCTGACAGAGTCTCCAAAGAAATTGGATCAATCCGGTTGGAAGGATGTTGATCCGCATCAAAGTCTCCCATAGTAGATGATAGAGGGGCAGGGACTTGCAAGGATTCACCTGCCTGATACACCATTTTGAAGTCTGGTGTGGGGAATTGGCGCCCATCCCCAGACTCGATAAATAAGCAAGCAGGGAGGTTCCAGATAGCTGAGTTTTTTTAACCCTCTAAGGTAACTTAAGAGGGAGGCCAGAAAAAGACATTCAAGATTAGCATAGTAAGCTTAGCATAGCAAGAAGGGAGCACATGCATTACCTGGGTCCCGCAGCGGCACCTAGCGCTGACATTATCGAGTGCCATCGGGTGGAATTGCACTCTGCAGCAGATCTCCCCCCTTCCATCAGGCTGAATTAAAAAGGCGGAAGAGGTGCATATGTGCATACCGCAGCCTGGCCTTCAGCGAACTTCACAGATCTGCATTAGCGGGCAAAAAAACACAATGCAGCCTGACTGCCCGCAGCCGCACATTCTGCTGCAGCCTTGCAAGCCGTAGGCATTGGAAGCCTGGCCACCATACCGTATTGGAAGAGGGAGGGGGTGGTGCAAAGGGAAGGAGACTCAGAAAACCCCCCTGACAATTTCCACAATGCCTCAGACCATTACTTACCTGATCTGAGGCTAGCGCCGACCGCCCTGCTGGCTATGAGACAGGCCCCAGGCAGCTCCTGAAAAATACCGTTTTGTGAGAACTCACCTTTAAAACGGGTATTATGAGTGTGCCATACACTCCACTTCGATCTTCATGACATGTGGGTAATCTCCAGTAGAGGGCGAACTTCTGCAGAGATGAATATGCAAAAAAGAAAGCCCCTCCCGGTCCATATATACCTGGGACCTCCCACCAATTTCCCAGTGTAAAAAAAGCAGTAAAGGGACCAGGAAGAACCAATTATAACCTTATCAAAACCAATGGTTCACCATATAAAAACCCCAGAATACCTGAAAAAAAGGGGTGGGGCGAAGTGGAGTGTATGGCACACTCATAATACCCGTTTTAAAGGTGCGTACTCACAAAACGGTATTAATCTAAGTGTGCCATACACTCCACTTCGATCTTCATGACATGTGGGACATCCAACCAGTGTCCATCATGGGTGGGAACCAGAAACCGTAAAGAATGTACCAACTCAAACCACTGCAGCCTGCAGAACCTTGTGGCCAAAAGCAGCATCCGCTGAAGCTCGCACATCAACCTTGTAAAACTTGGAAAAAGTATGAACGGAAGACCAAGTAGCAGCCTTACAAACTTGTTCAACAGAAGCCTGGTGCTGAAAAGCCCAGGACGCACCAACCGCATGAGTAGAGTGCGCAGTAACCTTAAAAGGGGGAGTCATCCCCTTAGCAGAATAGGCCCCAACAATGGCCTGACGAATCCATTTGCTAATCGTAGACTTAGCAGGCGCCAAACCTTTACTGGGCCCGCAGGGCACCACGAAAAAAGCGTCCGTCTTGCGGAAGGAAGAAGTAGTCACCAAATAGTACTTCACACAGCGAACATCCAAATTGTGCAGAACCCTCTCCTTGTCATTGTTAGGCTTAGGACACAAGGAAGGGAGAACAATATCCTGATTGAGGTGGAAAGCAAACAGCACCATAGGAAGGAAATCCGGCTTAAAACGAAAAACCACCTTATCCTGGCGTCTCTCAAAGTAAGGGGCCTGAATCGACAGAGCCGCGCCGAACAGAGGTAATAGCCACCAAGAAAGCAATCTTCTGAGTGAGAACCGAAAGAGCAATATCCTGTAGCGGCTCAAAAGGAGGACCCTGCAGAGCCGAAAGAACCAAATTCAAATCCCAAACAGGAACCACAGCCTTCCGAGGGGCCGCACATGCGTGACCCCTTGGAAAAAGGTCTTAACCAGCGGGTGTAAGGCAAAAGACCTCTGGAAGAAAACCGACAGAGCAGAAACCTGTCCTTTCAAAGTACTAAGCTGGAACCCAAGATCCAGATTATGCTGAAGAAACTCCAAAATCCTGGGTATCGAAAACACCCTGCAAGGCAAGGCCCTAGCCTCACACCAATCAATATAGGACCTCCAAGTCCTATAGTAAATGCCAGAAGAGGACCGCTTCCTAGCCCTCAGACAAACCTTCCTCCTTCAAAATGAAGGTTTCAGCAGCCAAGACGTCAAAGCCAGCGTTTGTAAATTGGGGTAAAGTAGTTGACCCTGAGATAGCAGATCCGGCAACAAGGGAAGCCGGTACTGATCTACGGCCAGCCTTACAACGTCTGCGTACCAAACCCTTCTTGGCCACCTTGGAGCCACCAGAATCGCTGGTGCCCCTTCTAGAACCAGTTTGCAAACTACCTTGCCCAGCATGGAGACGGGCGGAAACAGGTACAGAAAACCCAGATCCTTCAAAGCAAGGGACAAGGCATCCACTGCCAGAGATAGAGGATCCTGAGAAAGAGACACAAAGACCGGAAGTTTGTGATTGTGCCTCGAGGCAAAGAGATCCACCTCTGGAGTCCCCCACTTGCGGTAAAGATCCAGAAAAACCTTGGGGTTGAGAGACAACTCTCCTTGGCGAGAGGATCCCCTGCTCAGGGAATCCGCCTCCGTGTTCTCCACTCCCGGAATGTAGACTGCCGAAATGCAAGGAACATTGCTCTCTGCCCAGTGCAGGATCAGAGAGACTTCCCTGAGGGCACTCCTGCTGCGAGTCCCTCCTTGGTGACTGATGTAAGCTATGTAGACCAAAATGGTCCAGATCACTGTGTATCACTTGTGCACTTTTTTAAGGTATCATTTTTAAGGTATCACTTGTGCACTCCCATGGGCATTGCATAGAGCCCCGTGCACCATTCCCCTGGCCCGATGGCAAATACTACCGCCGGGCCCGAGGATGGTCGGGACCCTTTGCAATAACCCCGATGAAGTCATCAGGCTGCGCCACCTGGCGCCTGCCCCTTACCAGATACCGCATCTCCTGATGAAGACATCACTGTCGAAACGTTGAGAGAAGCTCCAGCTGTTGTTCCTACCTGTATCCTGCCTGTAAGCCTCTTTTTTGATCTATGTGTCTTGGACTACATGCATTGCAAATGGGATTTTCTGGATCTGGCTTGCCCATGATTATACTGCCTGTCAATCTGTTTATTAGACATTATCCCTGAATTACCTTTATGGGCAACAGAACCTGAATTGTGAGAACTCATACAACAGCGCCACCTAGCGGTCATTCTGATAATCATGTATATATATTATGTCTATTTCTGAATTATGTTTTCACGATATTAAATCACTTTTGTTAATTGCAATTATTGTTTTGGGTGTTCACTCTTCCTACATTTTGGTCTACATGAGTTACTTACTGCATGCTGGGCGGATGCAGTTTGGAATGGTTTGAACCCCTCTCAGAAGTATATTGATAGCAGTTATTTTTCTATCTGATTTGGTGTGCTACAAGCCCCCATTACCATTGATTGATGTAAGTTACCGCCGTTCGGTTGTCTGAACGAACCTGAACCGGTAGACCCTGTAAATGTGAGGTCAGCCAAGCCAGAACCAGTCGGATGGCTCTGAGCTCCAAGACATTGATGGTGGTGTGAGCCTCCTGAGGACCCCACACCCCGCTGAACTGATGACTTTTCCAATAACCTCCGCAGCCCGACAGGCTGGCATCCGTGGTAACCGTCTCCCAACAAGGGACCAGAAAGGATCTGCCCTTCAACAGGTTTCTCGACTCCAGCCACCACCAAAGGGACTGCCGAACCCTGGGAGACATCCTGAAAGGTTGATCCAATGACTGCGGACACCTGTCCCAATGCGTCAATAGGTGAAGTTGAAGAGATCTCATGTGAAACTGTGCAAACGGTACTGCCTCGAAGGAGGATACCATCAAGCCCACCAGTTTCATCCCCTGTCGGATAGAGGGACAAGGATTGGCCAGGAGAAGGCGGATCAGACCCTGAATCCCCTGCACCTTGGTCTGGGGCAGAAACACTCTGGCCAGAATGGTATCCAGATTCATGCCCAGAAATGAAATCACACGAGACAGAGAGAGAAGACTTGGGGCGGTTGATCACCCACCCGAACCTCTCCAGGGTCGACACCACCTGGTGGGTGTCCAGCTCCGCCTGACGGAGGGAAGAAGCTGAGATCAACAGGTCGTCCAGATAAGGCACAATGCGAATGCCCTGAGCTCTGAGCAGAGCCATAATTCCCGCCAAGACCTTGGTGAAGACCCTCGGCGCCGAGGTCAGTCCGAAGGGAAGGGCTACAAACTGAAAATGTTGATCCTCCACCGCAAACCGGAGGAATCTCTGATGTGCCTGAAAAATTGGAACATGCAGATACGCATCCTTGATGTCTACGGATGTCATAAAATCCCCTTGGCGAAGGAAATTGATAGCCGAGCGCAGAGTCTCCATTCAGAACTTTTTGGCTCTGATAAACCTGTTGAGAACCTTGAGATCTAGAATGGGTCTCACCGAACCCTCCTTTTTGGGAACCGTGAAGTAGTAACCCCTGCCTCTCTCTGACGGAGGCACCGGGCATATAACCCCCATGTCCAGAAGGTTTTTCACTGCTAACAGGAGCCCCTGTGCAGCCTGAGGGCCCGAGGGCACCCAAGACCTTAAGAATCTTGGGGGTGGCCAGTACTCGAACTCCAGTTTGTACCCGGAGGAGACCACTTCCAAGATCCAATTGTCTGTGACCTCCCGGGCCCAGACCTGGAAGAAGAGCGCAGCCGTCCCCCCACCCTTGCGGGTGAGGGCGCCCCTTCATTGCTGAGCCGGTTTAACGGCAGGCTTGGGCTTGGAACCCCAGGCAGCCGCGGGACGTGCCCGACCTCTGCCCCTGTTCCAGGGCGAGCCCCTGACACCCGAGAAGGCCAAACCCCTAGCCACTCTGGCCCCTCGAAAGGAAGGAGTGAACGAGCCAGCCCCCCGAAAAGGACGGTGCTGTTTCTTCCGCTGAGGTAACTTACCTCCTTTAGCAACAGCATCCAATTTATCTCCAAACAGCTGCGTACCCAAGAAGGGAAGAGCTGTGAGCGACTTCTTGGCCCCAACTTCCGCCGTCCACTGGCGGAGCCAGACCGATCTGCGCATAGCCACCAGTAAGGCTGAAGTCCTACTACACACGACAATAGAATCTTCCATAGCAGCCATGACAAAATCCAAAACAATTCACATCTCTTAAGGGTAGCAAACTCAGAGCAAGCTGGATCAAACTGAGCGTCATTCAGCCAGCCCCTGATTAGAGACCTGGTAGCAAGCGACACCAGGGCAGATGCACAAACAGGCCACAGGGCTGAGCCCACGCTGGCAAATGCGTGGCACGCCATCTGATCAAGGCGCTTATCCTCGCCATCCTTAAGGGAAGTGGCGTCAGGGGTGTTCAGCACAGAAGAGTTGGTCAAACCTAAAACTGGCACGTCGACCTCGGGAGGAGAAGACCAGCGCTTAACCGCCTCCACCGGGAAAGGATACTTCTTATCCCATCCCTGAGGAACACCAGGAGGCCGACTGGGCCTCTCTCCCATTCTCTAAGGATCAGCGCATCAAAGTGACCCTGGGTAGGGAATTCCAGACGGGGCATGCGGACCCCAAAAAATTCCCCCTTCTTGAGAGGGGGCGCCTCAGGCGGGTCAATATCCAACACCTCCAATAGATGTGACAAAACAGTGGCCATATCTACGGCATCCCCCAGCGCCTGCCCAACATCGGCATCCCCAGACTGAACATAGTCAGCCTCTGTGTCCTGATACAATTCCCCCTCCTCTAACGGGGAATAATCTGACAAATCAACGGAATTGTCGCCAACATCCCACAAGGGCTGGGCCGACGACAAATGTCTCTTTTTAGCCTGGGCCTTCTTGCCCACCGTGCTAGCAATAAGTTTCTCGATGCTGGCCAACCTAGCCCAAACATCAGAGTGCGACTCTCTGCTGGCACCAATGTCACTTGGGGTACGGATAAGGCGGGGAGGGGAAGGCGATGAAGCGGGAGGAGCCGACGCAGAAGGCTGGGTACCAGACTGCCGCGTTATGGCCTTTTGTGCGCATGGTATACAGATCCGCACATTCTCCCCCGTAAGGGATACCCCACACTCCACACATGGCCCGGATTGTCCCAGAGGGAGCCTGAGCCCAGTATCCTGCAGAGCCTCCATATGGTGATTTTTGTGGTCAGTTGCAAGACCGCAGGGAATTTACGCCTAAGCAACCCGGGATGCCCCTTCAAAGTCCCGGTGGGAGGATTTGAGGTGATCAATTTACACTAGGGACCCCAGGACCAGGAGGAACCCCTTAATATGCACAAATACAATGCAATCTATAACACACAAACAGACATCATAAGTGCAATTCCCTATATATATAAGGCAACACATACATAATTATATATATATATATATATCTCCATATCCCAACTCCAGACATGCGATAGCCAAAAAAATATATATATATATATATACACACACGTCCACAAATCAGTGGGGGCTAGAGGGGCCCCCACATAAGCTAAGGAAGTGGCCATCCGGCCCTTACCACCAGGAGCGCAGCTCAGCACAGCATCCAAAATGGCCCCCGAGAAGTGCCTCATGCAGAAAGACAGGAAGAGAAGGGGGAGGGCAGGCCAGCGCAGAACGCGCGCTCGCCAGGCCACGCCCCCCCTCCCAGCAACGCGGATCCCAAGCATTGAGCCACAGAATCGCGCCAAAGAACAAAGCCTGAGGGGGAGAAGCTCCCCAGGCTAAATCAAAGCACCAGATATGGTCTCAGAAGTGAAAAACATCCTGTCAGTCACACACATACACAGGGGCATAGGAGAACGAAACCAAAATAACGGCCAGGCAACCCCCCCCCCGGAGGGGAGTAAGGGACCCAGAAGGGGGGAAACCCTGCCAGAATCCGGCCATAAGCATAGAGGGACGGGGCATCCCACTCCAGGATCACCAAAACCTGGGTAACCGCTTACCCCATAGTGAGGTCTCACGGTGGAGCAATGCTCCTTCCGCACCCATAGGGTGCTGCCTACCTTCACCAGGACCCGCAGCCTAAGCTGGGAGGCTCAAATAGGGGCAATTTAGAAAGGGTCCTGGCAGCAATAGGGACAATAAACGCCCGGGCGCGAGCCCGGCTTACCTGTAAGTAAAGAAGTCTTCATCTTCTGTCTTGTCGCCTTCCCTGCAGAGAAGGAACTGGGAAATTGGTGGGAGGTCCCAGGTATATATGGACCGGGAGGGGCTTTCTTTTTTGCATATTCATCTCTGCAGAAGTTCGCCCTCTACTGGAGATTACCCACATGTCATGAAGATCGAAGTGGAGTGTATGGCACACTTAGAATAATAAAGAACTTGTATCTGGAGGAGGAGCTAAAGCTTTTGTGTATTCTGGTGGTATTTTGGCTGGAGCATTAATTTCTCAGTGGTATGCTGTCCTAAGGATGTTTTGAGAAAATTCCATCTTTGGGCACATAACATTGCTGAACCTAGACCTGACCAAGTGCAGAAACTCCAGATCATATCACTGCCCCAGCAGCCTTGTAGAGTAGGCGCTAGGCATGATGGGGGCATCACTTCAGCTGCCCCTTTTTAGTCCCAATTCCTTGAGTTCTCTTTGTGTTGTGCGCATATAAATGTTCTTACTTTCACTATTACTCCCCAATTTCTACTGTTGTTTTTCTTTGACTTGAGTGCAATGAACGTTCAAGTGATTGACGATCATGATTGCTTGAGGAAGGACTGTGGCCGGAAATAAAATCTCAAAGATGAGGTTCCCCTGCTGTCCAACCACTTTTTAATAACACATTTTACTAGTTTTAGCAATCTCCTTAGAGATTTTCCTGCTTGATTCATGCCAATAATTTGACCCTTCTGAAATAGATTAACGTCTTTTCCAAAACCAAAGAATGTGTCTTTCGACACGATTGTTTACCAAATGAAAAGCTACTCACTGCACCAGTTAGGGAAATAAATTGTTGCCAGCTGAAACGATCACCTATGCAGTAATTTTTCTTACTTACTTGCCTGGTTAAATCTCGGTAATTGCCTTTTTTTGATAAGGCCGTATAGGCTCGATTCAGAACCAGGTGAGAAAATCCTACAATTATTTAGGAGAGAAAACTGCTATTCACTTTTAGTGTCCATCTTAGTAAGAATTCAGAAACAGGATATGTATTTTAACCTGCTGCTGAATAAGCCATAAGACAGACAGTTAAAGTGAATGGCAGTTTTATCTCCTAAAATGTAGTAGTTTTTTTACACCTCCCTTGAGAATATATATATTGGTAGGCCAGAATTAAGCATTTTATGTTCAAATCATTTTATTCAAGACTCAAGAGTTTGACCATGTCGCTGCTGAACACGTGGACCTAATTAGGTGGATGTCCTTTAACGAACTTGGTAAATAATGTCTATCTCTTGGCAAGTTTTGAGCTAATAGCTTGGACAGATTTGAAGATCACAACAGATCAATACTTGGACACCAACCTTGCCGGTCTGCAGTATGCGGAGGGTGACCGTGGTAAAGCGTTTGCTGGCTTTGGCGGATGGCTGCCGTGAGAGGGAGGTCTGCATGCATTACCCACTCCTGGTTCCCATTTATGACCGTTTCACCCGGCATGGCAAGGGAATGCCGCTTGGGGACATCTTTCGTTAGGGTTTGTAAGGACTGCTTGGCCTGAAAAAAGAAGAGAATGTATCTGGTGATCAGGCTCAACAGATAAAACAAAAAACACAAAGGAGGGAGTAAAATGAAAAGAAACACATTAAGACACATACATAAAACAGGGTTCATGTCCATATGGGAGAGAAAGTGTTATTAGAACTGTTGATAAATGAACCTATATTGGTATAGTTGGCCCTATGCCAACAACCTGTACACACACACACACAGACATCCATCCAATCAAGAAAAAAATGGCCAAAAAACATGGCATGGATGCAATTCTTTGTGAAAAGAAAATCAAAGTGTATCAGATGACTGAATGTGTATGTGAATGTGTATCAGATGACTGAAACCACTAAAACAAGCGATATCATTCCAAACCACTTACTATCAACATTTACAATCCGTGTATGTGGCAGCCCTGGCAGTTATAATGGTACATATTTTCGATGTAACCTACTTAGCAGAGAAGTAACCATATACGGGGGCCTCAGATACAAGATACACACAGACAAGTGGAAGGGAAATCTCTCGACTTCCATGTACTTCATCACAAAATAAATATCTACTACATAATTTGTTTTCTGAATCCTTTGTGGCACACAGTATAGTATGTAGCGAGTCTGCGCCATTAAAGATTGCGTAGGGTTCTTCAGAAAGAAATTGCCATTACAAAGGCTGAGGGCAGAATTGGGTGCAAGTGGAATTGACGCTTCCCCCACCCTATCTAGAATTGCCTGATAGAAGAACAAACTACTCACAGGCCTGTAATGCAGTAAGACTTGTAGGATGCGCATTTAGGATTTTTTTTTTTTAGTACGAGCTTTACAAATATGGATGTCCAAGGGGGGAAGGGGGTGTACATTTACACTTATGAAGCCAGCTTATTTTGCTGCCCAAGTCCTGCTAGGGATAATGTAAAAGATAATAGCAAAAAAACAATATGTAAATGCTCCACCGTGTAATCAATAGGGTGCATGATCCTGGGCGGTCTCAATCCCATACAAGTCGAGAGAAGACAGGTGATCTGCACTCCATAAACAGTAAAATCATTCCTTTTATTTAAATCAGATTAAAAGCATCTCCATAGTAATAAGACAAACCTTAAAATCCGAAGTGACAATAGTCCTGTACAATTGAGGTAGTAATGAAGAAGCTAACGCGTTTCGGACCCTGTTGTGATGCTCCAGTCCCAAGAACCCGCCGCACACAAGGGCCTCGGCGTCGGGTAGGGAATGTGTCTGCATCAGCCAATCAGACACAAGGACGTCATGTCTGATTGGCTGATGCGGACACCTGCCCTACCCGACGCAGAGGTGCTCGTGTGCGGCGCGTTCTCATGACTGCAGCATCACAACTACAGGGTAAGTTACCTATTCATTATTTTTATCTATATAAGTGGTTATTACAATATGCCTAATATATATGACTAAGAACTGGACAGGGTTCGAAACGCGCCAGCGGCTTTATTTATCCCAGGACTATTGTCACTTTTTTTGGATTTTAAGGTTTGCCTTATTGCTATGGAGAAGCTTTTAATCTGATTTAAATAAAATGAATGATTTTACTGTTTACAAAAATGGGTGTTGGCCCACTACCAGGGAGCATCCCGATTGCCAGCACTCCCTAGAATAACCCTCTGCACTTAATCTGTGCTCTACCCGCAATGCAGCTGCATAACTGGTCACGTCAGTTTTTGCCTGGTAAAGCGGAAAGCACGAGGAACCCGGATTAAGGTAAGATTTATAAGGTTAGCAGGCTTAGCCTGGAGTGTACTAACACCTATTTCTATGTAAAATAGGTGTTGGTCTGAATACCATGGAGACATTCTTTAAAATAAATGCCATTAGTACAGCAGAGAAAGCTGGAACCTGCTTGGTTTGTGTGTGCATAGGGATAACTAAGCCTACCATGAGCAGAAAACCATTTTACCCCTTTCTAGCACTGTTCCATAAAACAGCCACATACGCCTTTGACAAGCTATAGAGATGGACTTGACCCTGGATAAAATGAAGTAGGTTTAATTAAGTGAAATGCATTAACATTTTTAAATAAGGATGATCTGCTATCCCTTCCTTTGACTAGGGCAAGAGGCTGCCAAGATGAGACCTGCTGGACCAGGTTCATGTGGCCTTAGAAGGTGCCCTGCACTAAACCAGCACCGAAGTAGACCATGCTTCTTAACCTCATGGCAGAGTGTTGGGACACTCATTTGACGTTTATAGGATGTAGTTAATACCGAAATTGTTCATGAGACACAAACATCGAAACCTTGTTTCACTTGACACAAAAAGCTTCAGGAGGCAAATTAAACCGGACCTTCACCCTGAAGAGGAGTCTATCTTGTATGTTTCCCCCACCCTGTACATACAGATTGCTCACATTAAAAATCATGCCACTTCCAGCTACTGCATTTTCTGAGCTTTTAAACATCCAAGAAGGCAGCCCATGGAGCATCAGGCTGCCTGTAGACAGGAAGTGTCTTCTGACTATGTCTGTCTGCATTCTGGGATTGCTGTCCTTTTCCTGACCCCAGCCCTGCTCTGTCTGTGCAAAGCACAGCTACATACAACCCCGCCCCCTGCACTTCCCCCTGCCTCTCCTCAGTATGTGATTCTTACAAGATGGCAGCGCCCGTATTCTAGAATCCTGAACAGTGTTTCAGCCGCCCAGTGGGCGAAAGAATAATAAGTGACTTAAAACTTAAAATAATACAATTCTGTGATTACTCACTTTGTAGAATTGGTATTGTAAGTATGCAGCACGTCCTGCTCCAGATAGTATTCATAACAGCTGGGATATAGTTCACAAGAGGGCGCTTTATTGCAGAGACGGCAAAAAGAGGCCCCTTCCGGTCCATATATACCCGGGACCTCCGACTAATTCCCCAGTATAACAAAGCAGTAAGGGAACCAGGAGAAGCCAATAACAAATTTAACCATGTTAACAAGGAAAAAAATCACCATAAAGAGGATCCAAGAATAAGTAATCAGGGTGGGATGGAGCAGGACGTGCTGCATACTTATAATACCAATTCTACAAGGCGAGTCATCACAGAATTGTATTAATCTAAGTATGCAGCACGTCCTGCTCCAGATCGTATTCATAACAGCTGGGACACCCAATAGCAGTGCCCATAAATGGGTGGGGATCCCAAAAATACAATTCTGTGAAGTACTCACCTGTAGAATTGGTATTATACGCATATAGCACGTCCTGCTCCAGATATAGTAATAACATGTGGGTAATCCTCCGCCTCCGGCGCGGTGCACTGCAGACATGTAGAAAACAAGCTCCTCCCGGCCCTACACACACTGAGGGACCTCCCACAAATCCCCAGCATTGAAAAGCAGTGAGAAGGAGAAGCCAGGAGGAACCAACCACCCAGAAACAGGCAATAATATCAATGATAATAATCACCATACAGGGGATCCAGAACAAGTGAAACCAGGGTGGGGTGGAGCAGGACGTGCTGTATGCGTATAATACCAATTCTACAGGTGAGTACTTCACAGAATTGTATTATTCTAAGCATACAGCACGTCCTGCTCCAGATATAGTGATAACATGTGGGACATCCAATAGCAGTGTCCATAAAGTAAGGTGGGATCCCTGTGAAAAAAGGGCACAGCCAACAGTAAAAGCGTTGTCACCCGCAACCATGCTACCAAGAGCAACGAGAGCAAGGCTCTAACCTCAACCTTTGAACCTGTAAAGGGAGAACTGAACACAAGCAGCGGACAAGCCAGCATGCTCAACAGAAGTTAGTGCTAAAAGGCCCAGGACAAGCACAAGTAGTAAGAGAGCAAAACAACCGAGAGAGAAGAGTAATCTTCCCTTAAAAGAACAGGCCAGAGAAATAGCCTAACCACGCTCATGCAAGGAGAGTAGCCGTGGCAACCTTAGAAGTCTCCCCAGCGGGGAATATGAACCCTGGTCTCAAGCGAGACCTGCAGGAATCCTGAAAACAACAACACTCAGCACGAGCAGAAACGTTTACTCTAGGCTCAGAAGGACAAAACCAACCAAGCGATGCCTATCCGAGGGCATCTACACCTGTGGAGGCAATCAGATCCAGTACTAAAGGATGGAGACCCATAAGCCCCAAGGGCATAATCCCTACCAGGGACAAGAAACGGACCAGGAAATATCCAACACCTGGAGGGGAAGACAGATCCCCTTAGCTCAAAGTATATCAAGACCGTAGCCCCGAGAACGGAGGATCTGGAATAAGGGAGAATCAAAAACACCACCTGAAGCCGAACTCGGCGTAGTGCGGAGCACCCCCCTCTCATGGAGTACAGATATGTATGACCGATAACAGAGTCATCCTTTATGGCCCATTTATGACTGGAGCAACCGCCCCAGAAGAGCGATATGGTTTAAGGAACAAGTCAGAAGAACCTGAATAAAACCCAAGGCAACCCTTAGCAGGGCATCAGATTAAGTAAACCCCCTAGAGGATGCAAGAATTCCTCAAGGAATGTACCTGAGCAAACCCTGATGAATGCTCAACACAGAAGATTGGAATATACCTCTGCAGTAGGCCAACAGGGCGAGCCCTGAACCTTCACAGAACTAAGTTGGGGAGCAAACACCAACCATGCTGTAATAATTCAAGAACCCCGGGAACAGAGAACTTCCAGCAGGGGAGAGAGCTAGACCCCGCCAAGCAATACAGGTACAACATACCCTAAGATAGATGGCAGGAATAGAAGAAGAGGAAGAGGAGGAAGCTAAATCCTAGCTCTCCTGGAAACAAGACACCCAGAGATATGCCATCTCCGGCAGGGCGAGGAACCAAACTGGTCTAACTCCAAATTAGACCCTGAAGATAGGGGCGAAATGGAAAAGAGCCTGACTATGCGGAACAAACCTCGTGAGAGAGCGTACAGGCCCACCGTCCTCAGCAGAAGCCTCCGCGGACGACACCCCCCTGGGCCACCCAGGCCCCCGGCATGACGGCTCCCCCTGCCTGGCAGGGCGAAGAAAATAAGCCATATCGAGTATAATGTCCAGCCAGAGCCTACTAGGCCTCAAAGGACAAGGTTAGGCCAATCTAGGCCAATACTAAAGGGCAGAACCCCTGTGATATTGACAGAGCCCAACAGGTCCATACCAGTAGGAACTCAGAGGGCCAATAGATTACCTCCTACCAAAGGAGGGCATCCATCAGAGACTAAAGCGATAAAAAGCAAGGGATGTTAATTCCCACATAGATCAGAATCAGAGCCTTCCTGGAAGTAACCACTAGTCTCGAGACTTTACCAGGAAGAAGGGGACAGGCCACTGTCCTACGGCAGACCACGAATCCCCAAATGGATAGGCCCTGAAACGGAGAAATCCAGCAAGATAGAGCCCGCTGAAGGCTCGCTGTGGCAACAACACAATAGGTAAATGGACCCCCTTTTTGGGGCCTACCTAGGAACCACTGGGGGTTTCAGAAGAAACAAGCCCCCCCAGTCAACCTGCACAATTTGGTACCCAAGGTGACCACCAACAGGTGAGCAGCAAGAAAGGAGGGAATGCCCCCCGAATGCCCTCAGAAGATCAGCTACCTCGACTAGGAGGAAGGTGCACAGAGTTAGGTCCACACTGCTGGACCCCTGTCCAGAATAACAACCTAAGGTGCTGCAGAACCTAAGGGCACTGAGAATAAGGGACGTCATCTGCACAGCCACCAACGGCCATCCCAGGAGCAATACTGCCAGGTGACAGTAAGGAGATAGCAAATAAGGTCAGAGACCTTGCCCCAGAAAAGCCTTAAATGCCAAGCAAAAAAGGGGGCACTAGCCGACCCAATTCTAATGCCATCCTAGGAAACTGGAGGATGGAACAAAAAAGGTAGGATCTGAGGCCACTAAGCCTATCCCAACAACTCCCTCTCGGGAGATATAAGGAACCCGAAGGGTCCCTTTGTGGCTGCCCCTTGGTCTCGTTCGAGACATCACTCCCAAACCGAGCTAGCGAAACACCAGGAGTGTGAGAGGGGCCCAATAACCCGGCCACAATCAGCAGTGAAGACTACCAACACCAAGCTGTAAAGGCCACAGTGTCCAAAGACACCTGGGAGCCCAATTAAGCATCTTAACAATCCACGGACGGCCATAGGCCCCGCGGTTTATAGGGTGCCGACGGTCCAACTCGGATCAAGCCTGAATGCCTATAGATTGTTGAACCCAAGAAGGGTTAGAATGGGCGACCCCCTCATCCTCAGGGGGAATGGGGGGCGAACTGGTGTAGAGGCCTCTGCCTCTATCCGTTAAGGGCGTCCAGCCAAGGAGCCCAGGCCTAGCAGACCAAGGAAGGCCTGCACCCATACTTGAAGAAAAACAGGGGACCGGAGGCCCCCTGACCGACTCAGGGACGGACACCCAGCAAACACTGTCCCACATCCGGAGGAACTACCTCCCAACTCCACCAGAACAAGGCAAGAAGCCTCCCGATAGGAGCAAGGTGCTGTGGCCATCCCCTCACCCAAGCGGGTGAGGGCGTCCCATCATGCTTGTGGGGTTTCGATGAAGGATTTGGACTTGGCCCGGCCGGAAGGTCCCGGCGTTGTCTGCCACTCCCTGGGCAGGAGACTGAACCAGACCCCGCAAAGGGCGTCCCTGGTTCCTGCTTAACACTATGGTATGGAGGTGGAGGGGTATCCCTGCTCCCAGGGGGCGTGGACGGCCGCTCCTAATTGGGTGAATTGTCCTCTTTCCCGAATAGGTCCAGACGGGCCGCAAACAGGCGATGCCCTCTAAAGGGGAGCCCCGTCAGAGTCCTTTTAGCGTCATCGTCTGCCCCCCACTGTCGCAGCCAGAGCAGGCGGCGAATAGTTATCATTTGGGCTGAGGTCCTTGCACACAATTTTATGGTGTCATCCAGAGCTAAAAGGATAAATTTAACAAAAATGTCGCAGCTGGAGAGTGCGTTAAACACCTCCCAGGGTAAATCTTCAGGTTGATGCTCAAGCATCTTACTTATGAGGGTCCTAGCGGCCACTGCAGTAATGGCCGCGGCACAGACAGGACGTAGCGCCGATCCTGCACAAGCAAAGGCGTGGGAAGCCAGCCTATCAATGCGCCGGTCCTCGGCGTCCCGCAGGGTGCTGTAAGCCGGAGCTGTAAGGAAAGGGGGGTTAGGAACCCCAATAATCGGGGCGTCTACCACTGGAGACGAAGCCCAACAATCAACCATCTCTGGGGGAAAAGGGTATTTCCAAACCCAATCCTCTGGGGCCCCTTGAAGTTTAGTGGGGCAATCCCATTCCTTAAGTACAAGAGCATGAAAGTGGGCCTGCTCGAGAAATTCCAAGCGCACAGGCGCCGTTTGGAAGCGCTCCCCTCTCGGTCTGGGGGCCGCACCCAGGGGCGAAATAGACAGGGCCTCAAAAATCCTGAGCAACATACCACCGACGTCAAGCTGGTCCCAGTCATCCTGACCAGCTTCATCCTGACACCTCTGCCTCTCAACAGAGGAACCCGGGTCAGAGAACAGGTCTCCATTTTCAGAAGCAGCACTATCACACAGAGAAGAGGACTCCTCCGAGCACATAGCACAGGCCAAAGCCGGGGGAGTCCAGAGCCGTTGTCTGCCAGGACCCACATGCCCGGACAACCCTTCAACAATCTGGTTAAGCGTGGGTCGTCTAGAAGAGACTTCTATTTGTAACTCCCCGCTTGTACATGACTCAACGGGAGTGAGATTTAGGCAAGAGGAAAGGGGAGAGAGGGAGCGAGGTGCAACCACAGGCGCCGCTCGCAGGTCCAGCGTCTGCTCGGCACATGGCGCACAGACCCGTGCCCCGTCAGCATCAGCATGGGGGAGACCACACGCTACACACAGCCGGTCTTGTCCCAGCGGGACCCCGGTAACACAATCCTGAGATGCCTCCATATGGTGATTGTCCAGACACAGTATGCCCGTAGGGATTTATGCTATAAGTAACCCTGGATGCCCCAACGACCCGCTGATCAATGTGGGAGATCTGTAGTAAGGCCCGCTAAATCCGGCCGGAAAAAGCCACCGGTGCTCAGCGTCTGAAAGACATAAATGGGAAAGAGATGTCAGGGCCATGCGCAGCTGGACAGAACATATAAAAAAGGGAGTCGCCCGCGAGGGCACTTACAGATCAAGTGGAGAGGAGGAGACCGCCACCACAGGCGAGCGCGAAGCTCAGCAAAATGGCGCCCAGCGAACCTCGAAGGGCGGGCTAGATGCTCTGCCGTGATGCGGAGCGCAACGAACCAAGGCCCCGCCCACTCCAAAGAGCGCAAAGGTCTGAGGTAAAAGTAAAAGCAAGGATACAACCACGCGCTTAAGGATTCGTAGAGAACCATTTCATCCAATAAAGTGATGGAACCACAGCATCTAGACGACGTAGCAAACTACATACAAGCATACGGCGGTGGCCAAAGAAAACGGAGCAAGGAGCAAGCAGCGCAGCTCTGACATCTCGGTTAATAAAGGGCAGAATAAGGCCATAAGCATGACATACCGGTATGCTGGGACCGTCACACACATACCCCCCCCCCCCCTTCTTTTCCCCCTACTAGATGGGGAAATGAGGAAGGATGGCGACCCTCGCACAGGGTCCAGCGCTACTCGGGGTAGGGGCAAAAATGCGGGAGGGGCATCCACAAGAGGCTCACCATCGGCCTAAACCGCCTACCCTATGGTGGGGGATTGCGGAGGAGCATGGCTCCGTTAAGCACCAAGGTGCTGCCTACCTTCACCCGACCAACGCAGCCCAGGCTGGGAGGCATATTCTTACACAAGAGGACGGGTGGAAATAATCCCGTAGGGCCTCGGGCTGTAAGCCCCGCTTGCCTGCAAGAGCGTGATACATCATGTCTTCGCAGTTCCAGCACTGCAGAGAAATCTGGGGATTTGTGGGAGGTCCCTCGGTGTGTGTAGGGCCGGGAGGAGCTCGTTTTCTACATGTCTGCAGTGCACCGCGCCGGAGGCGGAGCATTACCCACATGTTATTACTATATCTGGAGCAGGACGTGCTGTATGCTTAGAATAAAGCAACAACGCGCAGTTCAAATCACTGCCGCCTGCAGAACCTTACGACCAAAAACAGCATCCGCTGAGGCCCGAACATCAACCTTGTAAAACTTGGAAAAGGTGTGAACAGAAGACAATGTAGCAGCCTTACAAACTTGTTCAACAGAAACCTGGTGCTGGAAGGCCCAGGAAGCCCCAACAGCACGGGTAGAATGAGCAGTAACACGGAAAGGAGGAACCTTCCCCCTAACAATGGCCTGACGGATCCATTTACTAATAGTAGACTTAGCAGGAGCCAACACCTTCTTGGGACCCGATGGAACCACAAACAAGGCGTCCGTCTTTCTGAAAGGAGCAGTAGCCACCAGGTAGTATTTCAAATTTCTGACAACATCCAGAGAGTGCAAGGCCCTCTCCTTGGGATTACCAGGATTAGGGCACAAAGAAGGAAGCACAATGTCCTGATTGAGATGGAAGGCAGAGACAACCTTAGGCAAGAAGTCTGGTTTAAATCTGAAAACCACCTTGTCCTGGTGTCTCTCAAAGTAGGGGGCCTGAATTGACAGAGCCGCCAACTCAGAAACACGCCGGACAGAGGTGATAGTCACCAAAAAGGCAACCTTCAGGGTAAAGAGAGACAAGGCAGCCTCATGCACAGGTTCAAAAGGAGGACCCTGAAGGGCGGACAAAACCAAATTCAAATCCCAGACCGGTACCATGGGTTTGGGGGGGGGGGGGGGGTACGCACATGAGTGTCCCCCCTGGAAGAAGGTCTTGACCAGAGATGTAGAGCAAAGGACCTCTGGAAGAAAACAGCCAAGGCAGAAGCGTGACCCTTCAAGGTGCTGAGCTGAAAACCCATATCCAAACCATGTTGCAGGAACTCCAGGATAATAGGAATGGAGAACACACGACAGGGAAAGGCCCTAGACTCACACCAGTCAATGTAGGTCCCCAGGTCCTATAGTAAATAGTGGAGGAGGACTTCTTCCTAGCACTGACAAGAGTACGAACCACTGAATCAGACAGACCTTCCTCCTTCAGGATGGCGGTTTCAGCAGCCAGGCCGTCAAAGCCAGCATTTGTAAATTGCGATAACAGAGCTGCCCTTGAGTGAGAAGGTCCGGAACCAAGGGTAGAGCGTACTGATCCACTGCCAGCCGCACAACGTCGGCGAACCACACCTGTCTTGGCCACCTGGGGGCCACCAGAATGGCTGGCACCCGCTCCTGAACCAACTTGCGCTGAACCTTGCTCAGAAGAGGAAACGGAGGGAAGAGGTACAGGAGACCGAGATCCTGCCAGGACAGAGACAGAGCATCCACCGCCAGAGCCAGGGGATCCTGGGACAGGGAAACACATACTGGCAGCTTGTGATTGTGGCAAGAAGCAAACAGATCCATGTCTGGCCTCCCCCACCAGTGACAAAGGGATAGGAAAACCTCGCTGTTGAGGGACCATTCCCCCCAGCGAGCGGTCCCCCTGCTCAGGGAATCCGCCTCCAGATTCTCCACTCCCGGAATATAAACTGCTGAGATGCACGGGACATTGGTCTCGGCCCAGGACAGAATCAACGACACCTCCTGGAAGGCACTCTTGCTCCGAGCCCCTCCCTGATGATTGATATAGTTGACCGCTGTCTGATTGTCGGAAGGAACCTGTACCGGCAGACCCTGAAGGTGAAGAGTCAACTGTGCCAGTACCAACCAAACTGCCCTCAGCTCCAGGACATTGATCGGAGCGTGAGCCTCCTGAGGGCCCCACAGCCCCTGGAATTGGAGGGCTCTCCAGTAGCCCCCCCAACCTGACAGACTGGCATCCGTAGTGACCACCTCCCAACATGGAGTCAGAAAAGATCTGCCCCCCAGAAGATTCCTCGAGTTCAGCCACTACAGGAGGGACCCCCGGGCCAGAAGAGAGAGAGCAAAGGCCTGATCCAAAGACAGGGGGCTCTTGTCCCAGACTGAAAGGAGATGGAGCTGAAGGGGGTCTCATGTGAAATTGAGCGTAAGGGACTGCTTCGAAGCAGGCCAACATTTGTCCCACCAGTTGCATCCCTTGCCTGATGGAAGGACCAGGGCTGGACAGCATGGAATGAACCAGACCAAGAGAATCCACCTTCTGCTGAGGAAGAAAAATCCTGGCCTGAATGGTATCCAGATTCATGCCCAGGAAGGGGGTCACCCGGGACGGGGAGAGGGAGGACTTGGGATAATTGATCACCCATCTGAACGTTTCTTGGCTGTCACCACCATCTGGATATCCAATTCTGCCTGCTGGAGAGAATGAGATGTAATGAGAATTTCATCCAGATAAGGGAGAATGCGAATGCCCCCCGGCTCTGGGGATGGCCATCACTCCCGCCAGTACCTTGGTGAACACTCTGGGGGCTGAGGTGAGAACAAAGGGAAGTGTCACAATTTGGTAGTGCTGGTCCTCCAGGGCGAATCTGAGGAACCGCTGATGCCCTGGGAAGACTGGCACATGAAGGTAAGCATCCTTGATGTCTATGGAAGTCATGAAGTCCCGCGGGCGCAAGGAGCTGATCGCGGAGCGCAGGGTCTCCATGCGAAAGCGTCTGGTTCTGATGAACTTGTTGAGAAGCTTTAAGTCCAGGATGGGCCTGATGGAGCCATCCCTTTTGGGTACTGTAAAAAGATTGGAATAATAACCTTGACCTCTCTCCCCCGGAGGGACAGGACAGATGACCCCCATACCCAATAAGTTCTGTACAGCTTGAAATAGACCCTGAGCGGCCAGGGGGTCTAGAGGAATGACAGATTTGGGCTTAGAACCCCAGGAGGATCCGGGACGGGCACGGCCTCTACCCTTTCCCCAGGAATCCCCCCTGTGCCCCGCAAAGGGTACCCCCCTCCCTGACCTGGATCCACGAAAGGAGGGGGTAAAGGATCCTGAACCCCGAAAGGGCCACAGTTGTCTTTTGCATGGGGCAACCTACCTCCTTTTGCAAAAAGGTCCAACCGGTCAGCAAAAAGGCGCAGCCCCTTAAAGGGTAGCCCTGTGAGAGCCTTCTTAGCAGCATTGTCAGCTGCCCACTGGCGCAGCCAGACCGAGCGGCGAATAGCAACAACCAGAGCCGAGGTCCTGCTGCACATCCTAATGGAGTCATCTAAGGCAGAAAGAATATAAGCAATAAACATCTCACATTGTGATAAGGCTCTAAATTCGGCACTGGAAGAATCATCAGGATAGCCTTCTAACAGGCCCTTGACCAGAGTCCTAATGGCCACAGCAGAAATAGCAGAAGCACAGACCGGGCGCAGGGCCGATCCCGCACAGGCAAAGGCATGGGAAGCCAGCTGATCAATACGTTGATCCTCACTATCCTTCAGGGTAGTGGAATCAGTCCCCCTGCTGCCTGGGTGCCGCAGCAGGGAGAGAAATGGAAAGTACTTCAAAGATTTGAGTCAAAAGTATATGGGTGTCATCAGCATTCCAATGCTCTGAGCCGGCATCAGAGAATTCTGAATCTGAGAATAATTCCCCTCCTCAAGCGGGGTACAGTCAGGCAAATCAAGGAATTCTCCGTCTCCATAGGGAAGGCAGACACAGCAGGCGCCAAGTGCCGTCTTTTAGCTGGAGCCTTACGGCCCACAGAGCTAGCAATCAACCTCTCAATGTTGGCAAGCCTGGAAGACACATCAGGCTCAGACTCCCCACTAGTGTAAATCTCACTGGGGGTCACAATCAACCGAGGGGGCGTGGGAGAAGACATGGTGGGCACAGGCCCAGACAAGTGCAGCCCAGAGTGCCACGCAAGCGCCTGCTGGGCGTTAGGGTACACAGACCCGCACATCATCGCTTACAGGGGATGCCCCACACACCACACACAGCCGGGCTTGCCCAGATGGGACCCCGAGCACAATATCCTGAGAAGCCTCCATATGGTGATTTTGGTGTCACAATGACCAATGGGAATTACGCTATGCAGCTACCCGGGACGCCCCTTAAATGTCCGCTAGGATAGTGGGAGGATTTAATTGATTATTAGGCCTCTAATATAGTGACTAGACTAATAGAAGGCACAGGACCGGGAGAAACCTCTAATTAGTTTTCCCGCCTGAAAGACATAAGAAGACAATACCCGCATTAATTAAACAGGAGTGAAAGGCAATAAAAATATAAAAGGGGCCCGCAAGGCCACTCACAGACCGCCAAAGAGCTTGCAATCGATCCGGCAGGAGAGACAAGATGGCACTGCAGGGCTCTGAAGGGGCTGGCCGCATGAGGAAGCACCGCAGAGCGCGCCCAGCGTTAAGCCACGCCCCCTCCAGGAAGTGCAGGGTTACAGGCTGAGGACAGCCACCACGCAGCAAATCAACAGCCATCTGGTCCCTGAGTGACGTCGCCGCTGACGCCGCAGGGCGCGCGAGTCAGCGGCGGGCAATTCAAAAACGAAAGGGGAGAGGAGCAGAGCCGAGGAGAGTGCCATAGAAACATGAAAAAGGCATCATAACACATAACAGTAATATTAAAAGGGCAAACAATCTTACACGAACAGGCACAGACCGCGAATCTTACACGAACAGGCAAAGAGCGGACGGGGCATCCCAAGTCAGGATCACCAGTAACTTGACAACCGCCTACCCTTAGGTGGGGGATTTGCGGTGGAGCAAGCTCCAATGAAGCACCTCTAATAAGTGCTGCCTACCATCACCAGACCACGCAGCCAAGGCTGGGAGGCAGAATAAAAGTGGAGTGGGTGGGAATAGTCCTACAGGGCCAGGGGCTGTGAAGCCCAGCTCACCTGCGAGAAGAGAAGTCGTCATCTTGTCTTCGCAGCCCACTGCAGAGAAGAAACTGAGGAATTAGTGGGAGGTCCTGGGTATATATGGACCGGGAGGGGCCTCTTTTTGCCATCTCTGCAGTAAAGCGCCCTATTGTGGACTATATCCCAGCTGTTATGAATACTATCTGGAGCAGGACGTGCTGCATACTTAAAATATATTGATGTTAGATGCTTGGGGAATGTTTTTTTTTATTTTTTTTTTTTTTTTTTTAAGGGTTTGGACTTTTCATTAAATGATCCTGAAGGTCGGGTTTAAGGCAGCTGGTGGCACCGCAATCTAGGTTGACTTAAAGGTCTGGCTTGGGTCACAAATTTATGACCTGTCACCAATGTGAGGATGAGCTTTAAACACTTTGCAGTAAAACTGTAGCTACTTGTTCAAAATGGACAAATATGAGAACCCAGGAAAAGCAGGGAATTCCTCACATCCAGAGGATTTCTAGCACATCATAGTATAATTCAGAGGTTACTTGTGATCCCTGCGGTCAGCTGTGGAGTTTATGGTCTTGGAAGTTTGAGGAATATATTTGCACAACTAATCCCTCAAGTTCAGAGTCCCTGTCCAGGCTCATGAAGGAAAAAAGGCAGCCATCTTCTAGCCCTCTGGTTCCAGTGCTGTTGGCTCTGGTGCTTTCTGCATATCCCTTCTGCCTGTCATGTGGGAGAAGGCTCAAAATAATTGGCAGCAGGGGGTGCGTCCCATGACCACTCCCTCACGGATTTGTTTAGGTGGGAAGTGAACTGAAACCGGAGGGCTGCAGTACACAAACTTGGTTCCACAGAATCATGGCCAATTTCTATTAAACCCTAAGCATCCCCTGCTGAAACAAATGTGCCAGAGCTGCTCACTAGGAGGTAAAAGTGCACTTTGTGCTAAAATGGACAGTCAAGGTTCCGGAAACCAACAAGCCTAGGGGATAAAACGAAGGGAATTCTAACAGTGGGCATTAGCTTGCTTCTACAGCATATACTGTATTTAAAGTTTGGTGTAAATGACCTTCCAGTGCCAAACTTCCTGGTCTGCTGGTAAAGCGAATTCAGCACAGGGAGTAGTTCTGGCTGCAGTAATGCTGGGAGAAGACAAAAGTTTTACACAAAAGTAGAGGGTGGGTGAACCAAAAGTTCCATTTATGTCATAGACAAAACCACTACTCTAGGGTGTGAAACAAGTGTAATCAATCCATTTATGGACTGTCTGATTTTTTTTTAAGGGTGGGGGGAGTTTCCAATTAGGTAAATTATGGTCGAAACCTAAAATCGTGCATCGTAGACTTTCCCCAAAATGTCTCAACATTAGTTATAGGCAAGTGCCAACATTTATGATGGGCTTTGACAGTCCAAATACACTATACAAAGCATCTAAATGCACAGATTCTGCACTTTCAAGTCTGCTGGCCAGTGTCATCTTGCAGTTTGCAATAAACTTCTCTCCCAGATCGCTTTCAAATGTGGCCAGTGACCCCCACATTTAATGGTTTGAGCTGCACTGGAACAACGTTGGTGGACTCCCACCCAGGAACAGGCCTCAAAGTGGTGCCTAATTTTTATGGTACTAATTCATACGGACCCACCAACAAAAATGAATTCCCTGTTTAAATTTTACACTAAGGAAATAATACAGCCATAGCAGACCATGTAACTGCCATAAGGCCTAGAAGTCCAGGGATTCCTTAAAGGAGCACGATCACAAAGAAATGGTCCAACAACAATCCACATAAATATGTTAGATAAAAAGAGGAGGAGTCTGTTTCTTTTACTAGAAGAGAAATCGTTTCATAGTCCCTGTGGGGGAGGGAAGAGGGCAGTCCATCATCAAAAAAATGGAAGGGAGGGACAAATGTTGGACCTGGATCACGAATCAGGCAAGTGTCAGAGGGCCGGACAGGAGGCGATCGTCTACGGGAAATAAATGGAGAGTGTATTGTTTCTTGTTATGCTGCTTGGACAATGAATTTAAAGCAGACCTACAGTTAAAAATGACTATGCCCTTTTAAGACTCTCCCCTGGGGCATCCTAATTTGGAATGCCTCTACAGTTAATGATCCTTAGGAAGCCAAAGCTAGGCGTTAAGCCCTTTATGATGGGGCAGGAAGCAGCTGTGCACGTCATTGAAGCATCCTGCAAGTGTGCAGCTATTACTGGTCCCCCAAGGATGCAGCTCTGCTAGGTAAAAGTCAGTATCCCTAAAGCAGGGCTCACTGAGGTGTGTGTGGTTTGGGGGGGGGGGGGGGGGCTGCTGGTTAGTTCATTGTACCAAGACCAACCCTGGCACATAGTTGGGTGGGAGAGAGTAGTTTTTAAATGGAACAAAACCCAGATTGGCGGGCTCTCGTCCAATCAGAGCTGTTTATTGTGCCTATGTAATTCCGCAAATGGCTCTGATTGTTTCCAATGGGGTGCAAGAGCGGAGGAATCCCTTGCATCCTTTGGCTGTGAGCAAGCTATCTGAATGGCTGGGGCGGGAGCTCAAGCAGTTGGGGATCCATCAGAGCTGCTTGTTGAATGACAGTCAAGGCAAACTGTTCTGATTGAACAAGAGCCTACACATGCACCATTAACCCGGGAAGAGGGTTTCACACAGCAGGGCATCCCAATACAGGATGCCCCTGGGGCACAGAACAAAACCCAGAATAGTCAAAATCCGGGGTTTTGTTCCTCTGATGCTGTGTTCAGCTTGAAATTCAGATTTACAGTATTATTTTTCCTCCATTTCACACATAATGTAAGTATAATCTAAGTCAGGTAGCCGTTGCATTTAACTAATGACAGCAAACCATTGGGGTGGACATCCTATAGAAGTGTTTAAATGTGAGCAACATCCCATTGCTTGAGCACATTTATCAAGACTAGGAGGATCGGTATTTAGACATGGCAGTTACACCATTTCATGTCTTGACACTGGGTTTACAGCTTGTTTAAAGCTTGGTGCATCAGGGCTCCACATAATTGTACCCTCTGGGGCTGTAAACGTCTGATCTCACCATTATCCTTATTATTCTGTACATATTAGGAAATTATGTGTGTCATTTGTGATCTTCGTATTCCCGACAGCCACAGATACAAAGGCAGATCCGATCAAACCTTCCACTAAACTCATCTCCGTATAAATAAATAATGCAAAATACGCTTAAAGTGGACCAAAACCCACCAGGCTTACTCCCTGCCCCCAGGGCATCACAAACTGGGATGCCCTGCTCTGTTAATTACTCCGGGAACCCGATAATCTTACCCCTTCTCCGAGCCCTGCACTGCCCCCATCACTCATTTCCCTTCTCAGCTGTGCCTGTGCAGGGCCCGCACACAGCTGAAGAGGGCCAAATGATCCCACGCACCACTTCTCTAGAATTGGGGAGGGACGCATATGAGCAGTGTTTCTTGTAAAGGTGTTAGGTCAGTGTAAAGTGGACCAAAACCCAGGATTTTGACTATCCCGGGTCCTTGCACCAGTGTAAAACCACTCAGGTCACCCAACTCTGGTCCAATAAGCACGCTCACCAAAATCGACTAAGGGCCGAGTCTAGCAGAGAAGAGCCAAGCGCCAGAGGGCAGCATCCCAGTGGCCTTCTAACACGGTGCGTGCCAGCCATTTGTTAATGGTCGGCATGGGCTCTGCTGTAGGTATAGCAAACGGTGGCCACAAATCGCGTATGCGGTGTTGGATCAGGGAGAAGGGGAGTTTACTGGGCGATCTGGGGGTTATTAAACAGTGGGGGCATTCCAAATCTGGATGCCCGGGGTGGGGTGGGGGGGAATCATGCAGCACTGGAATCTTAGACTCCAGAGCCACTTTTGGTCCACTTTAAATACTAGCAACAAGGATAATCTGTGCAAAGATTCAGGAACCCTCAGACTTTATCGCCCCAAACCAGTTTTATCAATTCCCTAGGACTTTTTGTAAGCGACACTGGAATCTTGGGAAGTTTTATAGTAAGAGGCACCACAAGTCGCCTCAATTAACACGCATTGTTTATTGCTAATGTTTCACCACAGATTAAGAAGATTACTGAATCCTTCAATCCTATTTCTGTTTCTTCTAATAATAAGATTAGGCTTAATGCTGCATTTAAGATTGATGGACTTGAGCTGCCCAGGAGATTTGCAGTTTAATAGCTGTTCTGTCAGAAGCAAATTTCATCGGATATAGAAAAAGTTTATGAAGGAGAGCCAAGCAGCGCCAGCTTTTAGAGAAATATACACATGCATGCATATACATAAAATCACTGTGGGGTTCGATTCAACACCAGAGAAAACTACTACTTTTTAGGAGAGAAGACTGCCATACACTTTCATTGGCCTTGCTTGATTCAGTAAAATAAAAAAAAAAACACTTTATGAGGAAAAAAGCCAGAGAATTCCACAGTTGCAGAATCACCAGCAAGGAAGACAATGAAAGTGAATGGCACTTTTTTTACTCCTAAGAAAAGAAGTGAACTTTATACTTTTTTTACTTACAGGGTAGTAAAAAGTGCCATTGACTTGCTTTTTCCGAGCTGGTGCTAAATCAACCTTTATGTGACTAAGCAGCTAGTTACTTTGCACAGCAACTTCAATTGTAGAAGCGAAGCGCCAAGCTAACACCAGGGGGTTCAGGCACCTGGTGCTGTACAGGTAATTTTCTTCCTCTAACATACTGTAGCCTTAGAACAGGGAGAGGGGGTGGTGCTGACTGCACAGCTGTTTGGCAATAATAGTCTTGTCAATGGCAATAATCCGCCAACAGAGTGCGTAGCTGTATCCTGTCCGTATATACCAAATTATTAGGCAGTGACCATACATCTCTCCACTTGAACTTAAGAGTATGTCTGGAAAAAAGCAGACCAAAAGTCCAAAATAAAAAATCCCAAGGAACCCTCCTGGTTCAGGTCAGCAGGGACCAGTTATCCTGCCTGCCCGCTTCTTTTCCATTATATGCCGTCTCGGTGGTGATGCTGCCGGTAATTCTGTGACCTGAGTGGGCGGGGGGGGGGGGGGGAGTATTCTTCCAAACTGCCTATAATAGGGGAATTTGGGGGGTTCTGCTACACAGTCTATAATGGGGGATTGGGGGGTATATTCTGCTACACTGCCTATAACAGGGGATTGAGGAGTATAGTGTGGCATTCCCCCTCCCATTCCCCACAGGGAGTGTGGCATCCCCCCTCCAATTCCCATTAACAGTGTGGCATTCCCCTCTCCCATTCCCCATACAGGCAGTGTGGCATTCCCCGCTCCCATTTCTCATAGGTAGCGTGGCATTCCCCCTCCCATTCCCCATAGGCAGTGTGACCTTCCCCCCTCCCATTCCCCATAGGCAGCATGTTATTCCCCCCTCCCATTCCCATAGGAAGGGTAGCATCCCTATAGTTGCTGCTACTTCTTACCGTCTGGGACACACAAACACCCGGGTTTCATACAGCGGGCTGGCAGGGCCTGTGCTGACTCTGCTCAGGTCACGCCCACCTGCTGCACTCAGCCGGATGTTTTGAGTGTACCCTGGGCCAGTAAGAAGCAGTGGCGAAGGCAGGGACAGCACCTGCTGCTCCCCCTCCCATTTTCCCCTGGCCTACCGCAGTGTGGCAGCCTGGCCAGCAGTGCGGAAGTACCGGTACATGTGAGTTGACTTTTTTTACATTCGCTCCATAAGGCACATGAACAATCCCCCCCCCCCCCCCCCCCTTTGGGGGATAAAAGGGCGGAAAAAACTGTATATGTGTGGACAAAGGGACAATATGTAGGATGATAGGGCCCAATGATTAGGAGGCTTCTTTACATTAATGAATATGGAATGACCTGGCTGCGCCCAAAATCTAAACTTTCAGCAGCCAGTTATAAATATGGTAAAAGCCATGTTTTACTGCTAGTAGCAGCTTGCAGTACATTGCCAATAAAAGATTTGTAGGACAACGTAGAAGATCAATCCTGCAAGAAACCACAGTGCCCTGAGATGGGCGGATAAGAGAGGTCAATTTAACAGAAGCAGCTAATCTTTCCCACAGTCTCTTCGGAGTAATTTTCTCAGAGTTTGCAAGTCAAGACTTCAGCAGATTTATCTTCGAAGAGTAACAATCTGCTAGAGCTATTGATTGTGGCCACAAGAGGGAGCATCCCTCTAGGAGACAAAGCATCCATTATGTATGAGCACGACAAGCAGACAAGTCCGGTGATCAAAGGAACAAGAATGTACAGTATTTAGTGTTTCTTTGGTATGAATGGTGCGGTAATGCACATAGGTCTATTTTCTTCCCACCCACATCTTTGTATGTAAATGTGATTCTATAGTTATAACGTAAAACAGAAGGGCATTAAAAAAATATAAAATTCCATTTATACTCCCCCCCCCCCCCCCCCCAGAGCCAACTGCTGTTCAGAAAAAAAAAAATACCATTTTGTGAGTACTCACCTGTAAAATGGATATTATCAGTGTGTCACACACCCCGCTTCCCCTTTAATTCTGACGATAGAGTTATCCTTCAGCAGGAGGCGATGTTGCAGAGAGAAGTCTTGAAAAACGAGCCCCTCCCGGCCTACATATACCTGGGACCTCCCACTTAACACCCAGTGAATTAAACAGCAGTAAGATAAGGTACCAGGAAATCCAATGGTAACCCTCAAAATAAAAGAAAGGAAAGCTTCACCATATAGAGGATCCAGGATACCAAAAAGGGCGGGTGAAGCGGGGTGAGTGACACACTGATAATATCCATTTTACAGGTGAGTACTCACAAAATGGTATTATTCTCAGTGTGTCACACACCCCGCTTCCCCTTTAATTCTGACGATAGGGACATCCAAAAGCAGTGTCCACAAGGGGTGGGTATCCGACAGCAAAATGAAGCATAACTCAAACCACTGCAGTCTGCAGAACCTTGCGGCCAAACACAGCATCAGCTGAAGCCCGCACATCAACCTTGTAAAACTTTGAAAAAGTATGAACGGAAGACCAAGTAGCAGCCTTACAAACTTGTTGAACAGAAGCCTGGTGCTGAAAAGCCCAAGACGCTCCAACAGCACGAGTAGAATGAGCAGCGATACGAAAAGGGGGAACCTTCCCCTTGGCCAAATAGGCCCCAACAACCGCCTGACGAATCCATTTGCTAATGGAAGACTTAGCCGGAGCCAAACCCTTCCTAGGCCCACAGGGCACAACGAAAAAGGCATCAGTCTTACGAAAAGGAGAAGTAGTAACCAAATAGTACTTAACACAGCGTACCACATCCAAACAATGCAAAACCCTCTCCTTGTCATTCTTAGGCTTAGGACACAAGGAGGGAAGAACAATATCCTGATTCAAATGAAAAGCAGAAACAACCTTAGGAAGAAAGTCCGGTTTGAAACGAAAAACCACCTTGTCCCGATGCCTCTCAAAGTAGGGTGCCTGAATCGACAAGGCCACCAACTCCGAGACACCCTGAACAGAAGTGATAGCCACCAAGAAGGCAACCTTCTGAGTCAAGGTAGAAAGAGCAATATCCTGCAAGGGCTCAAAGGGAGGAGCCTGAAGAGCAGAAAGAACCAAGTTCAAGTCCCAAACAGGGAGCAATGGCTTCCTGGGAGGCCGCACATGCGTAACCCCCTGGAAAAAAGTTTTGACTAAAGGATGAAGCGCAAAAGCCTTCTGAAAAAAGACAGACAAGGCAGAAACCTGCCCTTTCAAAGTACTCAGCTGGAGACCAGAGTCCAGCCCTGATTGCAGAAAATCCAAAATCCTGGAAACTGAAAAGACCCTACAAGGCAAAGATCTAACCTCACACCAAGCGATATAAGCTCTCCAAGTGCTATAGTAGATGGTAGAAGAAGACCTCTTCCGGGCACAGATAAGAGTCTTAACAACCGAGTCAGAAAGACCCTCCTCCTTCAAGATGGCGGTTTCAGCAGCCAAGCCGTCAAACCCAGCGTTGGTAAATTGGGGTAACGCAGCCGACCCTGAGTGAGCAGATCGGGCCGAAGAGGCAGAACGAACTGATCCACCGCCAGCCGAACGATGTCTGCGAACCACACTCGCCTTGGCCACCTTGGAGCCACGAGAATGGCGGACACCCTTTCCAGAGCCAGCTTCTGTACCACCTTGCCTAGCATGGGGAAAAAAGTACAGAAACCCCAGTTCCCCCCAGCTCAGCGACATGGCGTCCACCGCCAGAGCCAGAGGATCCTGAGAGAGCGACACGAAGGTAGGAAGCCTGCAATTGTGACGAGAGGCAAACAGGTCCACCTCCGGTGTCCCCGACCGGAGACACAGAGACCGAAAAACTTGAGGATGGAGAGACCACTCCCCCAGACGGGAAGAGCACCTGCTCAACAGATCCGCTTCCCTGTTTTCCACACCCGGAATGTAAACTGCCGAGAGACAAGGAACATGGGCCTCCGCCCAGGTCAGGATCAGGGACACCTCTCTGAGGGCACCCAGACTGCGAGTCCCTCCCTGATGATTGATGTAAGCAACCGCTGTCCAATTGTCCGAGCGAACCTGAACCGGAAGGCCCAGAACATGCTGAGTCAGATGAAAAAGAACCCGTCGGATAGCTCTCAGTTCCAGAACATTGATGGGCAAGTGGGCCTCTCGAGGCCCCCACTGGCTCTGAAACTGAAGATCCTTCCAGATTCCCCCTCATCCCGACAGACTGGCGTCCGTGGTGACAATCTCCCAAAAAGGAGTCAGGAAAGACCTGCCCCTCAAGAGATTGGTCGAGACCAACCGCCATTGAAGGGACTGCCGGACCCGGGAGGACAACTGGAAGGGCCGATCCAACGACCGTGGTCGCCGGTCCCAAGACGCCAACAGATGAAGCTGAAGTGTCCTTGTATGAAATTGAGCAAAAGGAACTGCCTCGAAAGAGGCAACCATCAACCCCACCAGTCTCATCCCCAGACGGATGGACGGTCGAGGATTGGAAAGAAGAAGCCGAGCCAATTCCTGAATCAGAAAAATCTTGGATTGAGGCAGAAACACACTGTGTTGACAAGAATCCAACCGCATTCCCAGGAAGGACACCCCCCTGGCCGGGGCGAGGGAGGACTTGGGATAGTTGATCACCCAACCGAAGCCTTCCAGCGTGGAAACCACCATCCTGGTGTCCGTCTCCGATTGATTGAAAGAAGGAGCCATGATGAGAAGGTCGTCCAGATACGGTACGATGCGAATGCCTTGAGCTCTGAGAATGGCCATCACCCCTGCCAGCACCTTGGTGAACACTCTTGAAGCCGAGGTAAGGCCAAACGAAGTGCCACGAATTGAAAATGCCGATCTTCCACCACAAACCGAAGAAAACGTTGATGAGCCTGGCAGATGGGAACATGAAGGTAAGCATCCTTGATGTCTATGGACGTCATGAAGTCCCCCTGCCGAAGAGAATTGATGGCAGATCTCAGAGTTTCCATGCGAAACTTCCGTAGACGGACGAACCTGTTGAGGAACTTCAGATCCAGAATGGGGCGAACCGACCCGTCCTTCTTGGGCACTGTGAAGAGATTGGAGTAATACCCGAGGCCCACTTCCAAGTGCGGCACCGGCCGGATGACCGCCATTTCCAGAAGATTCTTCACCGACGCCAGGAGCCCCTGCGCGGCCAAAGGATTGGTGGGCACCCGAGACCGGAAAAACCGTGAAGGAGGACGAGACTCGAATTCCAGCTTGTAACCGGACGACACCACCTCCCGGATCCATCTGTCCGGGACCGCCTGGTCCCAGACCTGGGCGAAGTGTCGCAATCGTCCCCCCACCCGCACGGGTGTGGGCACCCCCTCATTGCTGAGCGGGCTTACCAGCAGGCTTGGGCTTGTCGCCCCAGGACTGACCGGGACGGCCACGGCCCCTCCCCCGGGTCCAACCTGCACCCCTGATAGCGGGAAAGGAGGCCCCTCTGCCCGCTCTGGCTCCCCGAAAGTAGGGACTAAAAGAAACCGCTCCCCGAAAGGAACGGCGCGGCTTCTTGCGTTGAGGCAACTTACCACCCTTGGTAACCGAATCCAATTTGTTGCCAAACAGGCGCAAACCCAAAAAGGGAAGAGCTGTAAGCGACTTCTTAGAGTTAAAGTCCGCCGTCCACTGACGTAGCCACACCGACCGACGAATAGCAACCAACAGGGCCGTGGTCCTGCTACACATCGCAAGTGCATCGTCCTGGGCGGTCATGACAAAGGAAATAAACGACTCACACTGCTTGAGAGAAAAGAACTCATCACAAGTGGGATCAAGATCTGCGTACAAATCTCTAACAATGGACCTGACAGCCATCAACAGAAGCGCCGAAGCACAAACCGGCCGCAGGGCCGATCCAGCACTGATAAAACCATGGCGAGCCAATTGATCAATCCGACGATCCTCACCATCCTTAATGGTAGTAGTGTCAGGAGAGTGCAACACAGCCGTGTTAGACAGCCCCAAAACCTCAGGGGGAACAGATCAAAGTTTCACCAAATTCTCTGGAAAGGGATAACGCTTATCCCAACTAGGAGGAACTCCAACAAGGCGCATAGGCTGTTCTCATTCCTTAAGGACAACCCTCACAAAGTGTTGTTGTCTGGGAAAGACCAAACGAGGCTTGGGCACATCAAAAAACTCGCCTTTCGGCAGGGGGGGGGGGGGATTGGGGGACGGCGCCTCAGGCGGATCCAAAGCCAAAATCTCAAACATTTGAGCCAAAATGGAAGGAGTGTCAAGGAACACCCCCGCAGCCTGATCGCCAGCGGTACCAAACAAATGCTGGTCTGCAGGCTCGTCCGACTCCTCGAGGAGCTCCCCCTCCTCAGCCGGGGGACAATCGGACCAATCCAACACTTCCAACACCTCATCCTCCGGGACAGGCGACGCCGGAGGAAGGTGCTTCCGCTTAGCCGTAGCCTTCTGAGCCACCGCGGCGGAAAACATCTTCTCGAGGCTGGCCAACCGTGCGCACACCTCGGATTGCGAATCCCCACCTATGACAACGTCACACGGGGTTCCGGAATAGGCGGGGGGTGTAGGAGATGACGGAGGTTGCGAGGAGCCGGAGTGCCGGACTGGCGCGCAATATTCCGCTGTGCACATGGAATACATATTATGACATCATCGCCTGGGAGCGGAGCCCCACAACCCCCACACAGCCTGGATTGCCCCGAAGAGCCGTTTCCGGTAATGTCGGAAGCCTCCATATGGTGAAATTATGGTATTCGCAATAACCCAGGGATTTACGCAGTAAGCAACCCAGGATGCCCCTTTTATAATTAAAGTCCCGGGAGTGGGAGGATTTTTAGACAATAAGACTAGCCAGGTATATCAGACCGGGAGACCCACAGCAGCGCGGGAATCCCCGGACCTGTAAGAAAGCCCACAATCAGCCTCCAGAAAATACAAAAGGTATGCAGCAAGCGTACACGGACACACACACACACATACAGTATACTGGCAAAAAAATTCACATATACATATATTATAATATATATATATATATATATATATATATATATATATAAATATATAGATATAGACATGCAGCCCTCTACACCCCCAACGGCATTATAAAAAGTGCACCAGCACCTAGAAATGAATCAGTGCGACCAATCATAGAGGTAATACTTCCATATTAGCCACATCAACATAGGAATAATGTACTCTATATACATATGTACAAGAATAAATGCATGAAAACATGTCCTAGAACCATGCTTGATAACGGACATAATAGCATAGCACAGACTGGCACCGCGCAGCACAGCAATAACAGCAAAAAGCAATACTTGCAAGACAGAGCCCTCCTCAGCAGAACCCAGACAGCAGGCAGACAAACTCCGAAGCGAGGAAGACGAAGGGCGGGCCGGACAAAGCGCGCGAAGCGCCTCGGCCCTGCCCCCCGCTCACGCTAGCACAGCGCAGGCCGCGAACGCGGCCCCGCCCCCTAGAAGACGAGCACCACGGCGCACAAAATGGCGACGCCGTACGAGCGAGGCGGGTGCAAAAAAAAAAAACACAAGTAAAACACACCAACCACGCCATACACAATCCAAACGGAGCCCCCGCAGCCCGAGGACACATTCAGACTAGACTGCAGCGCCGACCCATTAGCTGCCATCACTCACAATAAAAACACACTCACCATCCTAGTCAGAGCTAGTATAGACACCTCACAAACGCCGCCACCCCCCCCCCACGCTAAGGGAGAAGGGACCAAGCGGGAGAAGGCAGGCTAAGGGGGGACCGGGACGGGGCATCCCAAATCCGGATCACCAGCCGGATAACCGCGTTGCCCCACGCGTGGGGACGAGCGGAGGAGATAAGCTCCTAGGCAACATGAGGTGCCATCTACCATTGCTCAGCCAGCAGCCTAGGCTGGGAGGCTTCCAATATCTAACTAAGTATACAAAACAAGTAGCTGGGCAGAAATAGACCATGGGGGGGGGGGGGGGTGCCAGGGTG
The DNA here is from genome assembly GCA_027917425.1 of Gastrophryne carolinensis. Taxonomy (NCBI): domain Eukaryota; kingdom Metazoa; phylum Chordata; class Amphibia; order Anura; family Microhylidae; genus Gastrophryne; species Gastrophryne carolinensis. Next base: position 41,325,748 of record CM051242.1, on the reverse strand, counting down.
TGACCCCGGCTACCTGTAAGCAGGAGACTTCTTTCTTCTGTCTTGTCGCATCAGCAGAGAGAAAAACACTGGGTGTTAAGTGGGAGGACCCAGGTATATGTAGGCTGGGAGGGGCTCGTTTTTCAAGACTTCTCTCTGCAACGTCGCCTCCTGCTGGAGGATAACCCTATCGTCAGAATTAAAGGGGAAGCGGGGTGTGTGACACACTGAGAATAATACAATTCTGTGATTACTCACCTATAGAATTGGTATTATATGTATACAGCACGTCCTGTTGCAGAGATAATTCCTTACGTTTGGGTTATACATCCACAAGATGGCGCTGGACTTCAGAGTCAGAAAAAGTGGCTCCTCCCGTCCCCTTATATACCAGGGACCTTCCACAAATTCCCCAGTATTGATAAGCAGTTAGCAAGAAGCCGGGAGAACTATGACCAGATCAAAAATTAACAATCATCATACAGAGGTAACAGAATAATGAAAACAAGGGTGGGGTGGAACAGGACGTGCTGTATACATATAATACCAATTCTACAGGTGAGTAATCACAGAATTGTATTATTCTAAGTATACAGCACGTCCTGTTCCAGAGATAATTCCTTACGTTTGGGACATCCAATAGCAGTGTCCGTAAGGTAGGGTGGGATCCCCAAAAAGTAACAGCGGACAGTTTAAACCACTGCCGCATGCAGAACTTTGCGGCCAAAAGCAGCATCAGCTGAGGCCCTAACATCAACCTTGTAAAACTTAGAAAAGGTATGAACAGAAGACCAAGTAGCGCCCTTGCAAACTTGTTCAACAGAAGCCTGGTGCTGAAAAGCCCAAGATGCACCAATAGCACAAGTAGAATGAGCAGTAAGGCGGAAGGAAGGATCCTTCCCCTTAGCAGAATAGGCCTGAATCACAGCCTGACGAATCCACTTGCCGATAGTGGACTTAGCTGGAGCCAGACCCTTCTTAGGTCCGCACGAAAGCATAAAAAGAGCATCAGTCTTCCTGAAGGACTCAGTAGCCACCAAATAGAACGTCAGAGTCCTGACCACATCCAAAGAGTGTAAAACCCTCTCCTTAGTGTTACTAGGATTAGGACACAGAGAAGGCAAAACAATGTCCTGATTGAGATGGAAAGCAGAAACAACTTTAGGCAGAAAATCTGGCTTAAAACGAAACACCACCTTGTCCTGGTGTCTCTCAAAGTAAGGGGGCTTGATAGAAAGCGCCGCCAACTCAGAAACACACCTAACAGAAGTAATAGCCACCAAAAAGACTACCTTAAGCGTAAGAATGGACAAAGGTGCCCCCTGCAAAGGCTTAAAAGGAGACCCCTGCAAGGCAGATAAGACCAAGTTCAAATCCCAGACTGGTAACATAGGCCTACGTGGGGACGCACGTGGGAAACCCTTTGGAAAAAGGTCTTGACCAAGGGATGCTGAGCAAAGGATCTTTGGAAGAAAATGGCCAAAGCAGAAACATGACGCTTCAGCGTACTGAGTTGAAGACCCAGATCCAAACCATGTTGCAGAAATTCCAGAACCATAGGAATGGAAAACACACGACAGGGAAGCGACTTAGACTCACACCAGTCGATGTCTGAGAAGAAAAGGTAAAGGACCAAGGCTGCAGCTGCCGGTAAGTCAGCCCAGGTTCCCCCGAGCAAAAGCAGTAGCACCTGCCGCTATCAGCCGGGATTAAAAAGGGACAGCCTGCATCTCGTGCGCTGTCTGACTATGAGGGACTGCCCTGGCAACCCAAAAAATTTAAAACAAAAAAATTACTGCAGCCTATCGGCCCAGTGGTTCCTTAGGGAGGGAACACAAATAACTGAGGGGGGCAGGAAGGAGTAGGGTTTTAACCTCTGTTCATTTTGGGTCTCCTCCCAGGGGGTGGGAATGCTCTCTCTCCGTGGGCCGTCCTGAAAGACGAAGGGAGAAAAAGTTCATACAGCGTTTTATAAACTATTAAAATAATATGGACAAGGGAATCTAAAAAGCCAATAGTAATAAATCATGTCCAGAAAAAAAAAATCTGCTTTTATGTAAATTTTACTGCATTTGTATTATGTTGTGAATGTGTAGACAAATTCTAATACAGATACATCTTGAGTTATTATCTTTAGAGGCTCTTTTGGGGGGGCGCTTCTAAGTAATTTATCAGTGACCCTTTATGCTAAATTAAGGGAATACAGATAGAATTATAAAGTTACGGATGCTCCATTACAAGAGCCCACAATGGTTGGTGATGTCCCCCCGCAAGACCAGAACTCACATCCTCCCCATGCTCCTATTTAGATTTATGCTCCGGGCTAGTGGGAATGAAGGGGTTGGCATCAATTGGTATGAGCCCACCGACCACAAGCAGTGATCCAGGAAGCAAGAGCAGGATATAGAACTGCTTCCTAACCCCCTTGCTACCAGGGAAAAAAGCTTGAGTAAGTTAGAGTGGAACAACCCCCAGGTTTTCACTTTCACAGGTTTTGTTCCCTGCATTGGGATGCCCCCCCCGTGTGAAACCCCTGCCATTGTCGCATTCAGACTCCCCTCTTCCCGGTCCAACGGCAGCTCTGATTGGACAAGAGCCATTGGACCAGGGAAAGGTGATTGATTACCACTGCCCTGGGGTTACACACAGTGGGCATCCCAATTCGGGAAGCCTTGGGGGAAAGCCAGAGGCCGGCTCTGGATTTCCAGGCCAGCTGCCGGTGGGTTTTGTTCCGCTTTAAGAGCACAGTAATAGATGGAATCCCCTATCCTAGTTTTATCTTCTGTGCCTCCCTTTCACATACCCGCACCCCCAGTAACAGTGTGTTGCAGGTGGGGGCACATAAGAGGAGCTTGAAAACAAACCTCACCTGGCCCACATTGGAAGCTGGGCATCCCATGTAAAAGGTGGTCTTAGAATTCATGTCATGCTGTATAAATCACTGCAGTAACCCAACATCTTTCCTATAAGAAGAAAAATATGGGAGTGACATGGCCAATGTTTTTTTGCTCCTATTTTTGTTTTCTAAATTTAGATTGACAGATGACCAAAACCAGGACTCTAGGTGACAGAAGAAGTAAACCCTTAAAGTAGAGCAACCACCCAAACGGCTGGCCCTGGAAGAAGTAAACCCTTAAAGTAGAGCAACCACCCGAACGACTGGCCCTGGAAGAAGTAAACCCTTAAAGTAGAGCAACCACCTGAACGACTGGCCCTGGTGTCTAAAAAGTCATCTGAACAGGCTGATCCAAGCAACTTTGGGGCATCCTGATTTGGTATTTGCTATTTGAGACCCACGCTGCGTCTGCATCCCCAGCCTCCCTGTAGCCGAGGCGTGCATCTCCTGCTTCCTTATGCCAGGCTCTGTGTCTTAATAAGGCTGTATGTCATGCATTAATATGCACACTGTACGGTGCTGATTGTATAAGAGCCCAAGCGTGCCACAAGGGAAAGGTGAGTTTTTGGGGCGATCTGGAGGGGGGCTCTCACAGTGGGGAATCCTAAATCGCCATGTCCCCAGGGCAAGGACTGAATCTTGGGATAGTGAAAAGCAGAGGTTTGGGATCTCACTATCCTCTTCCCCGGGGGAAATCCTGATTTGGAATCCCCAGCTGTGTGAAACCTTATGGGTCACCCAATATACTTAACATGCCGCCACTCACGGTGCATGAGCAGGCTCTCCTCCAATCAGATTTTTTAGCAGTGCATATGCATGATCAGCTAGCAAACCTGAATGGTAGTCTAGCCACTGGCTTCCCCCATGGCTATGCATACTCCCACTCTTTAGAAAAGTCTGGTGACAGAGCAAGGGATTAAAACGGCAGCCTGCACATGCAATGTGGGATCACCGGGGACGTAAGCATAATCAGGTGAACAGCAGGGTTTCCCACAACTGTAACTCAAACCTGGAGTCTTTTGGGCTCTAGAGCTGGGTTACCAAGGTTTTGATCTTTAAAATTTGAAGACGGCAGCGTGCACATGCAATGTGGGATCACCACCGACGTAAGCATAATCAGGTGAACAGCAGGGTTTCAACTGTAGCTCCAGAGCTGGGTTACCAGCTTTAAAATGTAAACAGAAGTTTAAACAAAGAAAATAAGATTTGGCTCTAAATCTTGTAACAACTTAATTAAATGGACTTAAATTTAAAAGCTAGGAAGTCCTGATGGCTTAGACAAAATGTACTTGAGCCAAGATGAAAACAAACAAGAGTGTCATTTCCTCAACTGCCCTGCTCCTTTTTTTTTTTTTTTATTTATTGGACTTTTGTATACAACATAGAAACAGGGAACACAGTAAAATGTAGAAGAAAAACAATTTCGTGCATCGTCTGATATTTTTAAATCACATTCAATAAAACAGTGAAGAGAATCGCACAGATATATAAACAAACTGGTATAAGAAGGTAAAACAATAAAGAAAGAAGGGAAGGGGAGGGGGAAGGGCGAGGGTAAGCACATCTACTTAAGCTTCCTGAAGCAGAGGGTTTATTGACTGTTTGGGCTAAATGCACTAGGTTCAACACTTTGACAGTGTTGTCCCTAGCTTCCCTATGGGGCATGAACCCCACTTGGTCCAGGGCGATTACATGATGGAGTTGGGGGGGGGGGGGGTGATTCTTGACGCCAGGATCTTTGCAAATATCTTGACATCGGCATTCAAAAGTGAAATGGGCCGGTAGCTAGCACACTGTACGGGGTCTTTTCCTTCTTTGGGCAGAACTGTGATGTACGCTCTGAGAGAATCAGGGGGGAGGGCCTCACCATCTTTGAGCGAGTTAAGGACCTTGAGCAGGTTAGGGGCCAGGAGGGGGAACATTTTCTTATAATATTGGGAGGGGAAACCATCCGGTCCCGGAGCCTTTCCGCTAGCTGTCTCTGCTACCGCCTTCTGCAGCTCCGACAAGGAGATGGGGTCTTCCAAGATCTCCACCACCTCTGCTGGCAACCTTGGGAGCCCCGAGTCCTTTATATACTCTGAGATACGAGAGTCTATATCAAGCCTCCCTGTTCCCTGAATGTTGTAAAGGGATTCATAGAATTTGCGGAAAGTTTCCGCTATTCTCTCTGTTAAGTGCTCACTACGACCCTCTTGATTTACTATCTTTGGGACATAAGATTTCACCCTTTCCACTCTAAGTGCCCTTGCCAGCAATTTCCCGCATTTGTCCCCCGCTTCATAGAACCTTTTCCTACATTTGGCCCAATGTGCCTTCACTCTATCACAGCACAATGACTTGAGTTTCTCTCTCAGAGACGTTAAGGTCGCCAAGTGGGCCACGGCAAGGGACATCTTATGTAACTTTTCTATTTTCCCTATCTCAGCAAGGAGGTCTTTGATTAGTTTTGCTTTTTCCTTCTTAATTCTAGATTCAATGCTGATTATGGAACCTCTGATTACGCACTTATGCGTTTCCCAGAGGACCCTGGGGCTAATCTCCGGCGATGAGTTACAATCAAAGAATTTTTTAATTTCCTCTTGGAGCTCAGTTACAATTAGTTGGTCATCCAGGAGAGAGGAGTTTAGGTGCCAGGACCAGCTTCTAGGGATGGGGCGGGGGAGGGAAACCGACAAAGAGACAGGGGCGTGATCTGATAATGTAATATTCCCAATGGAGGAGTCCACCACTCTAGAGAGTGAGGCGTGAGGCACAAGAAATAGGTCGATTCTCGAATATGACCTATGCGGGGGAGAGAAAAAGGTATAGTCCCTCTCAGACGGGTGCTGAATACGCCAGGGATCTATCAACTGGTATTGGGCTAGCACCCTTTCAAGGCGCCTCAATTTGGCATATGACTCGTGTGGGGACCCCTTAGAGGTATCCATAAGTGGGTCCAATGCCATATTGAAGTCACCACCGATCAAAAGTTCACCCTCCTTAAACATGTCCAAAAGTTCAAGGACTCCCTCCAAGAAGGTTGACTGACCCACATTCTGCACATATACATTTGCAAAGGTGAAGAGATGAGATGCAATCCCTTTGAGGAAGATCCACCTCCTCTCTTGGTCCGTCTGGTAGTCAATCAGTTTCCATGGGAGGGCAGCATCTATCACAATGCTTACCCCCCTGGATCTTGAGTCTGGAGAGAGGCTATGATAACCTCTAAGGTAGTACTTGTTGCCGAGTGAGGGGGAGCCACCTGCCCTAAAGTGGGTCTCCTGAAGGAAGGCAACCTGTGCCCTCAGCCCTTTGAGGTTCCTCAGATTTAGAGCTCTCTTTTCCGGGCTATTTAAGCCCTTCACGTTGAGGGAGAACACATTGATCTCGGAAATGGTCATTATTGTGGTTTTCTAAGCTGTACAGGGGAGAGTAGTTTAGAGGGATCCGCCCCAGGAGAGGGGGGGGAGTAGGGGGGGGAAGTGGGCGGGGGGTTGGAAGTGGGCGGGTGGGGAAGGGATATTGGGTGTGAGACCAGTCAAGCAGCGATTTGGGAAGACGTAAAAACCAGGGGTAACTAAATTAACTCTTGTAATTCCAATTAAGGAAACCATGGACCCAGTGGGCTAGAGACCCCCTGTAGGCCCAACCTATTGGAGGTAACGTGTCTGAGTCCGTCTCCCCCCGACCCCCACAGACTCTAACTGCAGCGGCAGGTGAGGACCGAGCCCGGCCCACATCGCGGGTTAAAGTGGACCAACACCCAGGGGTGATCGGCCCGGAAATCTATGAGATTCCCGGGCCGATCACCTCCCACCCCGCGGGACATCCGAGATTGGGATGTCCCGCGGGGTGAAACCCCCCAGAAACCCCAAAAAGACGCCTCCCGCGCCGAGAGTGACGCGCGGGAGGCGGCGGCGGCGGAAGAGGCTTGTACGTTCCTGTCCCCCGCCTAGACGTTGGCGGGGATTGGCTGCGGCGTTCACGTGGGAGCGGGGAGAGGTGAGTTTTTTGGGGTTTCTGGGGGGTTTCACACAGCGGGGCACCCCCGATCGGGGTGCCCCACCGAAGTGGACCAAAACCCAGGATAGTCAAAATCCTGGGTGTTGGTCCACTTTAAGGACATACTGCATTGAGCCAGATCCCCCCCCCCCCCCCCCCAACCGCAGCCCCAAACGTAACATGCTGCTGCAAAAATCTAGAAATATCAAGCAAAGCTAAAACAGAACAGGTTAATCAACGCAGGCACCATGTAGAACCAGCAAGTATTGTCAAGCACATTCTAGGCCGCCGAGCCTCCCCCGCCCCCAGCCGGCGGAACCGGCGGGACAACCCACTCCGCGATCTTCTCTGGACCCACGCCAGGGGGCCCGGGTCCTCCGTGACGACCAAGGTCTCTAAAACTGCTCTGTCCACGATGCTGACCATCAGAGTATCGCTGTGCGGGTAGAGGAGCCTCCAGAAATGACCAATCTGGCACTTGAATCGGCATGCATTGAAGCAACGAAAATAGGCCCTCCAAGTCCTGGCTAGATTTCAAGAAATAACTTTTTTGGTCCTTTCTGACCACTAGATGGAACGGGAAGCCCCATCTATACGAGCCGCCTTGGCGGATTACTAGATCCAGTAGGGGCCTTAGAACTCTCCTCATCTGCAGGGTGCGAGAAGACAGGTCTTGGAGACTCTTAATAGACGATCCCTTGTATGCAACGGCTCCTTTGTCCCAGGCCTTCCGAAGAATTTCCTCCTTCAAGGTGAACAGGTGAATCCGGCAAACAATGTCCCTGGGAAATTCACGGTCCGGGTTTCTAGGACCCAAGGCCCTATGAGCTCTGTCCAGTTCGATTTTTGTGCTAGATTCTCTGTCCAGCACCAAATTGAAAACTTCTGTCACGATACCCCTAACATCTTCCCTATCCGTCGCTTCCGGGATGCCCCTGATCCTCAGATTGTTCCTTCGGCTCCGGTTTTCCAGGTCATCCAGGTGGAAATAACAGGCCCGCAGTTGCGCCTCTTGCCGATCGCATCTGGACTCCAGGGCAAGGATGCGTCTGGACGTTTGCACCCCTTCCGTCTCCAAAGAATCCACTCTCTCCTCGACCCCCGAAATTTGCTGCTTGACTACTGCTAGATCACGCCTGTGGGCGGCCTCATACCTGGCGATAAGGCTTTCCATATCTGCTCTCGTTGGGAGGCCCCTCAAGAGGGAGAGAGTTTCCTGGTGGATCTCTTTTTCAGCTCCGGCATCTTCTGCAGTTGCCTCTGCTATGGGCAAGGGATCCGGCTCCTCAGGCCACGACGGCTGACACGGCGGAGAGGATATTCGACTCACGGGGGACATCAGCACGGGACTATCTCCCGCTGGGCTGGCCAGTCTGTCAGGTGTCAGCTGCAGAGAATAAGGAGGGGACCCCACGCCCGGGCGCGAATCAAGCATTAAGTCTCGGATCAGGGGTCGCGCCAAGCGCTGTCTTGTGTCACGCTGCGGTAGAGCCAGCCTATCCCCAAGCGGATAGGCTGATGAGGATTGGACAGGAACAGATGAATTAAATCCTGAATCAGAACAATTTTGGACTGAGGAAGAAATACCCTGGCCTAAAGGGTATCCAGAATCAAGCCCAGAAAGGGAATCTCCCTTACGGGACAAAGAGGATTTGGCATGGTTTATCACCCAACCAAACCTCTCTAGTGTAGTCACCACTGTTCTGGTCGTCCAGCAATGGCACGATGCGAATGCCCTGGACCCTGAGAATAGCTATTACTCCTGCCAGGACCCTGGTAAACACTCTTGGGGATGGAGTGAGACCGAATGGAAGAGCCGCAAACTGAAAATGGTGGTCTTCTACTGTGAATCTGAGAAACCCTTGGTGAGCGGCAAAAATAGGAATGTGCCGATAGGCATCGTTGATGTCTATGGACGTCATAAAGTCCCCCTGGCGGAGAGCGTCGATCGTTGAACGCAACGACTCCATGCGAAACCTTCGGAAACGCATAAACTGATTGAGTCATCTCAAATCTAGAATAGGCCGAACAGAGCCGTCCTTTTTTGGGAACCGTAAATAGGTTGGAGTAAAACCCCAAACATCGATGTTTAAAATGTTCACCTGTTATGCAACAGACTTTTTAGATGTAATGTATATATTTTATTGAAAACATGACATGGTATAAGCTTTTAAGTTGCTGACTTGGTTTTACTGGGTTGACTCAAACATTGAGAGATACAGCTCTGTCCTTGTCATAAAAACTGCCATTGTCTATGTGTGAGAATGTGTCCATTTACATCTGCTTGCTAAATTTACATCTCCGGTCTTTTGCTATATGTTTACTACTGTTTACCTCAGCTGTCTAAATACGAAACTGAGAGGGTATTTGATCCTCAAATGTCTAGTCAGCAAATAACAGCTGGCTTTGCCTCCTTAAAAAGGGACGCAGAGTGCTGCAAAGAGGGGAATTAACCTGTGTTTTGAGACGTCTTAACACAGTGTGGTCTCTCTGCTTTTCGCCGTACTTCTCTGGCTGATGCTGAGGCAGATGATGATAGAAGCCCGCTCTGTTTCGTGGTGCCGATTTCCCATTCAAGTTCCCATTGGAAAGGTGATGTTACTGAATGGTGATGCTGTATTAGTGTGTGGATATTAGTGTGCACTACCTGTGTCAGGGACATAGTGTTTTCCCACAATCTCAGACAATGTTTTAAGCTATTTATGACTGTGTGGTGACGTTTTCCTGTATTTATATGTATTTTTACCTTTGTTAAGCTTTCTTTCTGTACATAAGTATATTGTATATATATTCTTTTTATATCTTATTTAGAATAAAATAATATTCTTTATTGGTTATGCTCTGATCTCTTTAAAACAATATAAAGAACCTGCATTTATATTAGTAGCCCTGCCCTGGGCACTAATTAGTAAAATATCTGGTATTTGGGTGTGTGTTTGGCCACCAGCAAAACATCACCACAGCTGCCCGAGGCCCCTGTGCGATCACCGGATCTGCGGGCATCCGAGACCTGAAAAATCTGGGAGGAGGCCGAACCTCAAATTCCAGCTTGTAACCGGAGGACACAACTTCCAGAATCCATCTGTCTGATACCTCTTGACCCAAGCCTGGAAAAAAGAATCGCAGCCGTCCCCCAACCCATACGGGTGAGGGCGCCTCCTCATTGCTGGGCAGGCTTGGAAGTGGACTTGGGCTTAGATCCCCAACTCTGACCTGGACGGCCACGTCCTCTTCCTCTGTTCCATGCAGTCCCCCTTGGGGCTGAAAAGGGCCGATCCTCTGCCCGTTCTGAACAACGAAAGGAAGGGTCAAAAGGAAGCCGATCCCCGCAAGGAACGACGTTGCTTCTTACGCTGAGGCGATTTGCCTCCTTTAATGACAGAATCCAACTTCTCACCAAAGAGGTGTAATCCCCCAAAGCGAAGCGCTGTAAGCAACTTCTTTGCCACCGTGTCAGCCGCCCACTGGCGTAGCCAAATAGACCGCCGAATCGCAACAAGCAAGGCAGAAGTTCTGCTACACAAGACCATGGAGTCATCTAAAGCAGAAAGTACAAAAGACACAAATAAATCACATCGCTTGAGAGCGGAAAAATCATCAGAGGCTGGATCAAGCCCTGAGGTATTCAATAGGTCTCTAATAACAGACCTAATAGCAACTGCCATAAGTGCCGAGGCACCCACAGGCCGCAAGGCCGAGCCAACACTGGCAAACGCATGGCAAGCCATTTGTTCAATACGATTGTCCTCCCCATCCTTTAAGGGAAGTAGATTCCGGAGAATGCAAAACAGAGGAATTGGACAAACTGAGCACAGGTGAATCCACCACAGGGGGGATGACCAACGCTTACAGTGTCTGCAGGAAAGGGAATGCCAGGAAGCCGCGCAGGCTTTTCCCATTCCTTAAGAATGATATCTTCAAAATGTTTCTGATTAGGAAATACAAAACGAGGCTTGGAGGCTCCAAAGAACTCCCCTTTCTGAGGAGGGACTGCTTCTGGAAAATCAATAGCCAAGACCTCATAATTGAGCAAGAGCTTTAGGGGTGTCAAAATTCTCCCCTTCACCTTGTTCAGTGTCAATAACCACAATTGCTGAACATCTGAAACATCAGATTCTTCAAAGAATTCTCCTTCTTCAAACGGAGAACAATCAAAAATGCTCGCTACAATCAAGCTCATTTGCCTCAACAGCCAGAGCTAAATGTTTTCTTTTAGCCTCTTAGCCACAGAGCTAGACATTTATTTTTTCAATGTGAGCCAATCAGGCACATACATCAGAAAGCGACTCTCTACCCATGACAATATCACTGGGGGTATGAACAAGACAAGGCGGTGTGGGGGAAGAGGCAGGAGCCACCTACCCTGAGGCTTGGGCCCCTTACTGCTGCATTATAACCAACTGAACACAAGATACACAAAAAAAATGCGTTATCCCCAACAAGGCATGCCCCACATCGCAAACACTGCCGAGTCTGTCCCGCAGGTACTGAAAAGCCAGTATCCTGAGATGCCTCCATATGGTGTTTATTAAAATACTTAATTTTTTTATAGTCAAGTATATGGGATTTTTACAGCCGAAGCTACCCGGAATGCCCCTTAATAGTCCCTAGGTGGGAGGATTTTAAACAAGGACCAGGAGAAACCCCTATTAAGAGAGTTTCCCCCTGGAAGATAGAGAAAACAATGAGCCTTATGCATATGCAAGAAAGAAATGACAGTAAATAAAAAAAGATTTCCCTTTAGTATAACTAAAGGGTACTCACAGTGAACCACAACGGCCCAGCGACAGCCCTGCGACCAATCGATATAAGAAAAGCCCAGCAGCGGCACCAACGCAGCAGCCAGGACATGTGGAGGCCAGCACCAGAACAGGAACCAGCAAACCACATGTCAAACAGGAAGAGGAAGCAGAAATGAGACGCCGACTCGAAGCCCCGCCCACCACCTAGCACTGCTCAGAGAGCAGAGGGTGGGTCAGCCAAAGACAATAGCATGACATCATAGAATGGGGCTGAACGAAAAAAAAAGAGAGGGAAATTTAAAAAACCCAAAACAGGTATGTCACTTTTTTATCCTTTCCTTTAGGAAAGGCCAAAAGATACTCCCTAAATAAAGATTCCCCCCCCCCTTTCACCCCAGCAGGGTCCAGGAGGGCCAAAAGGGGGGAAAACAATAAGCACCCAATAGGCACAAGGAGATTTAAAGGGACGGGGCATCCCATGCCAGGGGACACCAACCCGGATTCTGCCTACCCCTTATTTGAGGTCTCACGGAGGGAGCAAGCTCCCATATACACCCAAGGGTGTATCTACCTTTGCCCGAGCCCATCAGCCAAGGCTGGGAGGCATAACATACATATCACAATACAAAAATGTGGCTTCAGGCAGAAATAGAAAAAGGCCGGGCGTAACCCGGCTACCTGCAGGAAGGAGAGTCATCTTCTGAATGCTTCGCCAACTGCAGAGACGAAAAGACTGAGGAATAGTGGGAGGTCCCAGGTATTTATGGACCAGGAGGGGCTCCTTTTTCTCATGTCATCTCTGCAAGATCGCCCTCTACAGGCCAGTATCCCAAGTGTCATGAATGTTGGAAGCGGGGTGTGTGACATACTAGGAATAAAGGGGTGGGGCGAAGTGGAGTGTATGGCACACTCATAATACCCGTTTTACAGGTGAGTACTCACAAAACGGTATTATTCTAAGTGTGCCATACACTCCACTTCGATCTTCATGACATGTGGGACATCCAATAGCAGTGTCCGTCATGGGTGGGAACCAGAAACAGTAAAGCATGTACCAACTCAAACCACTGCAGCTTGCAGAACCTTGCGGCCAAAAACAGCATCCGCTGATGCCCGCACATCAACCTTGTAATACTTGGAAAAAGTATGAACGGAAGACAAAGTAGCAGCCTTACAAACTTGTTCAACAGAAACCTGGTGCTGAAAAGCCCAGGATGCACCAACAGCACGAGTAGAGTGCGCAGTGACCCTAAAAGGGGGGAGTCCTCCCCTTAGCAGAATAGACCCCAACAATGGCCTGACGAATCCATTTGCTAATCGTAGACTTAGCAGGCGCCAAACCTTTCCTGGGCCCACAGGGCACCACGAAAAAAGCGTCCATCTTGCGGAAGGAAGAAGTAGTCATTAAATAGTGCTTCACACAGCGAACAACATCCAAATTGTGCAGAACCCTCTCCTTGTCATTGTTAGGCTTAGGGCACAAGGAAGGGAGAACAATATCCTGATTGAGGTGGAAAGCAGACACCACCTTAGGAAGGAAATCTGGCTAAAAACGAAAAACCACCTTATCCTGGTGTCTCCCAAAGTAAGGGGCCTGAATCGACAGAGCCGCCAACTCAGAGACACGCCGAACAGAGGTAATAGCCACCAAGAAAGCAACCTTCTGAGTGAGAACCAAAAGAGCAATATCCTGTAGCGGCTCAAAAGGAGGACCCTGGAGAGCCGAAAGAACCAAATTCAAATCCCAAACAGGAACCACAGCCTTCCGAGGGGGCCGCACATGCACAACCCCTTGGAAAAAGGTCTTAACCAGCGTGTGTAAGGCAAAAGACCTCTGGAAGAAAACCGACAGAGCAGAAACCTGTCCTTTCAAAGTACTAAGCTGGAACCCAAGATCCAGATTATGCTGAAGAAACTCCAAAATCCTAGGAATCGAAAACACCCTACAAGGCAAGGCCCTAGCCTCACACCAATCAATATAGGACATGCAAGTCCTATAGTAAATGCCAGAAGAGGACCGCTTCCTAGCTCTAATCAAGGTCTGAACAACGGCCGCAGACAAACCTTCCTCCTTCAGAATGAAGGTTTCAGCAGCCAAGCCGTCAAAGCCAACGTTTTTAAATTGGGGTAAAGTAGTAGACCTCGAGATAACAGATCCGGCAACATGGGAAGCCGGTACTGATCTACGGCCAGCCTTACCACTTCTGCGTACCAAACCCTTCTTGGCCACCTTGGAGCCACAAGAATTGCTGGCGCCCCTTCTAGAACCAGTTTGCGAACTACCTTGCCCAGCATGGAGACGAGCGGAAACAGGTAAAGAAAACCCAGATCCTTCCAAGCAAGGGACAAGGCATCCACTGCCAGAGATAGAGGATCCTGAGAAAGAGACACAAAGGACGGAAGTTTGTGATTGTGCCTCGAGGCAAAGAGATCCACTTCCGGAGTCCCCCACTTGCGGCAAAGATCCAGAAAAACCTCGGGGTTGAGAGACCACTCTCCTTGGCAAGAGAATCCCCTGTTCAGGGAATCCGCCTCAGTGTTCTCCACTCCCGGAATGTAGACTGCCGAAATGCAAGGAACATTGCTCTCCGCCCAGTGCAGGATCAGAGAGACTTCCCTGAGGGCACTCCTGCTGCGAGTCCCTCCTTGGTGATTGATGTAAGCTACCGCCGTTCGGTTGTCTAAACGAACCTGAACCGGTAGACATTGATGGGGGTATGAGCCTCCTGAGGACTCCACACCCCACTGAACTGATGACTTTTCCTATAACCTCCCCAGCCCAACAGGCTGGCATCCGTGGTAACTGTCTCCCAACAAGGGACCAGAAAGGATCTGCCCTTCAACAGGTTGCTCGACTCCAGCCACCACCAAAAGGACTGCCGAACCCTGGGAGACATCCTGAAAGGTTGATCCAATGACTGCGAACACCTGTCCCAATGCATCAATAAGTGAAGTTGAAGAGATGTCATGTGAAACTGTGCAAACGGTACCGCCTCGAAGGAGGACACCATCAAGCCCACCAGTTTCATCCCGTCGGATAGAGGGACAAGGACTGGTCCAAAGAAGGCTGATCAGATCCTGAATCCCCTGCACCTTGGTCTGGGGCAAAAACACTCTGGCCTGAATGGTATCCAGATTCATGCCCAGAAATGAAATCACTCGTGACGGAGAGAGAGAAGACTTGGGGCGGTTGATCACCCACCCGAACCTCTCCAGAGTCGACACCACCTTGTGGGTGTCCAGCTCCGCCTGACGGAGGGAAGAAGCTGAGATCAACATGTCGTCCAGATAAGGCACAATGCGAATGCCCTGAGCTCTGAGCAGAGCCATTATTCCCGCCAAGACCTTGGTGAAGACCCTCGGCGCCGAGGTCATTCCGAAGGGAAGGGCTACAAACTGAAAATGTTGATCCTCAACCGCAAACCGGAGGAATCTCTGATGCGCCGGAAAAATCGGAACATGCAGATACTCTGGATGGAGTCTATGGATGTCATAAAATCCCCTTGGCGAAGGGAATTGATAGCCGAGCGCAGAGTCTCCATGCGGAACTTTTTGGCTCTGATAAACCTGTTGAGAACCTTGAGATCTAGAATGGGTCTCACCGAACCCTCCTTTTTGGGAACCGTGAAATGGTTGGAGCAGTAACCCCTGCCTCTCTCCAACTGAGGCACCGGGCAAATAACTCCCATGTCCAGAAGGTTTTTTACTGCTAACAGGAGCCTCTGTGCAGCCTGAGTGTCCGAGGGCACCCGAGACCTTAAGAATCATGGAGGTGGCAAGTACTCGAACCACAGTTTGTACCCGGAGGAGACCACTTCCAAAATCCAATTGTCTGTGACCTCCCGGGCCCAGACCTGGAAGAAGAGCCGCAGCAGTCCCCCCACCCATGCGGGTGAGGGAGCCCCTTCATTGCTGAGCCGGTTTAACGGCGGGCATGGACTTGGAACCCCAGGCAGCCGCGGGACGTGCCCGACCTCTGCCCCTGTTCCAGGACGAGCCCCTGCCACCCGAGAAGGCCAAACCTCTAGCCGCTCTGGCCCCTCAAAAGGAAGGAGTGAACGAGCCAGCCCCCCGAAAGGGACGGCGCTGTTTCTTCCGCTGAGGTAACTTACCTCCCTTAGCACCTGCATCCAATATATCTACAAACAGCCGCGCACCCAGGAAGGGAAGAGCTGATAAGCGACTTCTTGGCCCCAAAATCCGCCGTCCACTATCGGAGCCAGACCAATCTGCGCATAGCCACCAATAGGGCTGAAGTCCTGCTACACATGACAATAGAATCTTCCATAGCAGCCAAGACAAAACCCATGAACAATTCACATCTCTTAAGGGTAGCGAACTCATCGCTAGCCGGATCAAACTGAGCGTCATTCAACCAGTCCCTGATAAGAGACCCGGTAGCAAGCGACACTAGGGCAGATGCACAAACAGGCCGCTGGCAAATGTGTGACACGCCATCTGATCAAGGCGCTTGTCCTCGCCATCCTTAAGGGAAGTGGCATCAGGGGTGTTCAGCACAGAAGAGTTAGTCAAACCCAAAACTGGCGCATCGACCTCGGGAGGAGAAGACCATCGCTTAACCGCCTCCACCGGGAAAGGATACTTCTTATCCCATCCCTGAGGAGCACCAGAAAGCCGACTGGGCCTTTCCCATTTTTTCAGGATCAGCGCATCAAAATGACCCTGGGTAGGGAATTCCAGACGGGTCTTGCGGGCCCCAAAAAATTCCCCCTTCTTGAGAGGAAGCGCCTCAGGCGGGTCAATATCCAACACCTCCAATAGATGTGACAAAACAGTGGGCGTATCAACGGCATCCCCCAGCGCCTGCCCGACATCAGCATCACCAGACTGTACATAGTCTCCGTTTCCTCATACAATTCCCCCTCCTGTAAAGGGGAATAATCTGACAAATCAATGGAATCATCGTCAACATCCCACAAGGGCTGGGCCGACGACAAATGTCTCTTTTTAGCCTGGGCCTTCTTGCCCACCGTGCTAACAATAAATTTCTCGATGCTGCCAACCTAGCACAAACATCGACTCCCCGCTGGCACCAATGACACTTGGGGTACGGATAAGGCGGGGAGGGGAAGGCGATGAAGCGGGAGGAGCCGACCCAGAATGCTGGGTACCGGACTGCCGCGTTATGGCCTTTTGATACAAATCAGCACATTCTCCTCCGTAAGGGATACCCGACACCCCACACATGGCCCGGATTGTCCCAGAGGGAGCCCGAGCCCAGTATCCTGCGGAGCCTCCATAAGGTGATTTATGTGGTCAGTCGCAAGACCGCAGGGAATTATGCCTAAGCAACCCGGAATGCCCCTTAAAAGTCCCGGTGGGAGGATCAATTTAACACTAGGGACCTAGTAGGATTAAGGTGATCAATTTAACACTAGGGACCCCAGGACCAGGAGGAACCCCTTAATATGCACTATTATGAAGCAATCTGCAACACACAATAAGGCATATCAGTTACTATACAGCGTAACAACATCATTCAAAATACATATATATATATATATATATATATATATATATATATATATATATACACACACACACAAATACCAAAATGACAAAAAAAAAAAAAAGCATAAGCCTGTACCATAGAGGCCCCTCCCACCAGAGAGGGACCCCCAAATAACGGCCACAAGGCCCTTACCATCCCCCAGAAACGACAGCAGCAGCAATGCAGCAAGATGGCCCCCGTCTCTGAGGTGATCAGGAAGAAGCAGGAAGAGAAGGAGGGCGGGCCAGCGCCGAAGGCGCGCTTTTCCAGGCCCCACCCCCCTTCCAGCAGCGCTGATCTGGCCAGGGAGGCCCTTCAGAAAACACGCCGAACGAGGGGGCGGGGCTACCACGGCCGTGTGCCCGGTCCCGCCCCCTTATCTAAACACAGCCTGAGGGAGAGAAGCTCCCCAGGCTGACATGAGAAACCACAGCAGGCTAGGCCAAGCAACAGCACCAATTCATCAAGGAATAACTTCCAGGTGATCCACACCAACTCACACACAACTTACATTGGTAACACCAACACACATACACATATAAACATATAAAGTAAAAGGGAGAGGCAGAGGATGACGGCCCGCCAGCCCCTCCCCCCTCCCGAGGGAAGTAAGGGACCCGGATGGGGGGGGGGGGGAACCCGGCCCGAATAGGGCCACAGGCATGTAGGGACGAGGCATCCCACACCAGGATCACCAAAACCTGGGTAACTGCCTACCCCATAATGAGGTCTCACGGTGGAGCAATGCTCCTTCCGCACCCATAGGGTGCTCCTACCCTCACCAGGACCCGCAGCCTAAGCTGGGAGGCTCAGATATTTAGAAAGGGTGCTGGCAGCAATAGGGACAATAAACGGCCGGGCGCGGGCCCGGCTTACCTGCAAGTAAAAGAAATCTTCATCTTCTGTCTTGTCGCCTTCCCTGCAGAGACGCAACTGGGGAATTGGTGGGAGGTCCCAGGTATATATGGACCGGGAGGGGCTTTCTTTTTTTGCATATTCATCTCTGCACAAGTTCGCCCTCTACTGGAGATTACCCACATGTCATGAAGATTGAAGTGGAGTGTATGGCACACTTAGAATATAAAGTAGCTTACCTTTCATTGAGCGCCTTGAGCGCTATACCTCCTCCTCTGTCTCCTTAGTGAGGAAACGACTTCCTCATTCAGCTTTCAGTCGAAACACAGATGATCATCTATTAACCTTCAGTGTACCAAGAACAGAAACACCCCTCTCCCTGCCCAGACATACTGATTGGCTGCCTCTCTCTGCAGCTCTGAAACCCCGACCTCTCTCACTCATCACAATGAGCTTACATCACATCGCTGTTGCAACACTCACTGTATCTCCTCTTTTTTTTTCTATGAGTCTCCAATGCTGTAATACTTTTACTAATAACAGGGAATTACAGTGTTTTTTTGTAGACTGATTGAAGTTTAGGATAGTGCAACGTGTAAGCCGAGACAATGGGACAACAATCGGGCTTTCCTTTGTTATAAAGTATAAAGGGGAAGTCTCCTTGAAACGCACTGTGCTGCTGGATCGTGGGTCGAAATTTTAACTTATAACAGTAAAGCTAAGTTTTAACTTTTTTCATTCATCCATATAGTGCTGAACTTTTCAAGCAATTTCAGTCCTACTAACACCTACTTGTAGGTTACCAAGGTTACAGGCTTGAAATGAGGGTGTCAGCTTTCCCACTGACCTCTGAAGTAAAGAAAAGAAGAGGTGTATGGAGTCTAATGACATTTATATCAATGTACTTTTCAAACGAGGAAGATGGAATGGCATTTACAATCACATTTGCTCGGCCAAATTCCCGGACTCCTTTAAAGTGTAACAAAACTCACCATCCAAAATCGGGATGCCACGCTGTGTGAAAGCCCCCAGGTCCCCATACACTTACCTTGCTTCCCGGTCCAACGGCACATGCGCAAGCTGCATCCCCGCTATCCCTCTAGCAGGGTGTGCGCCCAAGCCAGGCATTTGTGATTGGGCGGCGAGCTCAGTGCTGCTGGCCTTAGACGAAAGCTTAGATGACGTAACGTCAGCGGCTCCGAGCGCGCTGAATGGATGAGCATCCGCAAATGCGCAGTAAAACCAGGAAGAGGTGCGTTAACTTCGCCGATTGGGGTTCACACAGCAGGGCCCCCCGATGGAAAGGACCAAAACCCAGGATAGTCAAAATCCTGGGTTTTGGTCCACTTTAATGAGAGGCGGACTCAGAGTAAAAGTAGCATGTTTTCCCACCTAGTCTGTTTTAAGTAGGAACCTCGTCTGTGCCCGATCCTATAGTAATAGTAGCTACATGCTACGGTGCAGCACACCAGCGGGAAATTATCTACAGCAGCCATTTAAAGTGGCTAAAATGCATTTCAATAGTTCTCAGCACGGATTGGACCAGTGTCTTATTTATGGAGCAAAGCAGGCTTGGATAAAATATAAATGGCATGAATAACAAGAATATTATAAAAGTGAGGGCCTGGAGCTGAATGGTCACAAGATAATGAAATTGTACTCAAAGACAAACACAATAGAATGTATATGTCCCTCTGACGAGGCCGGAATAAGGTGCAATGCATAAGGGCATAAGTCTATGGTAGCTCCAGGGTTACAAATATACATATTTCCTAAAATATGCATTTTATGAAAATGATACTCCCCCTTGTCCTGTAACATTTCCCCCCTGAACTTTTTTTTTCGATTGTTATCCAATACCTTACCTTGATGTAATTGTTATGTACTATACTCTTGATATTTCATGTATGACAATACAATACATGCTACTTTGCTTTTTGTCTTTTTGATACTTAAAGTGGACCAACACCCAGGATTTTGACTATCCTGGGTTTTGGTCCACTTCGGCGGGGCACCCCGATCGGGGGTGTCCCGCTCTCTGAAACCCCCCAGAAACCCCAAAAAACTCACCTCTCGCCGCTCCCACGTGACCGCGCCGTCCCAATCCCCGCCGACGTCCAAGCGGGTGACAGTGGCGTCCAAGACAGCGCGTCCGCCGCCGCCCCCCCGCGCGTCACTCTCAGCGTCTAGAGGGGCGCGCGGGAGGCGGTGGATCAGGTAAGGAGTTTGGGGTTTTTTTGGGGGGGTTTCACCCCGCGGGACATCCCGATCTCGGATGTCCCGCGGTGAGTGAGGTGATTCCCGGGCCGATCACCCCTAGGTGTTGGTCCACTTTAAAACTATATGAGTATCATTTGATTCTTTGGTGACTGTTCAGCTCAAGGCTCTTGCTTTTATATTTTTCTTGTTCATGCTAAATTTTTAGTGGGAGCTGAGTCGGTCTAAATGTATACCACTACTCCTTTGGAGAAAGATAGATAAAGCTACAAATATATTACAGTATAAATGGCAGCAGATCAGATTGGATTGGTGTACAGTTCATTCTGTAACATTCCTGGTACCAACTGACAGCATCTCTAGTACCACCAATGGAACCTCTATCATTGTTTGGTAACCCCTGTCATTTACAGTACAACCAAATGATACTGATCACAGAGGAGATGCACCTAACCAATCCAACACTCTGTCCTTGAAATTCCCCTTTAAAACACATCCAACCAAAATATGATTTAAAACATGTTCTTTACCTATAATCATAGTTAAACTTCAAGCATATGATATAACAATATAAAATAGAGATATCATCCATTTATAGATTACATTTCACCTAGTCATGAAAAAGAAAGTTAGACATTTCTAATAAACGTGTGCAAAATTATTTCATCCCAGGGTTGTAAGCAAAAGGTGTATAGCTAGTTGCCAGTTGAATTGATGGACACAGAAACTATTTCAGGATTGGTCTGGCCTGTTTCTCAATATATTGGCACCAAGAGGGAATGACATTACATTGTTAAGATGTTAAGAAGCTTTATCTCGTTCCAAGATACGTTTGGGGGGTTTACATTCTGATATTGGGTGGGTCATGTGATGCAATTTGGGATGCAGGTTTGTTGGGACATGTTTATGGAACGGTGCATTTAAACCTGGAAAAAAGTGTGATAGACAGCCTGCCTTGAGTTCTGTTAAATGTTTCTCCATTGTTATGCAAATGTTCAATTGTCTAACATAAAAAATTGGATAGTGAGAAGAGGGGGTGACCATTACCAGTCCACTTCTGCAGAGGAGATAACCTCTACGGCCAGTCTCCTGAGCTGGTGTGCAGGGAGCAGCAGTACTGACCATTTCAACATCTGCCCAAAGCATCTACACATCAGAAGAATTGCAAAAGGCCAAAATTCCAGTACAGGCTGGCTCAGGAGAGAGGATGTTTAGGTCAAGCAATTCTCCCCCTGTAAAAGTTCAAGGCCTGTCACCCCTGATTATTTTCCTTCCAGTAACGAGTAACAGTAAAACAGCAAAACAAGCTTGATTTTATTTTCCAGATGCAGGTTGTATAAGTTATGTATGTGTATTTCTATTATTATACAATGATGCTCCTTTTAATTCGGAAACTTCTCTGGGCACTTGCTCCTGTGTAGGTTGCTTGAAGGCCCTGCACTTCCTGTAAGAGTCACAATGATGTGGGTGCCAACTGTGTTATTTCCTGTGGCAGTCATGTTAAAGAATATGATTACAGATGTCCCCCAGATTAAAGTGGACCAAAACCCAGGATTTTGAAAGCCCCCAGATCTCACCTTACCGCGGTCCTACGGCGCATGCACTCGTCCAATCAGCGCGCTCGGAGACGCTGAGCTATGCACGTCTGAGCGACGTCTTAGCTCAGCGGCTCCGAGCGCGCTGGCGGCCGCATCTCACGCTTCCCTCTAACAAAGAGCGCCCCCGGCCGGCCATTCACATATGGCTGGCGCGGGCACACGCCCTGTTAGAGGGATAGCGGGGATGCAGCTGCGGGCCGCGCATGTGCCATTGGACCGGCATTAAGATAAGTGTAGCGGGTGACCTGGGGGGGTTTCACACAGCGGGGCATCCAGATTTTGGATGGCCCCCGGGAAAGGGGATGGATCGGCCACCCAGCACACCTATATTCACACCTAGCTGCTGACTGCCTCAATAGCTGGGCTGCAGCACATTTGCCCTTGAAAAGGAATCCTTGAATTCCTAATTAGGTTGGTCCCAATTGGATTTTATTAGCGGAAGAGCGGCTGAACTCCTGAAATATGTCAGTTATGACTATATTACTGAGAGAGTTCATGATGTGTGTGTATCGTCCAGAGTCTGATAATCCACATAGTATCAGACTATGTATTTGATGTTTAGGTTCATTAAACTAAGAATGCATACTGTGAGTTATACCCTTTATAGAATTTGTATCTAATCTCCGGTTGTGGGCAGATCATTGCAGACACACCCACAAGGTTCGTAATGCTGGCCACACCCCCTAGTGTTGGTAGATTAGTGAGGCTGCTTGGACGACTAGTTAGTCAATGGATGGACCCTCTACCCGCAGCAACCATAATGGCTAAGTGCTAAGTATTTGCAAATATTAATTTCAATCATATTTTCCTATTTCAAGTTAGGTACAATCAAAATCTGTGTATAGGACCTCAATAAATCACTGCACAAGAATGAGAACTAGAAACACTGGAGGTGTGGCACTTGGCAGATCAGGTAGTTTTTATTTTTTATTTTTAGGGGAGGGGGTGTCTATTGGAAAGATATAATTGGCAATACATTTAGTTTCTTATTGTGGCAGTGCATTAATATGGCAGCTCTCCTACAGTAATTAAAAGCTGGTTTCAATGACAGAGACCAATAGGTATATTGGCAGCATTAGACTTTAAGCTTTAGGTCTAGGGTTACAGTTATATGGAAATAGACCACCACAAAGGTTTTGCTCATAGAAAAATATTTAAAAATGTGTAAGCCATCACACACATCAAGTTATGGGGCAGATTCCATGACAAATGGCTTTGAAGATGAAAAAAGATAGGGAATTAAAATGCTGCGGGTTGAATAGCAGGTGCCTCCCCTTTCCCTCATGTCAATGTATGTATTTTAGATGCCGCCTTAGATTTTCAGGCAGTGTTTTTCTTTAACAGGGCTACAATATTTCGTAAAGACATAACTGCAGTGTTAGAACTTGTCGGTAGAACAGCTGGCATCACTAGATATACACCTCTCACTTATCAACACTTATTTACCAGTCCTTTGATTAGCACCCAAGAGTTAACAATTGTGATGTTTATAAAAGAGAAGGTGTGTTGGTTAGCCATAACAGTTGTGCAGATTGATCCCATGATACAAGATAATCAAAAACAAAAACACAAACTATAAAAAGGGTTGAAAAAATAGGGAATGAAAAGAACAAAAAATAAATAAAAAGAAGAGTTTTTCCCCTAAGAACTTCGGTCTTACCGCTATCCCTCTTGAGGAGGGCTCCTTCTCAATGTAGTGATCAAAAACACGGTATTCCCTTCTCTGCGCAACACACTTTGTAATCTGGAGAAACAGGTCACAAGCATGACAGACTAGCTAGAATGTCCTTCGTACTGAACCGCAAAAGGGATGGGAGAGGAGAGAGACATGGAGAAAGCAGTGCCAGTACAGAGTCAAAAATATTCCACTGTTAGGTGATGCCAACCTTATGACCAATTTATTGACATGCCTTTCTGAAATTCTGGCAGAACACATGTCTTTTGGATGTTCCTTCATTTTCTCATTTGAAATCTAAAGCCCAGATTGGTTTCTCATCCTTCTCTTTATACTCAATCTCAAAATACAAAATCATTGGGGCCAAGAATATTCACAAGGACAAGGTTTAGGGACCCAATCATGGCATAAGAGGCCACATAAGGGCTATAAGTCCCTCCTCACCAATGTGCTAGACTAGGCTGCATGCAGACTTCTGGAGGTGTGGAATAGCACTGCAGGTTGAATAGGTGTCACCACAGGCCACCGATTATAGGAGCTTATTATTTGAAAATATTACCACTCCTAGGCTTTACATAACTTGTACCTCTCTTAGCTTCTCCTCGACTCCCCCCTATAGTATAATACAGTCCCCTATAAGAAAATCCCAATTTTATTTTCAATTAGGGAAGGGCTGTAGCCTCCTGTCCATCCTTTTGTACATTCCACTACCCACAGCTCACTCTTTCAGCAGAGTGCCTCGCAATCACAGTGCGCAGCGTGTGGAGGGCACTCAGCACTTGCACCTTCCACTCACATGGAGGGGGATCGCTAGTGCTGCGCTTTCAGGGCGCTGCTAGAAGGGCTTTTGCAGAGCGCTCTACAGACGCCCGAAAAACATGTGAAAGCACCCATAGGTTTCTATGGGCAGCTTTTCACAGGCGACTGTGAACTTTTTATTTTAAATTATAAAACAAATCTTGAAATTCAAAAAAAGAACAGGTAGTCAACGTTTTGGGTATGCTTTAAAAACTTAATTAAAGGAGGCGCTATAAACATACTAGATAGTGAATGGAGGGGCTACTTATGAACCCCAGCTGAAAAGAAAAAGTCAAGCTTGTAGTTTCCCTTAACTAGTAAGAATAATAGCCAGGGGCGACAGGTTTTTAAGTGTACTATTACATATTTACAGGGGTGATTTGCATTTCAATGTCTGTCTCCTGAGTCAGCCTGTAGGGAACAGCAGTAAAAAAAAAACACTCCAACATCGGCCTAAAGTAATGCATAATGGGTAAAAGCATCTCCTCATATCAGAAGAATTGCAATAAGCAATTCCTCTGCACAGACTGGCTTAGGAGAAAGGCTATAGGAGTGAAGCAGACCTCATCTGTAAAAGCAAAATGGTACATTCAAAACCTGTCAATAGGGAGTGTTCTTCGCGCTTGGGCGAATGTAGAATTTATGAGTAAACCTCTCTTGTTTTGTAACTTATTTGGATTTTTATTATTGGACCATTGTTTCAATAGTGCTGACTTGAGGCACTCCTCTAATGTGTTTTTTTTGTTTTTGTTTTTTTTTTAGGAGCTTTCATGTCTAAAAAAAGAAAAACGTTTTAGGCATCAAAACCAGTATGGAGGAATCTAAACTGGTGGTGCCCAACTTGATGGTACAGGGGAAGGGCTCAGTAGATGCCCTGCATGTTTCCAACAGCAGCACACCCTTATGGACCAAGTGCTGATCTGACCAACCAGGCAAGCTGGGGAGGAATTGTATCTCCCAGTTTGGTTTACCATATTTTTCATTTGTATCTTCAGAAAGAAACAATGGAGCTATTCAAATCTCCCTTTAAATATTGTTATCTATCAGGTTAACATGCTGCCCAGCCTATAGAGGGCTATTGGTCAGATACTAGGAATATGGTGCAGATAACACATGCATGGAATATAACTTTGGCAATGGCAGGGGCCATGGTTTAGGTCTGCTGCATGTAGCCAGTTGACCATCACTGATCAAGAATCTGAGGTGAGTGGAATTAGGAATCCCTAGTATTAGGTTTGTCATGTGGTTACCCAAGCATATGAAATAGGGAATTGCATGTCTATTATAAAAAGAATTTCCAAGTGAAATGCTTTGTCATGTTAGATTTTCAAATGCCTACTAGTAAAGAGTAAAAAAACAGGAGCAAACCAGAGCTGCTGATATTATTCCTGGTCCTGACTTGTTGTCTAGGAAAGCTGATCCATAAACCTCTCTAAAACACATTTGGTTCAGTATGCAAGGTTCCTTGAACACCCTAAAGTGGGATACACTGCTGTATTACAGTCAAGAGTGCAAGGAAAGGACATTTTCTTCATTAACAGTACGGCTGTAAACTGTGGCATTTTTGGACAGCTGTGGCCAGGCCATCGCTTTACTTTAACACAGTGGGGTAATCCCAAATAGGGACCTTGCATGCCAGTCCAATGGTATTTTACATCTCAAAATAATAATCAAAATTAGCAACCTGTATTCAGCTGAATTTGCAGAAAGGCATGTATGCTTATGGATCGGTCATTTTTGGATTTACAACCAATTTTTGCTTGTGCAACCATTTTCTAAAAACTGTCACCATTTTCCATCTGCAAACAATCTACTCAAATATCTAACTGAAGGCAGAACTGTAACCACAACATCAGCCATTAAAGCAGAAGTTTGGTCTCTTAATCACCATCCTGACCGCTGGGGGAGGGGATTAAAAAAAATCTTGGAGGGGCTGCTGCATCCACAGCTCTGTGCAACTGAAGCTCTGAAGGCAGTGCTGGATTCCAGGCAAGGTGAGGCTTTTTTTTTAAACCCTATATAGGAGGGTTTGACACTTTAATAGTCTATGGGTTATTTTTGTGAAGTGTTTTGTTACCTGGTTAACTCTAAAACAAACAGCTGAAGGGGAGGGGGTCACAAATGAGGGGCTGCAGAAGACTAGGACTTTGTATTATGACATAAGAGTGTCCAAAGTTAAAAAAGGATTTCCATCTACTGAGGAAACATCTACCATACATATTTTTAGAAAGTGGATGCACATCTATATGTTGGTTTTAAAAAAAGACTATTTACCATTAAAAAAGCCTATGTATGTTAATGAATGGAAAGAAAAATGCAGTTAATATTCAGAGTTCAGACAGAATTTGCAGTTGAAACACTTAAGCGCTAATGGATATGTCTAAAGCGTAAGCAATGAGGTCAATGAAAATGGTGTTTAGATGTGTTGCAAAAATTACATTATTTTGATAATTGTCCTTTTCTGTGTACACTACATCACCTAATGCAAATCTACCGGCAGAGATTTTGTGTAACTCACAGCAACCAATCAGATGTTTCCTCAATGAGCTTTAGAGCAACCAGACCCGCTAAAAAAAATTAACACCATGAACATTACATGTCTTTACAATGATTGGGGGGGGGGGGCAGTTTCCTCAAGGAGCAAGATGGGGGAGGCAACAAATGGCATCTTATATGTAGGACTAAGGGGCAATTTGCCCTGAATCAGGTCATTTGGGACCTAAGGGTTTCACTATGCCATTTTTAATTTTAAACTCAAATTAGTAAAAATAGAATTCTGTGATTACTCACCTGTAGAATTGGTATTATGAGTATACAGTACGTCCTGCTCCAAATCTAATACTTACAATCGGGTTATACTCTGCCAGATGGCGCTGGACTGCAGACATCGAAAATAGGCTCCTTCCAGACCTTAAATACCCGGGGACCTCCCACAAATCCCCAGCATTGAAAAGCGGTTAACGAGAAGCCGGGAGAATGAAACAACCCAAACTATCAACTATAACAATGATAATCACCATACAGGGGATCCAAGATAATGCAAAACCAAGGGTGGGTTGGAGCAGGACGTACTGTATACTCATAATACCAATTCTACAGGTGAGTAATCACAGAATTGTATTATTCTTAGTATACAGTACGTCCTGCTCCAAATATAATACTTACAATCGGAACATCCAATAGCAGTGTCCATAAAGTAGGGTGGGATCCCCAAGAAAAAAGGCAGCAGCAGGCAGTTTAAACCACTGCCGCCTGCAGAACCTTTCGGCCAAAAACAGCATCAGCTGAGGCCCTAACATCAACCTTGTAAAACTTTGAAAAGGTATGAACAGAAGACCAAGTGGCAGCCTTGCAAACTTGTTCAACAGAAGCCTGGTGCTGAAAAGCCCAAGAGGCACCAATAGCACGAGTGGAATGAGCAGTAAGGCGGAAGGGAGGATTCTTCCCCCTTAGCAGAGTAGGCCTGAATCACAGCCTGACGAATCCACTTGCTGATAGTAGACTTGGCAGGAGCCAAACCCTTCCTAGGACCAGAAGGGACCACAAAAAAAGCATCAGTTTTCCTGAAAGGTGCAGTAGCCACCAGATAGTACTTCAGACACCTAACCACATCCAAAGAGTGCAAAACTCTCTCCTTAGCATTGCTAGGATTAGGACACAAAGAAGGAAGAACAATATCCTGATTCAAATGAAAGGCAGACACTACCTTAGACAGATAGTCAGGTTTGAAACGAAACACCACCTTGTCTTGGTGTCTCTCATAGTATGGGGGCTGAATGGACAGAGCCGCCAACTCAGACACACACCTGACAGAAGTGATAGCCACCAGAAACACAACCTTGAGCGTAAGAATGGCCAAGGCAGCATCCTGCACAGGTTCAAAGGGAGCACCCTGCAAGGCTGACAGGACCAAGTTCAGATCCCAAACAGGCACCATAGGCTTACGTGGGGGGCGCACATGAGTGACCCCCTGGAAAAAAGTCCTGATCAGAGGGTGCTGAGCAAAGGACTTCTGGAAGAAAATAGACAGGGTAGAAACCTGACCCTTCAGAGTACTGAGTTGGAGCCCCATCTCCAACCCATGCTGCAGGAACTCCATAATCCTGGGTATAGAGAACACACGACAGGGAAGAGCCTTAGACTCACACCAGTCAATGTAGGCACGCCAAACCCTGTAATAAATGGAAGAGGAAGACTTCTTCCTAGTTGTAATCAAAGTATCCACAACCAATGAAGATAGCCCCTTCTCCATCAAGATGGAGGTTTCAGCAGCCAAGCCGTCAAAGCCAGTTTGTAAATTGGGATGGCGTAGTGAGCCCTGAGTGAGCAGATCTGAAACCAAGGGCAGAGCATACTGACATACTGCCAGCTGTACCACATCTGCGAACCACACTCTTCTTGGCCACCAGGGGGCCACCAGAATTGCTGGCACCCCTTCCAGAGCAGTCTTGCGCAGAACCCTGCCCAGCAGGGGGATTGGAGGGAAGACATACAGGAACTGAAAGTCCTTCCATGACATTGCTAGCGCATCCGAGGACAGGGCCAGAGGATCCCTGGACAGAGAAACAAAAGCTGGGAGCTTGTGATTGTGGCGGGACGCAAACAGATCCACATCTGGTTGGCCCCAACGGTGACAGGGACATTCTCCCTGGCGAGAGGTCTCCCTGCTCAGAGAGTCCGCCAGGCGATTTTCCACCCCCGGGATCTACACAGCTGAAATGCAGGGGACATTGGCCTCCGCCCAAGTCAGGATCAGAGAAGCTTCCTGGAGGGCACCCTTGCTCCTGGTCCCTCCCTGATGATTGATGTAGGCAACCGCCGTCTGGTTGTCCGAGCGCACCTGAACAGGCAGGCCCCGAAGATGAGTGGTGAATCGAGCCAGAACTAACCAAGACATTGATAGGTGTGTGGGCCTCCTGAGGGCCCCACCTCCCCTGGAACCGCAGGGACTTCCAGAAACCCCCCCCAAACCTGACAGACTGGCATCCGTGGTGACCGTCTCCCAGGAAGGGGCAAGAAAGGATCTGCCCCCCAACAGGTTCCTTGAGTCCATCCACCACAAGAGGGACCTCCTGACCAAGGGGGAGAGCACACAGACCCTGTCCAGGGACGCTGGGTCCTTGTCCCATACTGACAATAGATGAAGTTGCAGAGGCCTCAAGTGGAACTGAGCATAAGGGACCGCTTCGAAGCATGCCACCATCAGGCCCACCAGCTGCATCCCCTGCCTGATGGAGGGATGGGGACAAGCTAGGAGGAACTGAGCCTGTGCAATCAGACTGTCCACCTTCTGCTGAGGAAGGAAGATCCTTCAAGGAATGGAGTTACCAAGGAAGGGAACAGTGAGGACCCAAATGACTCCAGAGTGGACACCACCAGCTGAGTATCCAACTCTGCCTGATGTAGAGACTGGGAAGTGATGAAGATGTCGTCCAGATAGGGAAGCACGTGGATGCCCTGACATCTGAGCAGAGACATCACACCAGCCAGCACCTTGGTGAACACCCTGGGAGCTGAAGTGAGGCCGAAGGGCAAGGCCACAAACTGGTAGTGTTGATCCATCAGAGCGAACCTGAGGAACCTTTGATGACCTGGGAACACAGGAATATGAAGGTAAGCATCTTTGATGTCCACAGAAGTCATGAAATCCCCTTGGCGCAGGGAACTGATGGCAGAGCGCAGAGTCTCCATGCGAAAACGCCTGCCCCTGACAAACTTGTTGAGAATCTTTAAGTCCAGGATGGGCCTGACAGAACCATCCTTTTTGGGTACTATGAATAGGTTGGAATAAAAGCCCTTGCCTTTTTCTCTTAAGGGGACCTGGCAGATGACCCCCAGCTCCAGGAGGCCTTGCACTGCTTGCACTAGCTCCTGAGCTGACACAGGGTCCTGAGGAATCCGGGATCTGATGAATCTTGAAGGGGGATCGGCAGCAAACTATCTTGTAACCGGAGGACACTACCTCCTGAATCCACCGGTCTGAGACATGAAGCCCCCCCAGACGTGAGCAAAGTGCTGCAGCCGTCCCCTCACCCGGATGGGTGAGGGCGCCCCATCTTGCCTGAGGGGGCTTGGGAGAGGATTTAGCTTTGGGACCCCAGGAGGAGCCAGGACGTCCACGCCCTCTGCCTCTACCCCAGAAATCTCCCCGGGCCCCAGGGAAAGAAACCCCCCTTCCCTGTCTTGCACCACGGTAAGGGGAGGAGAAGGAACCCTGACCCCGAAAGGGCCGAGATTGCCGCCTGCGCTGGGGTAACCTGCCTCCCTTAGCAAAAAGGTCCAGGCGGTCCCCAAACAGGTGCAGTCCTTTAAAGGGAAACCCAGTGAGGGCCTTCTTGGCAACGTTGTCAGCAGCCCACTGGCGCAGCCAAACTGAGCGCCGTATAGCTTCCACAAGGGCAGAAGTTCTGGCACACATTCTGATGGTGTCATCCAATGCTGATAGGACAAAATTTACAAAAACATCACAACTGGAGAGTGCATTAAACACCTCACAAGGCAAATCATCAGGGGCACTATCAAGCATATTTTTGATAAGGGTTCTAGTGGCCACAGCAGTAATGGCAGAGGCACAGACCGGGCGCAGCGCCGTCCCCGCACATGCAAAGGCGTGGGATGCCAGCTGATCATCACCGGTCTTCAGCATCCCGCAGAGTAGTAGAATCAGGGGAATGCATGACAGAGGTGTTAGATAGCCCTAGGATCGGGGAATCCACCTCAGGGGGGGGATGACCAACATTTAACCACCTCAGCAGGAAAGGGATACTTCCTATCCCAACTCTTTGGAACCCCGGGGAGTTTACTGGGGCGCTCCCATTCCTTGAGCACAAGGTTATGGAAATGTGCCTGCTCGAGAAATTCCAAACGTGATTTTGCTGTATGGGAAAGCTCCCCTCTTTGCCTGGGAGCCTCAACAGGGACAGAGATAGACAGAACCTCAAAAATCTGGGTCAATAATCTGTCAGTGTCATCCGGGGCCCAGGGGTCAAAACCAGAATCGTCATGACCCCTTGGTCTCTCATCAGATGAGCCTGAATCAGAAAAGAGCTCCCCTTCATCAGACGGGGTATAGCCACACAGATTCCAAAACTCCTCAGTTTCCATAGGGAAAACAGTAACATTAGGCGTCAAGTGCCACTTCTTAGCAGGGGCCTTACGTGCTAAGGACTTCGCAATCAACTGTTCAACAGTAGCCAGTCTAGAAGCCACATCAGGCTGAGAATCCCCACTAGTATGCAACTCCGTAGGAGTGAGGTTTAAGCTTGGGGGAGTAGGTGAAGTGAAACGAGGTGCAGCCACTGGCAGGCCAGATTGCAATGCAAGCACCTGCTCAGCACAGGGTACACAGACCCGCGCCTTGTCAGCGTCAGCATGAGGCTGCCCACACGCTACACACAGCCAGTCTTGTCCCGAAGGGACCCCGGTCACATTATCCTGGGATGCCGCCATATGGTGATTATCGCGGCGCTATACGCCGATAGGGAATAACGCTATGCAGCAACCCTGGATGCCCCAATAACCCGCTAGGGAAGTGGGAGTATTATTTTTACAAGGCCTACAAGTAATATACCAAAACAGGGCCGGGAGAAGCCAAGAAGGATTCGTCCCGCCTGAAAGACATAAGCAGACAAGACCTTAAGTACAACGTAACAAAAGTGAAGGATATAAAGCCGCCCGCAAGGGCACTTACGGACCGCGGTAGGTAGGAGTCCGTCGCGCATAGGCCAAACAAGCAGGAAAGATGGCGTCGGTATACCTCGAAGGACGGGCCAGTAACAGCGATGACGCGGCAGGCGCCAAGGACGGGCCCCCCCCCCCGAAGCCAGAATGGAAAGCAGCCAATGATGGAGCACCAGCGCCTGAGGTAATGCCGCCGCCAAGCGCGGAACCAAGTCAGCGCGCAGCAGCTGCAAATTTAAAAAGGCAGTAAAGACAAGTCAGCGTGGCGGCTGACACAAGAATAAAAGGCATGTGAAAAGAAAGTAAAGCACAGAATGCATAACATATATATCTACACACACACACACCCCCTCTTTTCCCCCGAAGACTACAAGGAGAATGAGGGAGGACGGCGGCCACTTAAATAGGGCCCACCGATAGGCAGGGGCAAGGGGCAATAGTGCGGGAGGGGCATCCCATAGAGGCTCACCATAAGCCTGAACCGCCTACCCTTTGGTGGGGGATTGCGGTGGAGCAGCGCTCCTAAGCACCTAACAGCGGTGCTGCCTACCCTCACCTGACCAGCGCAGCCAAGGCTGGGAGGCTCACCTGCGAGTAGATAGCCAATTTCTCGTCCTTCGCAGCCAGACTGCAGAGAAATTCTGGGGATTTGTGGGAGGTCCCCGGGTATTTGAGGGGCTGGGAGGAGCCTATTTTCGATGTCTCTGCAGTCCAGCATCATCTGGCGGAGTATAACCCGATTGTAAGTATTATATTTGGAGCAGGACGTAATGTATACTAAGAATAGTACATTTTACGTTTTGCCCTTCCTTGCTACTATTGAGGCCCACAATACGCGTTCCATGCTGGGGTATATCCTTTTGTGACACACCGATTTTCTTTCTACTGATCTTATACGTATGGGTAGTTCAAGCTTTAG
This sequence comes from Gastrophryne carolinensis, assembly GCA_027917425.1. Classification (NCBI taxonomy): domain Eukaryota; kingdom Metazoa; phylum Chordata; class Amphibia; order Anura; family Microhylidae; genus Gastrophryne; species Gastrophryne carolinensis. Next base: position 41,292,893 of record CM051242.1, on the reverse strand, counting down.
CTTACAGCTTATTTTAGAAGATAACAAGGGCATCATTTTAGTTACTTCAGGGAGGGGGGAAAAAAAACAAAAAACATAAAAAAGATGGCGAAGACCAACAGTCTGCCATTAAAAAAAGAGACAATTTTAAACCATGAAGAAAATAATCAGGAGTCAAAGTAATTACAAGGATAATTGCATGCAATGCCGGCTTATTGCAAACCAACTGAGCTCCAATTATCTTGAAGTTAATATGGATCACTAGTAGACATCCTGATTAAGTTCTCAGAAAAATGGCTCCTATGGGATTACCCTGCAGGCAAAGTTGCTCTCCAGCTTGAAGTTCTTCAGACGGCCAAGTAGGGACAGTCAAGCGGATAGATAAAATGTCCATTTAGAATTAAAATGCTTGCGCTATATTCAGAGGTTTGATTCAAAAATACAGATGGTGAAGCCATTACACACTCGGTAAATGGCTATTAAGCAAACAACACAACAAGGGAAAAGCAATAAAAACAGTTACTCGTAGCAACACGGTTATGCTTAGTGTATTAATATAGGTCCCTCTATAGCAGGGGTGCACAACCTTATTTTGGTTAGGGGCTTATTATTCCACTTCAAGGGGCAGCAATAAAATGTAAGCAGAGAAAGGGCAAACCATCTACTACAGGAAAGTTCTAACCTCAAAGCATTGTATATGCAGAGGTGAGGTGGGAAGAAGTGGGTAGAGGAGAGGCTAAAGAAGCTGAGGGAAGAAGAGGTGAGGTGGAAAGACGTTACACAAGTAGAACTGGTAAGAGATGAGCAGAGGTGAGCTGGGAAGAGGTGGGGTAAGTAGAGCTGGTAAGAGGTGAGGCAGGAAAAAGTTAACAGAGGTGGGCAGAACTGAGATGAGAAAAGGTGAGGTGGAAGGAGGTGGAGTGATTAGGAATGATACAAGGTGAGCAGAGCCGAGATGGGAAAATAGTGAGGTGGGCAGAGGAGAGGTAAATATAACTGGTAAGAGGAAAGCAAAGGTGGTCAGAGACCAGCTGACAAAAGGTGAGGATGGGAGAGGTGACATAAATAAAACTGGTATGGGGTAAGCAGAAGTGGGCAGAGATGAGATGGGAAAGGTGAGGTGGGCAGAGGTGACACAAGTATAACTAGTAAAAGGGATGCAGAGGTGGGAAGAGATGAGACGGGCATAGGTGAAGTGGAGTGAGTAGAACTGGTAAGAGGTGAGCAGAGGTGGGCAGAAGTAAGATGAGAATAGGCAGAGGGGAAGCAAGAATAAATGGTAAGAGGGGAGTAGAGGTGAGGTGGGCAGAGGGGAAGCAAGTATAACAAGTGGGAGGGGAGCAGAGATAAGGTAGGAAAGATTTTTGTCCCGCTCCAGGCCAAAGTTTTATTGTTGTCTGTGCTGCCATTGGCAATATTTAATCTCACTACCTGTTTGTGTTGAATAAACAAAAAGCTCATCTAACATGGGCGTCTTGTTTGGAAACCACCTACTGTTTATCAGCTATGGTGACATGGCATGTTTGGCTTTAGCTGCACTATATAGTTTACTTTGCTTGGTTGTTGCGAGTTACATCATTTCTGCTTGCTCAGTTCTCCAATTTTCTGCATGCACGGCTTCCAATTAAAAATACAAATGGGACAAAAAAAATATTAGTAACTGTTAGGAGTTAGTCTGGTATACACAGCTGTTAGCTGTATCAACGGTGCATGTGTCAAAATCCCCTCCCTCTCCAGCCAACCTCCTGGTTTATGTTCCTGTGATTGTAACAGCCTAGATGCCCATAGATTTCCATAGTGAAATACTCCCCTCCCCCTTCTGGCCCACTACCATTTTATTGGGCAAACTTTGTCATTCGTTTATTAGTGGCCTGGTTTCTTTGACCCTAGTGGATTTCTGTACTAGAAAAAGTGACCAAAAAGAACAAAACAATAATACAATATTTATATGTACAAGACCTTGCTGTTTCAAAACACAAATAAATATAAACACCATACCAGTAAAGGATTTATGCCAATGTTTTATAGCTATAGTGGTAATGGAAAGCTATTTATATCTTTTAAAGTGCATCTGTAAGTTAGTATAGTAAACAAGAAAGACATGTAGAGAGGGCTAGGTATTTCATAACGAGGAATTCTGCAGTGCCTATTCAAAGTAAAGTTCAAAATCCTACTTAAATAAACTCCTCTGCAGCCATCTAGGCCAAAACAAGTGTCCAGAAGTGGGAGACAATGTTTCTGTACATATTATAAGCTCTGCACGCTCAGCCCATTCTTACTGAGCACTTGAGGTAGCACATGAAAACATAAGAGAATAATGGGTTTAGTCTGTCTGTGTGCACTATATAAATACTTTTCCTTAAAAAAAAAAAAAAAAAAAAAAAAAAAAGGGGCTTTTTACCTACTACAATATATACAATTCTTTCAACTGAGGTGCAGTAGTGTGAGCTGGATTTATACTTTTGTCCCAGCAATTCCAAAGTAGTAGCTGACAGGACTCGCCAATCAGAACATACTGGCCATCTAGAAGGAAACAAGGATGGGGCACATTATGTGAGCCACCATTATATGTGCCCCACCATTCCACTGCTAATTTCTAAACCTGGGATTGCTAAGTGCTCTCCTAAATCAGGATAAAAGGGGAAACACATTTCTCTCCCAGAGCCTTTTTGTCCGAGTCTGGTTGATTAAAATATATTGGGTCCTGAGATCAAGGCCCTATGTGGCAAACGGCTGTTGGATCAGTAACTGCATCATCCACTGCAATGGTGGGGGCATCCCAAGGCCTACTACACCACCTTCATTGCGGTGAGTTCAGTAGGTGGGGTTAATCAATCTGACACATGGGTGGTTTGGGACCTAGTAAGTTTTATTTAACTGGATGGCAATCGTGACAGTAGGCAATAAAAGTTGCAAATCTAGTACAACCCAAACAGCCTCAGATGCTCATTTTGCTGGTCATGGGGTGGCTCTCTAGCGAATAAAACATCACTACAGCTTCTAGTCCTAAAGTGGAGCAAAGCTGGAGCAGGTAAGCTGGTGGAAGGGGTTTTAAGATGCAACCAGAACCTTGGAGCAAAGCTGGAGCAGGTAAAGCTGGTGGAAGGGGGTTTTAAAATGCAACCAGAACCTTGCCTAGCAGAGACATGTAAGTATGGTGTCATATATACAGATATAGGGGTTATAAAAATACAATTCTGTGAAATACTCACCTGTAGAATTGGTATTATAAGTATACAGTACGTCCTGCTCCAGATAGATTACTTACACTTGGGTTATCCTCCGCCAGATGGCGCTGCACTGCAGAGACATGTAAAACAGGCTCCTCCCGGCCCCTCAAATACCCGGGGACCTCCCACAAATCCCCAGCATTGAAAAGCAGTGAACAAGAAGCCGGGAGAATTTAACCACCCAAAAACTGGTAACTATAACAATGACAACAATCACCATACAGGGGATCCAGAATAATGCAAAACCAAGGGTGGGGTGGAGCAGGACGTACTGTATACTTATAATACCAATTCTACAGGTGAGTATTTCACAGAATTGTATTATTCTTAGTATACAGTACGTCCTGCTCCAGATAGATTACTTACACTTGGGACATCCAATAGCAGTGTCCATAAAGTAGGGTGGGATCCCCAACAAAAAAGGTAACAGCAGACAGTTTAAACCACTGCCGCCTGCAAAACCTTGCAGCCAAAAACAACATCAACCTTGTAAAACTTTGAAAAGGTATGAACAGAAGTAGCGGCCTTGCAAACTTGTTCAACAGAAGCCTGGTGCTGGAAGGCCCAAGAGGCACCAATAGCACGAGTGGAATGGGCAGTAAGGCGGAAGGGAGGATTCTTCCCCTTAGTAGAATAGGCCTGAATCACAGCCTGACGGACCCATTTGCTGATAGTAGACTTGGCAGGAGCCAAACCCTTCCTAGGACCAGAAGGGACCACAAAAAGAGCATCAGTTTAACTGAAGGACGTAGTGACTACTAGGTAATACTTCAGACACCCGACCAGATCCAAGGAATGCAAAACCCTTTCCTTAGGGTTGCTAGGATTAGGGCACAATGAAGGAAGAACAATATCTTGATTCAAATGAAAAGCAGACACCACCTTAGGCAGAAATTCCGGCTTAAAGCGGACCACCACCTTATCCTGGTGTCTCTCAAAGTATGGGGGCTGGATAGACAGAGCCGCCAGCTCAGACACACGCCTGACCGAAGTAATAGCCACCAGAAAGACAACCTTGAGGGTAAGTACAGCCAGAGCAGAATCCTGAATAGGTTCAAAGGGAGCACCCTGCAAGGCAGACAAAAGTTCAAATCCCAAACAGGGACCATAGGTTTTCGTGGGGGACGCACATGAGTAACCCCCTGAAAGAAAGTCTTAACCAAAGAATGCTGAGCAAAAGACTTCTGAAAGAAGACAGACAGGGCAGAAACCTGACCCTTCAAAGTACTAAGTTGGAGACCCGACTGCAACCCATGCTGTAAAAACTCCAGAACCCTGGGAACTGAGAACACCCGACAGGGAAGAGACCTAGACTCACACCAGTCAATGTAGGTACGCCATACCCTATAATAGATGGAAGAAGAAGTTTTCTTCCTAGCCTTCACCATGGTCTCAACCACCGAGGCAGACAAGCCTTTCTCCATCAAGATGGAGGTTTCAGCAGCCAGGCCGTCAAAGCCAGAGTTTATAAATTGGGATGGCGTAAGGGGCCCTGAGTGAGCAGATCTGGCACCCCTGGCAGAACGTACTGGTCTACTGCCATCTGCACCACGTCTGCGAACCACACTCTTCTTGGCCACCTGGGGGCCACCAGAATCACTGGCACCCCTTCCAGAGCAATCTTGCGCAGGACCCTGCCCAGCAGGGGGAATGGAGGAAAGACATACAGAAGCCGAAAATCCTGCCATGACATGGACAGAGCATCTGTGGCCAAGGCCAGAGGATCCTGAGACAGGGAGAAAAAAGCCTGGAGCTTGTGATTGTGACGGGATGCAAACAGATCCACATCCGGTAGACCCCAACGGTGACACAGGGACTGGAATACCCTGTTGCAGAGGGACCACTCCCCCGGACGGGACGTCCCCCTGCTCATAGTGTCTGCCAGTAGATTCTCTGCCCCTGGGATGTACACAGCCGAAATGCATTGAACATTGGCCTCTGCCCATGTCAGAATCCGCGACACCTCCTGGAGGGCCCCCCTGCTCCGGGTCCCTCCCTGATGGTTGATGTAGGCAACCGCCGTCCTGTTGTCTGAGCGCACCTGCACAGACACACCCCTCAGGTGATTGGTCAACTGCTCCAGTACCAACCTGATCGCCCGTAGTTCCAGAATGTTGATAAGTAAGTGGGTCTCCTGAGGGCCCCACCTCCCCTGGAACCACAGGGACTTCCAGAATCCCCCCCATCCTGACAGACTGGCATCCGTGGTGACCGTCTCCCAGGAGGGGGCCAGAAAGGACCTGCCCCCCAGCAAGTTCCTGTGGTCCAGCCACCACGAAAGGGACCGCCGTCCAAGGACGTTGGGTCCTTGTCCCATACTGACAGAAGGTGAAGTTGTAGAGACCTCAAATGGAACTGAGCAAAAGGCACCGCCTCGAAGCACGCCACCATCAGGCCCAGCAGCAGCATTCCCTGCCTGAGGGAGGGCTGGGGGCACGAGAGCAGGAACCTCACCTGCCCAGTTAGAGCTTCCACCTTCTGTTGAGGAAGGAATATCCTTGACTGAACCGTATCCAGAATCATTCCCAGGAATGGGGTCACCGAGGAAGGGGACAGAGGACTTGGGGTGATTGATCACCCAGCCGAAGGACTCCAGGGTGGACACCACCAGCTGAGTGTCCAACTCTGCCTGCTGTAGAGACCGAGAGGTGATGAGTATGTCGTCCAGGTAGGGCAGCACGCGTATGCCCCTTGACCTCACCAGAGACATCACCCCCGCCAGCACCTTGGTGAACGCTCTGGGAGCTGAGGTGAGGCCAAATGGCAAGGCCACAAATTGGTAATGTTGATCTTCCAACGCGAATCTGAGAAACCTTTGGTGTCCCGGGAACACAGGGATGTGAAGGTAAGCGTCTTTGATGTCCACAGACGTCATGAAATCCCCTTGGAGCGCAGGGAGTTGATGGCCGAGCGCAGAGTTTCCATGCGAAAGCGCCTGTTCTTGACAAATTTGTTGAGGATCTTTAAATCCAGAATGCGCCTGACTGACCCATCTTTTTTGGGAACTGTGAAAAGGTTGGAATAGAACCCCTTGCCTCTTTCTTTAGAAGGCCTTGCACGGCCTGCATCAAAACCTGAGCTGAGACAGGGTCCTGGGGGATCCGGGACCTGATGAATCTTGGGGGGGGGTAGTACTGTAGCCGTCCCCCCACCCTGACGGGCAAGGGCGCCCCATCATGCCTGAGGGGGCTTGGGAGAGGATTTGGGCTTAGACCCCCAGGCAGAGCCAGGACGTCGTCCTCTGCTCCTATGCCAGGGATCAGCACGAGCCCCCGCGAAGGACACCCCTTTTCCCTGCTTAGCACCGGGGTAGGGGAGTGAAAGGGAACCCTGGCCCCGAAAGGGCCGAGACTGCCGCCTGCGCTGGGGTATCTTACCTCCTTTAGCAAAAAGGTCTAGGCGGTCCCCAAACAGGCGTAGCCCCTTAAATGGAAGCCCAGTAAGGGTCTTCTTTGCAGCATTGTCAAGCGCCCACTGGCGCAGCCAAACCACGCGGCGTATAGCTACCACCAAGGCAAAAGTTCTCGCACACATCCGAATGGCATCATCCAATTGAAGGAAAAGACGCGCGTGGCGGCGGTGGCGGCCATTGTAACAGTAAAACAGACAAGTCAGCGCGGCGGCTGACACCACATATCTAGTCCAAACAGACAAAAACGCCATACACGAATCACTATACACACTCACCCACACACCCCCCCCTCCTTCCCCCCCGAAGGCTACAGGGAGAATGAGGGAGGATGGCGGCCCTCTGTACAGGACCCACCGCTACACGGGGCATGTGGCAACAAGGCGGGAAGGGCATCCCATAAAGGCTCACCATCAGCCTATACCGCCTACCCTTTGGGGGGACTGCGGTGGAGCAGCGCTCCATAAGCACGCATGGTGCCGCCTACCTTCACCCGACCAGCGCAGCCCAGGCTGGGAGGCACATCACATGAGTAACGGGTGGGAATAGTCCAACAGGGCGGCAGGCTAATAGTCCCGCTCACCTGCAAGAGAGTGATAATTTCATGTCTTCGCAGTAAGCACTGCAGAGAAATCTGGGGATTTGTGGGAGGTCCCCGGGTATTTGAGGGGCCGGGAGGAGCCCGTTTTACATGTCTGCGAATCTGGCGGAGGATAACCCAAGTGTAAGTAATCTATCTGGAGCAGGACGTACTGTATACTAAGAATATGAACCCCACCTATGCCCTTCAGTGACCTTCTAAATTACGCCAGTGTCACACTACTTCAGAACACTGAACTATTATTTCACGGTTAACAAGGTAATGAGATGTAGAAGTCATTTGGAGTGCGATTGCACCACTGACATGTGTCTATGGCTTACTATGATAGCGCTAACACAACGATTGCAGGGCCCCAGTGTGAAGGTGGCCCAAGACAGACCAGGCTATATGACATATCTCTTTAGCATCCTCTAAAGCACAGTAAAATATTTATAACTGAAAAATAAAAAGTGTGTCTACTGTACCTAATCTTCTTTGCAGCATCTACTATTTCCAACACTACAGATGCACTTTAAATCTTTACGTCTTTTAACCAAGTCAAACTGGCATCTTACCATTGCAAGCTCAGCTTCAAGCTCTTTGATTCGATTCTCCTTTAAATCTAACTGAGAACGCAAAGAGCTAGCATGGTCTGTTGCTTCCTTGGCCTGGCGCCGAAGTTCCCACTTCTCCCGTTCTAAAAGGTCCTTTTCCTTTGCTAATACTTTTACTGCGTCTTCACTTTCCTGTAAAACAAAAAAAAAAGAAAAAAAATGAACAAGAAAATTTATAAACAATTCAGTGTTTGATCAATCGCTTTGCAAATATGGAGCTGTTCGGTGAGGAAATCAGAAGCAGGATAAACTCCATGTACGGGGAGATTGAATTCTAATCTAATTGACGCTTTATATTTCATTTCTTTTTGAATTGCTCCATTATCAGCATCTGCACCACTTATCCCTGCAAATAAAAAAAACCCACACTAAGGTAGTACCACTGGCAAGAATTGTTTTTTTTTTTTCTATTACTATAGTCAAGGTATAGAAATGTTACTATTTTGCTAGGCAAGCTCTAGGACAATTGTAAGGAACCCTTTAGAGTCATCATCTTATATCTGTAGTAAAAAAAAATAAAAAAATAAAAATAAATTTGAGGTAAATTATTAAGTCAGCGACACACTGGGACGGATGTATAAAAGGTCAGTAAAAGAACCTGTAACAAATGTAGGCAGCCTAGACTTTTCATTAGCCTGCCCCTTTAAAATGGAGAGTCTGTAGAAGGGTACACTAAGACTGGACAGGAAACAGGACCAAACCACTGGACAGAGGAGACATGGCATACAAGCGTTGGCCACTGGGTAATACATACAAGGAGCGCTGGCCACTGGATAGACAATGCAAGCAAGGATCACTTCCACTGGATAGAGGAGATGAGGCATACAAGGAGCACTACCACTGGATAGAGGAGAAAATGCATACATGGAGCGCTGGCCACTGGACAGAAGAGACAATGCATACAAGGAGCGCTGGCTACTGGACAGAGGAGACAATGCATACAAGGAGCGCTGGCTACTGGACAGAGGAGACAATGCATACAAGGAGCGCTGGCCACTGGATAGAGGAGACAATGCACGCAAGGAGCGCTGGCCACTGGACAGAGGAGACATGGCATACAAGGAGTGCTGCCACTGGATAGAGGAGATGCATGCAAGGAGCACTGCCACTGGATAGAGGAGATGCATGCAAGCAGCACTGCCACTGGATAGAGGAGACATAGTATACAAGGAGCGCTGCCACTGGATAGAGGAGACAATGCATGCAAGGAGCGTTGGCCACTGGATAGAGTAGACATGGCATATTTCTCGAAATCATACTGGAGACATCAGGCTTTGCCATCACCATTTTAACAACCCATTTATCAGGTTAGTAAAGGTGAGCAAAACATTGACAAGCTGCCAGCTACAGAGAATACTTCCAAATCTATTACCTGAATTTGAATCTGTTCATTGCATGTATATTGTCCAGCGTACTCCAAGCGATTAAATACATAATTTAATCTCGGGCTGTTCTATATCTTGATCCTAAACGTTTGCATCGTCTGTGTTCCCTCAGTTATATTTACACGCTACTGAGATGGTTTCTGGCACTAGATAGACCCACTAATGAACTGGGCCGATCTTGAACAGAGTTTTTGGCAGTTGTTAAGGCTGGCAGGACTGTTTACTTGCGGTAGTGAAGGGATCCCGCAGTTTGTTATGGTCATTGGACCTATATTAACGAAAAAGCATTGCTTGGTTTGGGAGACAGCGACGTCGGCCGGCCGCCCGATACGGGTTTCCTCAAACTTGACTATCAATTGGAAACCAGTAGAAGAATCATTGGTTCATAATGTGAGCTGCAAAACAAGACCTTAAACCGGACCTTCGGCATGATTAAATGAAAAGCCCAAACCCTTAAACTATTTACCAGCATCTAAAATTAATATATTTTAAGTTTTGAGTCACTTATTATTCTTTCCCCCACTTGGCTGCAACTCTGTTCAGGACTCTAGGATATGGGTGCCGCCATCTTGCCTCACAAGCATTACATACTGAGGAGAGGAGTGGGGTGAAAAGTGCAAGGTTATAGCTGTGCTTTGCACAGACAGAGCAGAGCTGGGTTCAGGGAAAGGACAGCAATCCCAGAATGCAGAGCGACAGTCAGAAGACACTTCCTATTTGCAGGCTGCCTGATGCTCCATGAGCCGCGATCTTGGATGCTTAAAGGCTCATAACATACAGTAGATGCAGGTAGGATGATTTTTAATGTGAGCAATCTGTATGTACAGGGTGTGGGAAACATATGATATGCTCTTATTCAGGGTGAAGGTCCGCTTTAATCATTGAAGAGCAATGTACTAAGCCTGGAGAGATTCTGAATGTATTACATTAAACCACGCAACCAAGCGTCAAAGAGAGAATCCAAGCTAATAAACCTGGCTTCACCTATAAGCAAGTGCAAAGTAGCCATAGGGAGAGCCAGGGAAATTCCTGGTGGGCTATACTTTGCTGAGCTCGGCCTTAAAGCAGTATAGCAGCCTGCAATCGACCTCACCCGAAGCCTATAAAATGATGTCTCTCCTGCTGCATCTAATACTCCCCTCCACTCCCTGCTTCCGGTCCAGGGGAGTGGGCACAATTGGACAGATAAACATGCTAGCTAGGATATGGTCACTCTTGGCATTGTGTGTTGGTGGATGAAACCTCCCTGGGACGAGTGATCAGGCAGATTAATCCCTCTAGTAAGAGAAAAGGATTAAAAGTAACCAAATCTATCTTGAAAAAGTTACATGATGTATTAAACATTTGCCTGTAATTAAATTAAGCAGCAGTGCTTCCCGTCAGTCCAGAAATATGGCTCCCCGAATGGAGCAGTTTCCAGATGCTGTTGTTTTATTGCATGTAAATAAAAATGAGGAGCAGATGTTGCGTATAACCTTGAAAGAGATCCTCGCAAATTGCACAGACGAAAAAAAAAAAAAAAAAATGATGTATATCGGTTTTATGAATTAATACAGTAACGGCTCAGCCCCCCCTCCGGCAGCTCTCTGGCATCCTAATCACTAGAAATGTCATGTGCAGATTGTAAGTCATTGAAATTCATGCAGTGGTGTCCTCGCCTGCCCTAAACTGAAGGTCATCCATGTTTTGAAGAAAGAAGGTACATTCCTTGCGGGGGCAAAACTGCTGGCACAGGAACCGCCACAGGAATGGCCGAAAGGTGAGCAATTTATTCTCATATGCAGGAATGTGCTGTTCATAAAGCCTTGTCCTGCCGCCAGCTGTAACCTGCGTGCATGTCACCGCGCTCCAAGTCATGGTGGCAATGGAGCGTGTGCTCGGCTAACTTCCCCCTAATCGGCTGCTGGGATGTGAGGACTCCAAGAGGTTAGGAGCTTACTTCCACTTGCTTTTTAAGCTGAAACCACAGCCTGTGCAGCACCTTCTCCATCAGAAAACACTGTTAGCGGTCATGTAGTATACAAAAATACCATTTTGTGAATACTCACCTTGTAGAATGGATATTATAAGTATGCATCACGCCCTGCGCCAGTAATAATCATTACGTCTGGGATATAGTCCACTAGAGGGCGCTTTACTGCAGAGATGGCAAAAAAGAGGCCCCTCCTGGTCCATATATACCCGGGACCTCCCACTCATTCCCCAGTATAATTAAGCAGTAAGGGAACCAGGAGAAGCCAATAACCAGATTAACAATATTTAACAAGGAAAACTTCACCATAAAGTATCCAAGAATAAAAACTCAGGGTGGGATGGAGCAGGGCGTGATGCATCACGCCCTGCTCCAGTAATAATCATTACGTCTGGGACATCCAGTAGCAGTAGCGGGTGGGGATCCCAAAAAGAGTTCAAACCACTGCAGCCTGCAGAACTTTGCGGCCAAAAACAGCACAGGCTGAGGCCCGAACATCAACCTTGTAAAAATTGGAAAAGGTATGAACAGAAGACCAAGTGGCAGCCTTACAAACTTGTTCAACAGAAGCCTGGTGCTGAAAAGCCCAAGAGGCCCCAACAGCACGGGTAGAATGAGCAGTAATTCGGAAAGGGGGATCCCTCCCTTTAGCAGAATAGGCCCTAACAATGGCCTGACGAATCCATTTGCTAATGGTAGACTTGACCGGCGCCAAACCCTTCTTTGGACCAGAGGGTACCACAAACAAGGCGTCAGTCTTCCTGAAAGGCGCTGTAGCCACCAGGTAGTATTTCAAGTTTCTGACAATGTCCAGAGAATGCAAGACCCTCTCCTTGTCATTACCAGGATTAGGGCATAAGGAAGGAAGCACAATGTCCTGATTGAGGTGAAAGGCAGAGACAACCTTAGGCAAGAAGTCTGGTTTAAAGCAGAAAACCAACTTGTCCTGGTGTCTCTCAAAGTAGGGGGCCTAAATGGAGAGAGACGCCAACTCTGAAACACGCTGGACAGAGGTGATAGCCACCAAAAAGGCAACTTTCCAAGTGAGAACAGACAGTGCAGCCTCATGCACAGGCTCAAATGGAGGACCCTGAAGGGCAGACAAAACCAAATTCAAATCCCAAACCGGTAACAAGGGTTTGCGGGGAGGGCGCACATGAGTGACCCCCTGGAAGAAAGTCTTGACCAAAGGATGAAGAGCGAAAGACCTCTGAAAGAAAACCGCCAAGGACACATGCCCCTTCAGAGTGCTGAGCTAAAAACCCATATCCAGACCATGTTGAAGGAACTCCAGTATCCGAGGGATGGAGAACACCTGACAAGGGAAGGCCCTAGCCTCACACCAGTCAATGTAGGTCCGCCAGATCCTGTAGTAGATGGTAGAAGAGGATTTCTTCCTAGCTCGGACCAGAGTCTGAACAACCGCATCAGACAGACTCTTTTCCTTTAGGATGGAGGTTTCAGCACCCACGCCGTCAAAGCCAGCGTTTGTAAATTGGGGTAACAGAGACGTCCTTGAGTGAAGATCTGGAACAAGGGGCAGAGGGTACTGATCGACTGCCAGCTGCACGACGTCTGCGAACCACACCTGTCTTGGCCACCTGGGGGCCACCAGAACAGCTGGCACTCCTTCTTGAATCAGCTTGCGTAGGACCCTGCCAGAAGGGGAAACGGAGGGAAGAGGTACAGGAGACCGAACCCCCGCCAAGACAGAGACATGGCGTCCACCGCCAGAGCCAGAGGATCCTGGGACAGTGAGACAAAAGCTGGAAGCTTGTGATTGTGACGAGAGGCAAACAGATCCACATCTGGCCTCCCCCACCTGTGACAGGGATAGAAAGACCTTGCTGTTGAGGGACCATTCTCCCCGGCAAGAGGTCCCCCTGCTCAGAGAATCCGCTTCCAGGTTTTCCGCTCCTGGAATGTAAACCGCTGAGATACACGGGGCGTTGACCTCGGCCCAAGAGAGAATCCACGACACCTCCCGGAGGCCACTCTTGCTCCGAGTCCCTCCCTGATGATTGATGTAAGCGACCGCAGTCCTGTTGTCGGAGCGAACCTGAACCGGTAGGCACTGGAGGTGATGCGTCAGCTGCGCCAGCACCAACCGAACCGCCCTCAGCTCCACAAAATTGATGGGGGCGTGTGTCTCTTGAGGGCCCCACAGCCCCTGGAATTGGCGGGCTCTCCAGTAGCCCCCCCAACCTGACAGACTGGCATCCGTAGGGACCGTCTCCCAGCACGGTGTCAGGAATGATCTGCCCCCCAGAAGATTCTTCGAGTCCAGCCACCAAAGGAGGGACCGCCGGACCAGAGGGGACAGAGCAAAAGCCTGGTCCAGAGACAGGGGACACTTGTCCCAGGCTGAAAGAAGATGGAGCTGAAGAGGCCTCATGTGAAATTGAGCATAGGGAACTGCCTCGAAGCAGGCCACCATCTGTCCCACCAGTTGCATCCCTTGCCGGATGGATGGATGAGGGTTGGACAGCAAGCCATGAATCAGCGTTTGAAGAGAGTCCACCTTCTGCTGAGGGAGGAAAACCCTGGCCTGAATGGTATTCAGAATCATACCCAGGAAGGCGGTCACCCGTGACGGGGAGAGTGAGGACTTGGGGTAATTGATCACCCACCTGAACCTCTCCAGTGTCGCCACCACAGGTGTCCAGCTCCGCTTGTTGGAGTGAAGGAGACGTAATGAGAAGGTCGTCCAGATAAGGAAGAATGCGAATACCCCGGGCTCTGAGAAGGGCCATCACGCCTGCCAACACCTTGGTGAACACCCTGGGGGCAGAGGTGAGCCCGAAGGGGAGAGCCACAAATTGGTAGTGTTGTTCCCCTACCGCAAACCTGAGGAACCGCTGGTGCCCTGGGAAGACCGGCAAATGAAGGTAAGCATCCTTGATATCTATTGAGGTCATAAAGTCCCCCGTGACCCGTGACCTGAGGAATCTGGGAGGAGGCCGGTCCGCGAACTCCAGCTTGTATCCGGAAGAGACAACCTCCAGAATCCATTTGTCTGAGACTTGTTGGTCCCAGACCTGAGCGAACAGCCGCAGCCATCCCCCCACCCGCAAGGGTGAGGGCGCCCCCTCATTGCTGAGCGGGCTTGGCAGTGGATTTGGGTTTGGCACCCCAGGAGGATCCGGGTCGGGCATGGCCTCTGCCCTTGCCCCAGAAATCTCCCCTTTGTCCCGCAAAGGATAACCCCCTGCCTGACCTAGGCCCATGAAAGGAGGGCGTGAAGGAACCCGAAAGGGTCGCGGCTGATTTTTGCGTTGGGGCAACTTACCTCCCTTAGCAAAAAGGTCCAGACGATCACCAAACAGGCGCAACCCTTTAAAGGGAAGCCCCGTGAGAGCCTTCTTAGCCGCATTGTCAGCTGCCCACTGGCGCAACCAGACCGAGCGGTGGATAGAGACAACCAAGGCCGAGTTCCTGCTACACATCCGAACGGTGTCATCTAAGGCAGAGAGTACATAAGTGATGAACAACTCACATTGCGACAAGGCTCTAAATTCCGCACTAGAAGAATCCTCATGGGAGCCGTCCAGAAGGCCCCTGATTAAGGTCCTAATAGCCACGGCCGTAATAGCGGAAGCACAATCCAGGCGCAAGGCCGAACCCACACAAGCAAAGGCATGAGAGGCCAGTTGGTCAATACGCTGGTCCTCACTATCCTTCAAGGTAGTGGAATCCGGGGGGGAGTTGACCAACATTTGACCACATCTGAGGGGGAAGGGATACCTCCTATCCCACCCTTAGGGATACCGGGAAGCCGGCTAGGCCATTCCCATTCCTTGAGAATCAGATTATTAAAATGCGTCTGTTCGGGGAAATCCAAACGTGGTTTTGCGGTACCAAACAATTCCCCCTGCTGCTTAGGTGCCGCTGCAGGAGAGGAAATGGCAAGTACCTCAAAAATTTGAGTCAGAAGTCTATGGGTGTTGTCAGCATCCCAATGCTCTGAGCCGGCATCAGTGCCAAGGCAATGCTGATCGTCAGAGAGATCTGAATCTGAAAATAATTCCCCTTCCTCAAGAGGGTTATAGTCAGACAAATCAAGGAAATCATCTTGTCCGAAGGTAAAGGCCGGCACAGCGGGCGCCACGTGCTGTCTTTTAGCTGGAGCCTTACGGGCTGCAGAGCTAGCAATCAATCTCTCAATGTTGGCAAGTCTGGCGGAAACGTCAGATTGCGACTACCCGATAGTGTTAATGTCACTAGGGTTCATAACCAGGAGCGGGGGTGTGGGGGATAAGGCCGAGGGTACTGATCCGGCTGCACGGGGCCCATATTGCCGAGCAATAGCTTGCTGGGCACAGGGTACACAAACCCGTACATCATCACCCACAAGGGATGCCCTGCACACCACACATAGCCGGGCTTGCCCCGAAGGGACCCCGAGCACAGTTTCCTGGGAAGCCTCCATATGGTGAATTAGCAGTCGCAATGACCAGTGGGAATTACGCTGTGCAGCTACCCGGGATGCCCCCTAATTGTCTGCTAGTGGGAGGATTTGCAATTAAGCCCCGAATTTAGTAAGGGTATGACCCAGGGCCCAGGACCGGGAGAAACCTCTAAATAGGTTGTCCCAGCCTGAAAGACATAAGCATAGAGGAAGTCCCATTAAATATGGCATGTATACTAATACACAAGCGCGCGGGGCGTTCAAACTCTGCCAGCATGCTCACAGTAATGGAGGAGAGGGGGAGAGCGCTGAGCAAGTGCCTGCGCTGTAAAAGTAAAAAGCAAAGAACGCACACACAGTGACAACAGCAGTAAGACAATCACTACAGTCACACGAGTATACGGACCCCCCCCCCCCCCCTGAATAACCGGACTGGGGAGAAGGGTTACATGTAGTGAGGGCTAAGGCAGATGGGCATCCCATGTCAGGCTCACCAACCTGTGCCGCCTACCCTTTGGTGGGGGATTTGCGGTGGAGCAATGCTCCAGTAAAAAGCACCTCTAATAGGTGCTGCCTACCATCACCCGGACCCTGCAGCCGTAGCTGGGAGGCATGTAAAGGTGGCATGGGTGGGAATAGGACATATGGCCGGGGGCTGTGCAGCCCGGCTTACCTGCAAGGAGAGAGAGCCATCATCTTGACCTTCGCCGCCCACTGCAGAGACTAAACTAGGGAATGAGTGGGAGGTCCAGGGTATATATGGACCGGGAGGGGCCTCTTTTTTGCCATCTCTGCAGTAAAGTGCCCTATAGTGGACTATATCCCAGACGTAATGATTATTACTGGAGCAGGGCATGATGCATACTTGGAATAGAGGTGCAGACGATTGGACTGGGTGAGTAATTTAGCCAGTTTACAGTCTATTTAGCTGTCGAAAACTGAAGAGATATGACAAATTGGGATGCTCACGGGGGAAGGTGTTTAGGTAGTCCTAGTCTTTTTTGACTTGCTTGCTCTATTAGCACCATAACTATCACGCTCCAAGTCCTTTCACCTGCCAGATCTGCTACATCACAGTTACTACATCTGTAGGCATCACCATCACATAAGATCACTGTACCTTTACCTATTGAGTGTTAACAAGATTGACTTACTCCAGTGAGATCAATGTCTGTGCTGAGAAATTAATTTTCTTATTTTTAACCTTCTGGGACTTGAGGGGGTGTAACTGGTACATGAAACCCTTACCTTAAAGTGGACCAAAACTCACCCTGGAGTCTATTAGACTCCACGGCAGGCATAATCGCTCCCCCTGGGGCATCTGGATTCGCAATGCCCGCTGAGTAAAACCCCCCAGGTCGCCTAAATACTCACCTTCCTTCCCGGTCTAACTGTGCGAGCAGTCCGGCCGCATCCCCACTCTCCCTCTAGCATGGCACATGGCCAACACGGGCACACTCCCTGTTAAAACGGTATCAGGGGATGCAGCCGCCAGCACGTTTGGATCCGCTCGCATTAGACGAGCTCCTGGAGGAAGGGGCTGCAGCGGATCCAAGTGTGCTGATTGGACGAAAGGGCGGTGCATGGACCGGGGAAAGGTAAGCGAGATTGGGCGACCCGGGGGTTTCACACAGTGGTGCACCACCAATCGGGGTGCCCGGGGGACAAAGATCTAGACCCAGGATAGTCAAAATCCTGGGTTTTGGTCCACTTTAACTGGCCACCACCAATCACATACCTTCCTGGAAACCATACAGACGGTGTGGTTTCTCTTCAAAAGATTACAAAAAAAAAAAAAAAAACTGGTGGTGTTGGGTTGAAACCAACTCAATCTTGTAGAACCACAGCCAGGACGAGTAGGATGAAAAGATTGGTCCTTCAGAACATGATTAGCCCCAAAAGCACAAATCTCCCCTTTGGCCCCTTCCGTATGCTCTTCATGGGAACCTGAACTAAATAAACCAGCGCCTCATGTCATATTTCCAGCATTCAACTCTCCTGCCCTAAAACTAAAACCAGTATTAACCAATGAGACTTTTTTTTTTTTTTTTCGGACCGGGTTTATTGGAAAGGCTATAAAATAACCAGCACGTCAGACATTATCAAAATAAAACCTATTTAATCTGTTGCAGCCTGCAGTTCAACAGCTCATTGTTGCCTTCAGGCAGTATTCAGTATTACTGGTCAGGGTGCTGAGCAGTCACTTTATCTGCCTACAGCAATATCCAAAATAGAAGCCAAATAAAAATGTAAGAGCACATACAAATCTAAGTTGGGGGTTCAAATTACTACATATGGCATTCCTGCTGCTCGCTACTTAAACTGCTGATAATTTCTCTCTTGTCCTGGCTAAGCCATCATCTCTAGTCTCTACACTGGTCCTCTGTATTAGATCTTCAACCTACAAAAAGGAGTCAGGGGAGGGGGGAATTTCACACGCAAACTTATTTGTCTACATTTAATAATATTTTAATATTGTCTTCAGTTGTGTGCAATACTTAACCCACATTGTACATACGATGCAGGGCTGGCATATGCAATGGGCTTGCATGGGCAGGTGCTGGGGCCCCACCTCACATGCTGGTCATGTGGGACACCTCTTCCCCTTGATTGGCCATCACTAGAGACTTTATTTTGGTCACTTCTTCTATTCTGGCTTCCTGACTTGCTGTCATTCCTTCCATTATTTTCTCTTTGTCTTCTGTTCTTTCATTCCTTCCATTCTTTCTTCACTTCTATCCTTTTTGACTTTCTATCATTCCTTTTATTAGCTCTTTCGGTCTTCCCTTGCTTTCATCATTCTATTTCATTTTTCTTTCAAATGGCTTTTTGATTTTCTGTCATTCCTTCTATTATTTCTTATCTTCTACCCATTCTGACTTACTTTCTAACATGCCTTCTATTTTTTCTCTCTTGCTTGCCTTCTGTTCTGTCATTCGTTCGACTCTCTCTTTCAGACTTTGTCATTCCTTCTATCCTTTCTGACTTACTTTGTCATGACTTTTATTCTTTCGGTCAGGTCTTTCTTGACATTACTTGTGTTTTTACTTCTGTTATACCTTTGGTTCTTTCATACCTTCTTTCTGGCATTATTTTCTATATTGCTTTCTTGCCTTTTATTCTTTCCGACTTACTCTTTCTATCATTGCTTCTATTCTCTCATACCATTACGGTCATGTGTGAAGTTTCATGCCACAGAGATGTGGTCTCCCAGGGCCATAATATAACCTAGCTCTGCCCACACGCTCCAATAAATGCGAGCAACCATTTCTCTTCAACATGGTCACTCCATAGCGTCCTGCAATGAAATGAATGCAGAGGAGTTGTGGATCAGAGAAGACGAGGTGTGTGTGCAGTAAAAGGGAGCGTGTCAGCTGTTTATAGCCTATTAATTCATTCTCAAGTGTTTAGTCTCCAAACTGACAAGATTAGAAGATCTTCCCATTATAAATGGCTAAGGTGCACAAAGCCCGTTAGGTAAGTGCGCTAATGTCATTTACCAGTTAAGAGCTTTTTTACAGTCACAGAAGGGTTAGAACGACCTCATTCTGGCAGCATTTCACCAGCTAATAGACAACCTCCAGGGAATAACAATAGAACGGGCGATGCAACTTCAAGGGCCAGTAAATCGATCTTGAAATATATATACGAAAGCAGGCGGGATACAGGAGACCCGGAATGGATCAGGTACTTGATGGCGAGATCGACTCAGGCACCCCTGAGGTGTTCTGCTGAATTAAGGTCCTTTAGAGGGAGCAATAAAGTTAACTTCTCAGAAATTATTTACAAGGTTACCAAGGTGTAACACATCGGCTCTGGCATTTATCCAGTTAGTGGGCATCCCAGCACTGCTGTCAATAACACGTGGCACATCCAATAGTGTCCAAAAAGGGTGGGGATCCCAACAGGCAATAGTGCACAAATTAAACCACTGCAGCTTGCAGAACTTTGCGGCCAAAAACAGCATCCGCTGAGGCCCTCACATCAACCTTATAAAACTTGGAAAAAGTATGAACAGAAGACCAAGTAGCAGCCTTACAAACTTGTTCAACAGAGGCCTGGTGCTGAAAAGCCCAGGAAAACCCAACAGCACGAGTAGAATGAGCAGTGATCTGGAAAGGGGGATCCCTCCCCTTAGCAGAACAGGCCCTAATAATGGCCTGACAAATCCATTTACTAATGGAAGACTTGACGGGCGCCAAACCCTTCTTGGGCCCAGAGGGCACCACAAAAAAAGCTTCCGTCTTCCGGAATGGTGAAGTAGCCACCAGAAAGTACTTTACACATCTATGAAACAGGATGTTAGCGGGTGGCACCAGACCCTCTGTCGCCAATCTATTTTTGGGTTGGTGGGAGAGGGAAACAGTTTTTGGGACCGAGATGAACCTGTACCAGCCCCACATTCTGGGCTGGTACAGGTTCATTGATGACATCCTATTACTGTGGGGTGGCCCGGAGGACATCTGTGTTGACTTCCTTAATACTTTGAATACTAACCCGTTTAACATCTATTTGACATCACAGGTCTCTCACAGCCGTGTTGAATTTTTGGATTTGACCATTTCCCTGAATGAGGGGGGCACCCTGGATACCACCTTGTTTAGAAAACCGACGGCTGTCAACAGTTTGCTGCATTATGATAGTTTCCATGAGAAAAGGACTAGGGATGCCATACCCGTAGGTCAATTTTTGCGGCTCAAACGCAATTGTTCTTTACCGAGTGAGTTTGCTAAACAGTCCAAGGCACTGAAGGAGAGGTTCCACAGCCGTGGATATCCCAAATATGTTGTGCAACGGGCTATGAAGAGAGCCAATGAGACCCCGAGGGAGGCATTACTGAGACCCAGGAACACATCCGCTAATGGAGGAGAGGTGAGATTCATTTCACAATACAACTCTAATTGGGTACAACTGAGAGGTGTGCTCAATAAGCATTGGGGGATCCTGAAAAGTGATCCCACTCTGGCCAGATGGGTGCGCAGGGGACCACTCATGGTGGCCCAACGGGCACCCAGTCTACGTGATAGGGTCTGCAGGAGTCACTTTCCGGGATTGAATGTGGAACAGGTGAGTAACAGAATCACGGGGTGTCACCCATGTGGTACCTGTTCCATCTGCCCTATGGTGAGTAATACAAGGGAAGTCACCAACACCAGGACGGGCAGAAGTTATCCCATACAGCAATTTATTAATTGTCGAACTGTGGGAGTGGTATACCTCATCACTTGTAGTTGCCCTAAGGGTTATGTGGGCGAAACTAAGAACGCCCTGAAGGCCCGAATTCAAGCCCATGTCTCCTCAATACGCCTGGCTAGGCGGAACCGTGACATGGGCAGGATTATACCTCCGGTTGCGGCACATGTACTTGACAAGCATCAGGGTAGTATGGAGGGATTGAGGGTTACGGCATTGGAGAGAGTCAGCTTGGGACCCAGAGGAGGGGACATCAAAAGACTCCTGCAACAAAAAGAGCTTCGGTGGATGTACGCGTTAGACACACAATCTCCCTGGGGACTTAATGAGGATGTGGCTTTTTCACCATTTTTGGGTTAATGTTTGCTCAAGTTGAGCAGACCAACTTGGTTATGTAGGGAGGTTTGGAGCACGGTTAGTGGGTGGTTCAGGTAAGTATGGTGTGTGTGTGTTTGGTTCCACTTTGGTGGCACTTTTTGGCACGGGGGGCATTTAAAATGGTTGCTCACAGGGTGTTAGCACTTTGGCATTGTTTCATGGAGTGCTGGTGAATTGGTGGCACGGTGTGTGGTATTCACTCAATCACTATGTGGGAGTGTACAAATTGAAATTAAATTTCACATTTTTATTGGCCAGTCCTCGTAGGGAAGTATACCGTGTCCCCGATGTAAGCAGGGTTGTGGGAATTTGTGGATCTGGAGTCTCCCCACCGTCAACCTCCATCCGAGAGATGCCAGTTATGATGAAGA
Source organism: Gastrophryne carolinensis (assembly GCA_027917425.1). Taxonomy (NCBI): domain Eukaryota; kingdom Metazoa; phylum Chordata; class Amphibia; order Anura; family Microhylidae; genus Gastrophryne; species Gastrophryne carolinensis. Next base: position 41,271,374 of record CM051242.1, on the reverse strand, counting down.
GTTCAAGAACGAAAGAAGCATTCTCCATTTTGTGACATGGAATCGACTGTTTATGTCTACACTCATATGCGAGCACAGCGATGTCGCCATCGGTTTGCGTCTGGATTGTCACCATGCTATGGGCACCATATACTTTTTGGGCATGTGATGCCATACATCATTACTGGATATACGGTGACACTGTAAACCCCCCCCGCCTGAATATTCGGGGTGGGTGGATGGGCCGCGGGGTACATATATGGGCCCCTTAGTTACCTTTTAGGAGAAGTTTGTTGTGATCACCATTGTATTGCGATCATCGCTGCATAGCTTAGGTATATCCTGGGGACCAGGCAATGTATGCCGGGCACCCCAAATTGTTGAGACAGGCGCCCTCCCTATAATACATAATGTTGCCTAGATCAGCAGTGGGCCGTATGCTAGCCCTGATCTATTAGGCCCATTTTTGCCCAGGGATATGTATGGATATGAGCCATTATTATGCACAAGTATAACTTAGAGTATATACATATAAATTGTTGTATAATTCAATGAGGTAGTAGATATTGTAAATAGATTATTATTCCCCTTATGTGATGTATATATTTTGCTTTGTGGTTGTTTTTAATCAAATATAATGATGTGAGCCTTACAGGACATACTCACCTCTCCGCAGTTCCAGTCCGCCACTGTAGTGTGCTTCGGGCGGCTAGGTGCCTCCCCTCCTCAGCCGGCGCCCTGTCCCCGTGTGTGCGGGGAGGACGCATGCGCGGGTGGGCGGAGCTCGATGCCGTCCGCGTTTTTGACATCACGGAAGTCCTGCGCTCCAGCGTGGAGCGCAGGGGTACTTCCGTTTCCGGCCCCACACGCTTCCGGCCGGAGCGTGTGACGGCCGGTTTTCAGCGCACCTGCGGACACTAATGGACTGTGGGGTTGGGGGGTATTTAAGGTGAGTAGGGGAGTGTGCCCCCATCACCATTGAGCTTTGATAAAGAGCCCCAGAGGCTCGAAACGCGTGGGCTTTGCCGTGGGGTCCCCGTCTGGCCACCAGCACAGTAAGATTTATTGTTGATGTGTTTGATGATTTATTGTATATTGCTTCATGTTGCACTTTGCACTTTTGTCTCTTGCTGGGCCCGTTTTTGTCAGGGTCCTGCTATGTTGAATACCTGTAGCACAGTTATTAGCACTTTATTAGGAGATTAGTTTAGAGTTCATCACATTGTAATTAATTAGACACTGTATAATTTGGCCGACAGGCTCCCCCATGTGGTTATTAACGGTATTGCACCATGAACTATTGTTGTTCTTAATCATGTTTTTATGATCGGTTTTTGAATAAAAAAATATTATTATATTCACAATTTGGTAGTATCAATAGATATTTGTGGAGTGCGAGTGTTAGTACCCAGGGGCCCAGGGAGGAGTGATTAGGAGGACACTCCAATATTTACACATTCAGTATACTTTACACATCTAACGACATCCAGAGAGTGCAAGGCCCTCTCCTTGTCATTGCTAGGTTTAGGACACAATGAAGGAAGCACAATGTCCTGATTCAGATGAAAGGCAGAAACCACCTTTGGCGAGAAGTCTGGTTTAAATCGGAAAACCACCTTGTCCTGATGTCTCTCAAAGTAGGGGGCCTGAATGGACAGAGCCGCCAACTCAGAAACACGTCGAACAAAAAGGCAACTTTTAAGGTGAAAATGGATAGTGCAGAATCCTGCACTGGTTCAAAAGGAGGACCCTGAAGGGCAGACAACACCAAATTTAAATCCTAAACAGGCAACAGGGGTTTGCGAGGAGGGCGCACATGAGTGACCCCCTGAAAAAAGGTCTTAACCAACGTATGAAGAGCGAAAGATCTCTGAAAGAAAACCGCCAGAGCGGACACATGCCCCTTAAGAGTGCTAAGCTGAAAACCCATGTCCAGACCATGCTGAAAGAAACTCCAAAATCTGAGGAAAGGAAAACACCCCACAAGGAATTGGGGTAACAAAGCTGACCTTGTGTGATCAGATCTGGAACCAGAGGCAGCCTGAATTGATCGACCGCCAGCTGGACTACGTCTGCAAACCACATCTGTCTTGGCCACCTTGGGGCCACCAAGATTGCTGGCACCCCCTCTTGAACCAGCCTGCACACCACCCTGCCTACCATGGAGAAGGGGGGAAACAGATACAGGAGACCCAGATCCCGCCAGGCAAGGGACATGGCATCCACTGCCAGAGTCAGGGGATCCTGGGACAGAGACACAAAAGCAGGGAGCTTGTGGTTGTGACAGGAGGCAAAGAGATCCACCTCCGGGAACCCCCACTTGTGACAAATGGATAGAAATACCTCGTAGTTGAGGGACCATTCCCCTCGGCGAGAGGACCCCCTGCTCAGAGAGTCCGCTTCCAGGTTCTCTACCCCTGGAATGTACACCGCCGAGATGCATGGACCATTGCTCTCGGCCCATGCAAGAATCAGAGACACTCTTCCCTGAGGGCACTCCTGCTGCGAGTCCCTCCTTGGTGAATGATGTAAGCAACCGCAGTCCGATCGTCTGATCGAACCTGAACCGGTAAGCCTTGGAGATGATGCGTCAGATGCGACAGCACCAACGGAATTACCCTCAGCTCCAGGATGTTGATGGGGGATGTGCGCCTCCTGAGGACCTCACAGAACTGATGTTCCTTCCAGAAACCCCCCCAGCCCGACAGGCTGGTGTCCTTTGTGACCGTCTCCCAACAAGGGGCCAGAAAAGATCTGCCCCTCAGCAAATTCCTCGGTTCCAGCCACCACTGAAGAGACTGTCGGACCAGGGGGAGACATCACAAATGACTGATCCAAGGACAGAGGGCATCTGTCACAAGCCGATAACAGATGGAGTTGAAGAGGCCTCATGTGAAACTGAGCAAAAGGAACCGCCTCGAAACAGGCCACCATCAATCCCACCAGCCTCATCTCTTGCCGGAAGGTCGGGCGAGGTATGGACAGAAGAAGACGTATCAGATCTTGAACCATCTCCACTTGCAACGGAGGTAGGAACACCCTGGTGTGAATGGTATCCAGATTCATGCCCAGAAAGGAAACCTCCCTTGACGGGGAGAGAGAAGACTTGGGATAGTTGATCACCCAACCGAACCTCTGCAGTGTGGACACCACCAACCTGGTGTCCAGCTCCACTTGACCGAGAGAGGATGCCGTGATGAGAAGGTTGTCCAGATAAGGCACAATGCGAATGCCCTGGGCTCTGAGAAGGGCCATTATACCCGCCAACACCTTGGTGCCGAGGTCAGCCCAAAAGGAAGAGCCACAAACTGACCTCCAGGTCCTATAGTAAACAGTAGAGGAAGACCGCTTCCTGGCGCTAATAAGAGTCTGAATCACCGCATCAGAAAGACCTTCCTCCTTCAAGATGGAGGTTTCAGCAGCCACGCCATCAAAGCAAGCGATGGTAAATTGGGATAGCGTAGCCGACCCTGGGTGAGCAGGTCCGGCAGCAGAGGCAGAACGAACTGATCCTCTGCCAGTCTTACCAGGTCTGCGAACCAAACCTGCTTTGGCCACCTTGGTGCCACCAGAATCGCCGACGCGCCCTCCAGGGCCAACTTGCACACCACTCTGGCTACCATTGGAAACGGAGGGAACAGGTAAAGAAACCCCAGATCCGTCCAGTTCAGAGACATGGCATCCACCGTCAGAGCCAGTGGATCCTGCGAGAGAGAAACAAATACCGGAAGCTTGTGATTGTGACGAGAGGCAAAGAGGTCCACCGCTGGGAACCCCCACCTGAGGCAAATCGAACGAAACACCTGGGGACTGAGAGACCACTCCCCCTGGCGAGAGGAGGACCTGCTCAGAGAGTCCGCCTCCGTGTTCTCCACTCCCAGAATGTAGACTGCTGAGATACACGGGACGTGGCTCTCCGCCCAGTCCAGAATCAAAGATACTTCCCTGAGGGCACTCCTGCTGCGAGTCCCTCCCTGGTGATTGATGTAAGCAACCGCCGTCCGGTTGTCCGACCGAACCTGAACTGGCAGGCCCTGCAACTGATGAGTCAAGCGAAACAGAACCAACCTGATGGCTCTCAATTCCAGAACATTGATGGGCTCGTGAGCCTCCTGCTGAAACTGAAGGTCCTTCCAAACACCCCCCCAACCTGACAGACTGGCATCCGTGGTGACTGTCTCCCAACAAGGGGCCAGAAAAGATCTGCCCTTCAACAGATTGACAGACCCCAGCCACTATTGCAGGGATCGACGAACTCGGGGGGTCATCTGGAAGGACTGATCCAACGACAGTGGAGACTTGTCCCAAACCTTCAACAGATGAAGCTGGAGCGTCCTTGTGTGAAACTGCGCAAAGGGAACTGCCTCGAATGAGGCCACCATCAACCCCACCAGCCTCATCCCTAGCCGGATGGCCGGACGAGGGGCCGACAAGAGAAGCCGAACCAACTCCTGAATCAAAAGAACCTTGGCCTGGGGCAGAAACACCCTGGCCTGCGAAGTATCCAGAGACATTCCCAGAAAGGTCACTACCCTGGACGGAGAAAGAGATGACTTGGGGTAGTTGATCACCCAACCGAACCTCTCCAGAGTGGATACCACCGTTCTGGTGTCCAACTCCGCTTGGTTGAAGGAAGAAGCCATAATCAGAAGATCGTCCAAATAGGGCACAATGCGGATACCCTGAACCCTGAGTAGAGCCATCACCCCCGCCAGCACCTTGGTGAACACCCGAGGAGCCGAGGTAAGACCGAAAGGGAGTGCCACAAACTGAAAATGCCGATCCTCCACCACGAACCTGAGAAACCTCTGGTGTGCTGGAAAAATCGGAACGTGCAGGTAAGCGTCCTTGATGTCTATGGACGTCAGAAAGTCTCCCTGACGAAGAGAGTGGATAGCCGAACGCAGCGTTTCCATGCGGAATTTCCGCGGCCGGATGAACCTGTTGAGAAACTTCAGATCCAAGATGGGTCAGACCGATCCGTCCTTCTTGGGTACCGTGAACAGATTGGAATAAAAACCCCTGCCCTGGTCTGAGGAGGGCACTGGGCAAATGACAGCCATGTCCAGAAGACTCTCTACTGCCACCAGGAGCCCCTGCGCGGCCAGAGGTTCCGAAGGCACCCGAGACCTGAAAAATCTGGGAGGGGGGCGGAGCTCGAACTCCAGCTTGTAACCGGAAGACACCACTTCCCGGATCCATCTGTCCGAGACCTCCTGATCCCAGACCTTGGAGAAGTGTCGCAGCCGTCCCCCCACCCGCATGGGTGAGGGCGCCCCCTCATTGCTGAGCTGGCTTAACAGCAGGTTTGGGCTTAGAGCCCCAACTGTATCCTGGACGGGCACGTCCTCTGCCCCTGTTCCCGGAATCTCCTCTGGAAGAGGGGAAGGCAAATCCCCTGCCAGATCTGGCCCCACGAAAGGAGGGGGTAAAGGAAGGCGCCCCCCGAAAGGGACGGCGTTGTTTCTTGCGTTGAGGTAACCTACCACCCTTGGTGACAGAATCCAATTTCTCTCCAAAGAGCCGTAATCCAACAAAAGGTAGAGCCGTCAGCGACTTTTTGGACATAAAATAGGCCGCCCACTGGCGCAACCACACCGACCGCCGAATAGTCACCAGCAGAGCCGACGTCCTACCACACATCATCAAAGTGTCATCCAAGGCGGCTAATACAAAATACAAAAACAACTCACACCGTTTAAGGACAAGGAACTCGTCACTACCAGGACGAAGCCCGGAAGAAGTCAACAGGTCCCTGACCACGGACCTGGCGGCCACCACCATCAGTGCCGAAGCGCAAACGGGCCGCATGGCTGACCCAACGCTAGCAAAACCATGACAAGCCATCTGGTTAATGCGTTTATAGTCTCCATCTTTGAGGGTGGAACAATCAGGATTATTTAAAACAGAAGTGTTGAACAACCCCAAAACCGGTGCGTCCACCTCAGGGGGGGATGCCCAACGCTTAACCGTATCCGAAGGGAAGGGATATTTCTTATCCCACCCCTGAGGAATACCAGGGAGCCGAGCCGGCCTGTCCCATTCCTTAGCAATAATTTTGTCAAAGTGTCTTTGACTACGAAATTCCAAGCGCGGCCTGGATTCCTCGAAAAACTCACCCTTCTGCTGTGGAGCCTCCTCAGGAGGAGAAATAGCCAAAACCTCAAACATCTGAGCCAGAGCGTTAGGAGTATCCGAGGCTCTCCCCAAGTCCCCCAGCTCAGCATCAGCGCCAACAAACTGCTCATCATCTGAATTATCAGAGTCCTCATAAACCTCCCCTTCCTCTAGCGGGGAATAATCAGAATAGTCCAAATTATTAACATCGTCAAGGTCATCCACCGGCGGAGCCGGCGACAAGTGCTTTCTCTTAGCCGGAGCCTTACGGGTGGCCGAGCTGGAAATTAATTTTTCAAGGTTGGCCAATCTGGCGCACATCTCAGATTGTAGCTCCCTACCCATGACAACGTCACACGGGGTGCGTATCAAGCTGGGAGGAGGAGAGGAAGCGACCGGCGGTGCTGACCCAGACGCCTGGGGTTCGGACTGCCGCATAATAGTTTGCTGTGCACAAGGTATACACAGAAGTACATCGTCCCCAGTAATGGATACCCCACACAACATACACTTCCGGAATTGCCCCGAGGGGATCCCGAGCCCAGTATCGGGGGTTGCCTCCATATGGTGAACTTGTGTGTAGTCGCTATGACCAAGGGAATTACGCGTATAAGCAACCCAGGATGCCCCTTTAATGTCCCAAGTGGGAGGATTTGAAATAGGTAAAGGTAACCCAGGGACCCTAGGACCGGGAGAAACCCCCTAAACCTAACGTAGGTCTACCTGAAAGACACAACAGAAAAGGCTATCAGCACATTGAAAAGGACACAAAGAATAAAAAAGATATGGGGCCCGCAGGGCCACTCACGGTGCTTCCTCCTTCCAAGATGGCGTCCGTCTCACAGGAGCCAGCAGCAGCATGGAGGCAGAGAGGAGAAGGGGGGCGTGGCCAGCGCGGAGAGCGCGATCGTCCATGGCCCCGCCCCCCCCTCCATGTCACGGCCAGGCTCCGCGGCGGCGCCTGCCGAACGGGGGCGGGCCTCGGCGTCCCGCCGAAAGCCCCGTCCCGCCCCCTCTAACACAAGCGTGAGGGGAGATCTCCCCTCACAACAGACTAACCGACCAAAGACCGGCGCCGCAGCGGTATGCGGCGGCTGCGGCGCCGGTAAGCAGACAGACAGAATGGAGGGGGGCGGGCCGCGGCGACGCTCCGACGCCCGGCCCCGCCCCCCTACTCCGGCATGTGAGGAGACAATCTCCTCACCCGCGGGCCGCAAGATGACCGGGTACCGGCGCCGCGGTAATGGCGGCGACCGCGGCGCCGGTACATGTAAGACAAGCACACAGGCGGGCCGCGGCGATCGTGGCAGCGCCCGGCCCCTCTCCAAGTACCAGGCTGAGGAGAGGGATCTCCTCAGCCAGCAAAAAGACAGTGAAAAGCACTACACTACACCTTAATAAAAGCCCCTCAACACCCCCCCCCCCCCCCAAGGAGAAGGGCATCCGCAGAGGGGAACACTACCTGGGGTAAAGGGCCGAGGGACAGGGCATCCCAAACCGGGGTCACCAGCCCGGATAACCGCCTACCCTTTGGTACAGGGTCTCACGGTGGAGCATAGCTCCTGAGCACCTAATGTGCTGTTCTACCCTCGCCCAGACCTCAGCCAAGGCTGGGAGGCATGTATAGTAATAAAAAGGGGGATCTGGGCGGAAATAGAAATCAAAAGCGGGCCGGGAAAGGTCCCGGCTACCTCAGTTTCCCCTGTGCAAGGAGGAGGCATCATCTTCTGACTTGCTCGCCGACTGCAGAGATGGAAGACTGGGTAATGAGTGGGAGGTCCCAGGTATTTATGGACCGGGAGGGGCTTTCTTTTTCCTATCATCTCTGCAGAACGCCCTCTTCAGGTCGGTATTACCCACGTGTTATGGATATCTTGAAGCGGGGTGTGTGACATACTTAGAATACAATAAACTAAAACAATAAACTGGCCGTTTACTAAGAAACATCAGCACACACTCTGTCCCAAGGTTTCCCAGGGAGGAAACACAAAGAACTGAAGTGGGGAGGGAGGGTTGGGGCTTTTAAACTCTGTTCCTGTCTTGTGTTTCCTCCCAGGGGGTGGAGCATAATCTCTCCACGTGGTCAAGCTGAAGGATGACTTGGAAAAAATCTAGTAGCAGACAGGTGAGCAGTCTGCCAGGAACTGACCTCCCACCTCGCAACCTGGTTGCGTAATTTATAGTAACTATGATAAAAATAAATCCTGTTGAGGTGCACAGATACTGATGCCGATGCAATTCCAGGCATTAAAATGCTGTAGTCCAGATAACCCCCCTTGTATATCCCTTATGTTGGTTTTGATGGAAACGTAAGTACCTTAATTCTGTAAACAAGTTTATATTTCTTGCGTTTCTGGCAATCTTCCGCTACTTTGTGTTTTGTTAACGTAAAACGGTTGGCTTTACACAAATGCACAATGTGTCACGAAGAATTCCATGTATGTATTTATGTATGGCACCAATGATAACAAATAAATCACCCAAGCCATATATTTTGCATACTTACAAAGTACAGACCTATTCCATGGCACACTTATACATACACTGCATGCCTGTTTCCTAAAGACGGTGGGCAGGTTAGTCAGACCCCAGCCATCCTACCAGTATGTTTTTGGGTGAAAATCCATGCAGACACCAGACCATCAAATAAACTTTATGGCCAAGGCAAAAATTCTAGGCAGCACTAGCTGCATCCAAGCTGCAGTGTTGGGAGTATTTTGGGAAGTTCACTTTAAATACAGCAGAAAGTGCTACGTGGTGCAGCCACGAAAGTCCTTATGAGCCATTTTGCTTATTTCCACAAAGTAGTGTGTATTGCAGAAGCCTAGCTGAGTAAGGTTACTTTACATATAAATTGGACTCAAACTGTTATCAGGCTTGGCACAAGGACATACCATCCTGCAACCCTTCCCTTTCCCTATATGTTCTGACGCATAGGAGCTCTACTTGCCTGTGGGACTGACCCTTCATATACTGTTGAGCGTTGTCCTAATCAACATAGTTTGTCTGTTGCCAAGGACCTCATGGGGGTTAGATGTTAAAGCAGAATTTAAAGGCAAAAAAGTCTCTTCACAATTACACCCAATTTAGAATGGCCTACAACTGAGCACCACGGTGAAGAACTAGATTTTGAAGAAAGTGTGGCTACCGCACATGCGTAAAGTTGGGAATAATTTATCGGATGCAGGGCGCTAGATAAGGTTGCTTTATATTCCCTTAGTTGCAAGGTAGGGTTTAGGTCCAGTTTAAGCCAAAGCTTGATGATGATGCACTTGACCAGAAACTCTGCTTTTCTGGTGTAAGAGGTTTCCTTTCTCCAATGTAATAGGCCATAGACTCCCACCAGTGGTACCAGATTTCGAGCTCCTATCAGGAGGTGCTCCACAAGGTTGCAGAATGAGCTGCACCCCAACCTGTTCTGCTGCCATCTGTAGTTTACCGATTTGCTCCATAAGTACAAAGCTACTCCAAAAAGGCACTTGAAATGGTTGCTTTGCGTGTATGGAACACAGTTTTAAGTGACTGACAATCTATACCTACTATCCAGGGAGTACCAGAGTATATTAGAAAACAGTACACCATGTGGAGTAGGCATGCAATGCACACCTATCTCCCAAAACGGAAGCACCACCAAAAAAACTCCTAATTAAGTAAATATTTTATTGATAGTACAAAATTAAAAAACATTGAAACATATATACACCACAAGACACATTAAAAACAAGCGGTATGGCCGGAAGCAATTAATGTATATACACTGCCCACCAAAAGGGCTATTCAATATATATTATATGCCCATAGGTGAGAACTATACATGTAGCAAATATATAATTAATGTAAAAAAAGAAAGAAAACTTATCATTTTGTGCCGGCACAAAAATTGAAAAACCAAATAAACATATGAACAAATATATATATAGATGTGTATAATTGAAGATAATCCCCCAAATGCAATCTCATAAATAATCAATTGTGTCTACAGTTACACATGTAAATGCATATACATGCCAAACATGCACAAATAAACAATATATAAATGTGTTACTTACTGTACTAAAGTGCAAGGTGCAAATAACTTAGTGAAAAATCATAAACTTCATATAAAAATGCAATCAATGTAACAATCATAAAAAACCCTGCTCTGATCACCTAATGTTGCACAGGAGCCTGTGTCAAGGCTACTAAGATTGTGACCCCAAAGGAACAATATGAACAAATATTAATACCAAAAACAGTGATGAAAATAGCGAGATCTAACATAACCTGACATCACCCAGGGCAAGGGTCCGGCCGACCTCAATTAGAACTACCCGCGCACGCAGCCCCCATGCTGCTTCAAGGGTATCAATAAAATATTTACTTAATTAGGAGCTTTTTTGGTGGTGCTTCCGTTTTGGGAGATAGGTGTGCATTGCATGCCTACTCCACATGGTGTAGAGTTATTAATATTGGTGATCACACCCAGCTTATTATGGTAGATATATTTAGGCGGTGCACCCTGTGTTAGTGTATATTAGAAAACAGGAAATGGTACATGATGAAACAAGGTTTGGGATCTCTTTACTATGTCCAGGCACCACGCATTGTTCTTGTGTTATGGGGAACCAGCTGCTGCCTCAGTGTGTTCGGAGGTTTAAAGGCAGACAGACACACACTTGATGCTTATTCAAAATAATTCTAATAGAATATGGCCATATACTTGCTTCTCGCCATTACTGGTAGATTTCTGTTTCAACATAAGTAATAGGTCTGCTTTTAAAGCGGACCAACACCCAGGGGGGATCGGCCCGGGAATCTATAAGATTCCCGGGCCGATCAGATCCCTCCCCGCAGGGCATCCGAAATCAGGATGTCCCGCGGGGTGAAACCCCCCAGGAAGCCCACAATCCTATCTTTTCCACGTTCCAGCGGCGCATGCGCATCCGCCGCCTCCCTCTAGCAGGGCGAGCTCCCTGTAAGAGGGACGCGCTCTGCTTGTTCGGCGCTGCCTCTCGCTTGTCCATCGGCGGGGATTGGCTGCAGCGGTCACGTGGGAGCGGGGTGCGGTGAGTTTTCGGGGCTTTCTGGGGGGCTTCACACAGCGGGGCACCCCCGATCGGGGTGCCCCACCGAAGTGGACCAAAACCCAGGATAGTCAAAATCCTGGGTATTGGTCCACTTTAAGTAGTACTAAACATATGTGTGGCAAATGTATTTAATTCACTATTCTTGGGGGAGACTATTACAAAATAACCAGGCAAACACTTGTAGTCTTCAGCCATCTTCAAGCGTGTATGGCAGCCTTGAGATTATCCAATAAAAGTGGAATGAGTTCCCGAAGGAATCCTAGCTGACCTGTATGTGTGATTCAAGTCGGTACACATCTTGTAAGGGTACAGGCTGAACAATGGCTCCTGGCTTTCTATTTGCCTCTTTGATTAGATGTGAATAGAGGGGGCTGGAGTGGAGGTATCGGGAACAAAGCTACCTTTATATAAACACTACAGTGTACTCGGCCTTACGAGGAATGGGCAGCGTGAAAAGATTAATCTCAAAGGCTGAAGTATCACTCAGGTGCTGAGCTGAAAGCACCCAGGGCCCTATAATAGTGGCTACATAGTGGAAGATTCATCTGAAAAAAAAAAAGTGCAATTCACATGAGCCAAATGTTCTCACACTGGTCATAGGGGCTATTGTCCCCTTCCTAACGTAGGCCACACACGTGGCAAGCTGGCTTAACAATCCTGGAACAGCAGCATGTGCTGCGCTCGCTCCTTGCACTCACCTGGTGATTTGTTCAGTCATAGCACATCGCGTATAACCAGAGGAGGGCAAAGCACTGACTGCCCGAGCACTGCTTGTGTCATAGGATTTCTCTTATTGGCTACCTATATGTTGGTCCATGATTCAGTCATCCAAGAACCTCACACATACCCAAGCAGTATAAATGGCAGAGCTTCATGTGTGCTTACCTTCCTATGCTGCTCATAATTCCGAATAAAATCCCGCAATTGCTCCTCCCGACTTTCCAGGGTGGACAACAGCTGCTCCATTTGGCTCACCAGGTCGGCCTTTTCTGATTTTAATCGTTTACGGTCTGACTTCATGGCTGGAAAACAAAATGAATGAAAAGCCATGTTCAATACTTTGTCCAAAAAGCCTCAGAGGTGAGCGCACAAAGAGAACCATATTAAAAAAGGGACTTTAAACCCAAATTAAAGAACAAGCAGACACTTACAGTCTTCCCTTCCCCCCCCCCATAGCAGATCCTGGTCAGTCCGCTGCTCAGAAACGTACCGGTTTCTGAGAATGAGAGGTGCACACAGCCACAGCCAACAGCCATTAACAATATGCAAGAGAATCTCCATGCACTAAGTATCACTCTCTCGCTTTCCCTATCTCTCTCTCTCTACTTCTCCCAATCCTTTCTTTCTTAACATTTTACTCACTTTCTCTCTCTACCTCCATTTTCCCAAGCCTTCTTTCTATCTCTACCTCTCAATAAGTTACCTTTACTTCTCCCAATCTCTCTCTCTCTCTCTCTATAAACATCTCACTACCTTTATTTCTCCCACAATTCCTTTGTAAGCCATCCCTAATCTCTCGCTTTCCCTCTATACTTCCCTCTAACTCCCTCTCTGTATAACCTAGGGACAGCTTAGTTTTGCAAGTGGGTGTGTGGGGCTGTAAATGTATGTGTAATGTAATGTTTTAATAACTAGTTGTATAGCTTTCTAGTTATTGGGGGTTAGTTTGTTTGTATATTTATTTGTAATAGTACCTTATTGGGTTAAGGTTTTACCTAATAAATCTGTTGTAAGTTTGCATACAACTCTGTATATGTGACTTATATTACAAGACAAAGTGTGTGCATAGATAGAAGACAAATACCAAGGGATACAATAGGATATAGATAGAGATTGCTAATGATAACCGATAATCATATTTTAGTTATGATTATGAAATATTGATAATGTTCATGTTAATTATATTTCATATCTGCCTTTTACATTGGCGAGCCTGGAACCTACTGCGGGGGAGAGAAGGCCTGTGCCAGTTTGTGTCGATTGAGTTTATAGGCCCATTGAAAGATACCTGTAGGCAAAATTGGGAAAAAAATATTCATACTGTGCTAATAATCTAAATATAAAATCTAAAATTATTTTGTGACCTGCTACAGCATCTATAGTGCTTTACAAGAGAGGGAGATGGGAAAAGCTTCAGGAGAGCTCCATGTGACCTTAATATTGTTGCTGCCTTGGACGGTCCCTTCAACCAGGCGAGGGTCACACAGCAAACATCTTGTTAGAAATTCAATGAAATTCAGAAATCAAATAGTACACACATGTGTAAGGTTCATCCCAAAATTCACATTAGCTATTCATATGCTAAGAGCACAAGGAGTATGATCCGGTCGAATTATGACCGTAGGTATGTAACACAGGTGTCAGTACTGGGCGTACCGGGGCAGGACCCGGGACCCCTGCACCTAGGGAGAGCCTACCTTATTCCCTCTACCCTGTGTAGCCCCTATATAGGATGTGGGTCTGTGCAGTAACCAGGGCGAAGGACTGTCAGCCAGGGGCAGATTGGCCATCTCTCGGTCAGTCCTTTTTTCCCCTCTCTTTTAGGTTTCTGCTTCTTTCTTTCATCCATTCTTTCGTCCCATTCCTTTCCTTTCTTCATCTTTCTGTCTATTATTTCTGTCAATCCTATGCTTTGTTTCCTTCTATACTAGTCTTTTCATTCCTTAGTCTTTTGCTTCATCCAATCCTTTTCTTGCTTTCCATCTATTTTTCTGTAATTCCTTCTTTCATTCCTTCTCTTTTTGTAAGTCTCTATACTTTCATCTATTCTTTTTTTCACCCATTCCTTTTCTCCCTCTACCCTGGCTTTTTTTTTTGTTGAAATTAATTTTATCCGGTTATTCCTTTTTTGCTTTTGTTTTTTTCAGTTACATTTTATAATTCACCATTCCTTTACATCTATTCTTTTTTGTCATTCCCTTTCTTTATTTCTCTGTTTTTTCTTCTATACTTGGTCACTCCTATTATATATTTTCTTTCTACTTTTCTATACATGCTACTTTATCACGGTGTATGGAATTATAATACCACACTGCAAGGGGCCAATTGCAACTATCACCCAAGGGTCTGTAAACCTGAAGCCGTCCCCTGTATGTATAGTGATTTATACTGGGTAACCAGTCACGTGAACATGAAACCCTTTTATGTAGAAATTAGAGTTTTATTAAAATTTCAGCCCCTATGGCTTAAATCTAAATAGATAATTGAGGTTTTAAACTCTTTGAAATTACCTCCAGTCTTAACATGCTCCTACATTCCAGGTCTGGGTTTATGATAAAATGATGGAATGCAAGATCAAGTTCATGTTGTCTGCATTCAACGTTATTTACAAAGACCAGCTTGCACACAGATAAGGAGGCTGCGGGCAGAGAACCAGGGGGTGCTGTATACTGGGGTCTACAAAGCCACGTTAGTGGCAATGATATTGTACAGGATTAAATTGGATCCACCCTTTCAACCGGTCGGGGGGGGGGTCGGAGTCCTGGTACACAGGGACCCCAGCCCCTTCTTGCCAGGGCCAGCTCAAAGTTTTGCTGTGGGGCCTTGGGCAAGAAAGTCTCAAAGGGCCTCTTTAACATCACACGTCCATTCACCCTTCGGATCTGCTGAAGCTAATGGGTTGCTGCCAATTGCCCTCAGTGCAGCATCCCCTGCTCTGTGCATGGTCCAGCCCGGCCAGTGCAGGGGGTGCCACTCCATGCACCCTCTGTGAGGAAGAGAAGGCCTGTACCAGTTTGTGTTGTTGATTGGGTTTACAGGCCCTTTGAAAGACACATGTAGGCAAAATTGGAACAAAAAAATGTTCATACTGTGCTAATAAAATCTAAGATTATTTTGTGACCAGCTACAGCATCTATAGTGCTCTACAAGAAAGGCACATGGGAAAAGCTTCAGGAGAGCTCCATGTGGCCTTATTATTGTCGCTGCCTTGGACGGTCCCTTCAACCAGGGGAGGGTGAAACAACAAACATCTTGTAAGATATTCAATGAAATTCAGAAATCAAATAGTACACAAAAGTGTAAGGTTCATTCCCAAATTCACATTAGCTGTTCATATGCTAAGAGCACAAGGACAAGGCAAATTCTAATCTGGTCCAATTAGAGGTATGAAACCGGTTGAAAACGGCAGGACTGGGGAGGGGTTACTGTGACATATACCAAATGTGACAAAATTTGTAACTTGTGGCCTCAGCAAACGTATCTGCCAGGACCCAGTTGTGCACGGTGCACACTACTGAGACCAGACACCACTGTTTGAGATTACTCCTCACTTGAATTTTTGCGGATCTCAGGCTCTGAATGACATGTAACCCACGTACACAGGCATTATGCTTTCCAAAGATTTGATCAGTTTATGATTAATGTGTAGACTGCTTCATAATTCTTTATCTAATCCTGGCCTTGCATGTCTGGGAGAAATTCTTTGAAGTGGCCTAATCAGTGTATATTAACCGCAAGGGGTTTCATTTGTGTTATTTGTGGCCTTGTGTTGTCTTTTCTAAGTCTGAATGGTACCAACAAGATCTTCTGGAGGCCACCTGTGGGGGGTTGTTACTATCGGGTCTGTGTTTACCAACCTGTGTTTAATAAGGGCTTTTGTTTACAGACATCCGCAGGTCCTAATTGGGAATTCCATCTAGATTTTCCTCACATAAAATAAGACAATAGCGTGTCTTCTAGAACAAAGATTGAGAAGGGACGCAAGCATCAAAGCAATCTGAAACATTTCATTTCTAGACAGGCTGAAGTGGGAACTGCCCAGGCAAGATGTTTCCGAAGGACAACTCCTTTTAAACAGAAGCCATCAAACAGCAATATACTCTGAAGTGCGGAAACATCCGGCATTCTCACTTGACCTGGTTCTCTTCCATTACCTGTTCCTGAACTCCAGAAAGACATGAAGGGAAGTAAGTTTGCAGACACTGAGGAGGCAGTTTTGGAAACCGAGGAAGGCTTTTCATGGCAATCCCCAGAGTTTAGAATGAAGTCTTGAGGAACAAGCAGCAACCAATGTGAAGCTCAGGGGGGCAATTTTGAGTAAACTTTTTTTTATACAAAGCGAAGACTTCTCAGCACCCTCTTGAATGTTATCACGGTCATAAGTGTTAGAGCACACCAACAGTATTTTTCTAGCACAAAGGAATTGATTCTCGGGCTGCAGCACAGTATAATATGGGTAGAGCTTAGGTAACTGAAGGCAAAAAAGCCACCCATAAAGGGATTGTCTGGACAAACATAAAAGCTGATGTTCCCCTTTTGTGTCCTGCAGCAGCTTTCCCCTATGCTTCTGAGATCAACTCCAGAGTTGCACATGTACTTGGGGAGTCCTTTGAAACCTTTCCCCTAATTTGCAAAACTCTGCCCCCTTAGGATGCAACACTGCCTTGGTTGTGGGGTATTCACTCCAGTGTAGGGGGTGTGCTAGGTGCTTTCTGCAGAGTGCTGTGGGACCTGACCTCGGGACCCCATAAATTATACTGCAAAGGAGTAGGAGAAAGTTGAAGAAGGGGACCATTGGCAGTTTGCCAAAAGCACTGAGTGACAGGGGAGGGGCAGTGCAACCACATTTTATGGTTGTCATGGAAGAATGAAACAGGGATGCTACAGCATCTACAACACACTGCATGACCTACCAATCTTTTCACCAGCCGCCATAAAAGATGCACAAGCAGACCATACTTCCTGAGGCTAGTTATGGCTAACATCCTATCAGCCCTTGACCCAGCACAGCTGGTAAGTCCTTTGCTCTCTTTATTTCACCCCTTATGATTTAGAGTGTCATTTGTTGTCCCTTGTTCTCATTTGTCCCTTTTAGAGGTGTAACATGCAAATCTGCATCAATTCATTCATTCACCTTCACCTATTGCGTTTCTCATTTCTCATCATCGTTCATTACTACAGCACATGCAGCTTCACTGCATTTTGCTTGATAATATGTTTGTTAAAATGCATTATTAAAAGGAGCACTATCGCAAAAAAATGGCTCAATGCTGAAAATCCATATAAATTTGTTGGATGGCGGGAGGAGGGGTCACTTATACACCCGACATCAAAAAATATCCAGTCAGGCTTGTTTCTTTTATTTTAGTGGAAGAAAAAGTAAATCTGGGGTGACAGGCTGTATCGTCGCGGAACACTTTTTTTTTGCAGTCCTCTTCTGTAAGAAGACAGGCGATCAGTCACTGCATAGGTGTGGCAATGATATTGCCACACACAACAGTGGGAATGGATGGAGGAGGCAGGGCTTTACAGCTAAAACAGGAGCCATTATCTGGAATTAGAGGGAAGCAGAAGCAGTGGAAATTGTCAAAAGGTGATCTTCATGGGGGGAGCAATTCAAGGGATGCAAGTTAAAAATGTGGGTTTTGGTCTGCTTTTAAGTAATAATAATCCATGGTCATTATTGACCCGAGTTCCTCCTTATTAAATGTTTCGCTTATGAGAACCAGCAAATAAAAAGGTATTCTCAGAGTCTTGTCTCTCTGTTATAGATATCAGTTCAGGGGGAGCTCTGCTTTGCATGGGACCGGGGTGTTTGGAAACGTGCCAATCTGAGCACAGAAATACAGATTGGCCACAATGGTTGGTTTTCAAAGCCCTCAACTCCTTAGGTCATTCCACGTTCGCAAATGTTTCTTCACTATAAAGCTTGCTTTACTATATAATAGGAACTGCTTCCTCCTCCCCACCCCTCAGAGGACAGGATAACTGTGGTACTGGGTTAGCGGCTCTGCAGTACACAAATATACAAGGACTCTGCGCCTTTCTGTGGCGCACAGCAAGCAGCACGTTGTGATGGAAAGGAATTTTATTAATATCAAATTACAAAATGGTTTGTGTAGCGATTTCATTTTTTCAAAATGAAATGAAAGTAAGTTTTTCCTTTAAGGACCAATTATACTGGATGTGTATATTATTCCAAGAGGACTCTTGCTGGCATTCAATGCCATTCTTCCTAGACAGTGTGCACTAATTTGGATTCTTTTCAGCTGTCTTGTTCAATGCTATGAAAGCGCCCCTTTTTCTTTCCCGGCTCTCGGCTCCTCACAGCTGCGGCAGCTCTATTGCTTTGTAATGCCGGGAGCTTCGGGGACCGCCAGCACCGGGTTATACATGGCGGGCGGGCTCAGAAGTGACAGCCCGGCTCTGCAGATACCTTCTTCTGTATCCATACTAAAAAGATCCCCAAAGCCAGGCGACAGGCTAAAGTAATGAAAAGCTGATTTTACCAGGAAAACTGAATAGAGAATGGCCAATTAAAGTGGAACTAGACCAAAAACACTTTTATAGCATTATACAAGTGGAATAGATTTATATTTAGTAATTTAGATTGTTTCCTGTTGCACACAATCAGCAGGTGGATTGCTAGAATACACATTAGCTCATATTATTTGCGCCACTTGCATGCAGAAGGAAGGGCTTGTGGGCGAATCAGGTGTTTCAAACTTGCAAGCATCCCAAAATGGGATGCCCCACAGAGAGGGAGACTGCAGGTTACTGAGTTCTAGACTCTAGGACAGTAGTTGCTCCTATTTAAAAAGGGACAATCCAGGCAATAGCTGTGTTGTCTTATTGAGGTGGAAAATGAAATAAGACAATTCTGTGAGTACTCACCTGTAGAATTGTTTTCGTTCTTGCATGGCACGGCCTGCTTCAGTATTCATAACAGTTGGGTCTATAAAAACGGGATTAACCATAGAGTTCCCAGCGTAGACAAGCAGTGAGACAAGAAGCTAGGAGAGAATAAAGGTAAAAAATGTAAAAAAGATAAAAACCCCAATGAACAAATCACCATAAGGAGGCAACCAAGAATAACGATAACAAGGGTGGGGTGAAGCAGGCCGTGCCATGCAAGAACAAAAACAATTCTACAGGCGAGTACTCACAGAATTGTTTTTTTCTTATTGCATGGCACGGCCTGCTTCAGTATTCATAACAGTTGGGACATCCAAAAGCATTGTCCAAAAGTAGGGTGGGATCCCCATTGAGTAACGGCCGGCAGTTCAAGTCACTACCTCCTGAAGTACCTTGCGGCCAAAAGCACCATCCGCTGAGGCCTTAACATGAACCTTGGAAAACGTGGAAAAAGTATGAACAGAAGACCAAGTAGCGGCCTTGCAAACTTGTTCAACAGAAGCTTGGTGCTGAAAAGCCCAAGAGGCACCAATGGCACGAGTAGAATGAGCAGTAAGACGGAAGGGAGGCTCCTTCCCCTTAGCAGAATAGGCTTGAACCACAGCCTGACAGATCCACTTGCTGATAGTGGACTTAACTGGAGCTAAACCCTTCTTAGGCCCAGAAGGGAGAACAAAAAGAGCATCAGTCTTCCTGAATGATTCAGTAGCCACCAAATAGAACTTCAAGTTCCTGACCACATCCAGAGAATGTAACACCCTCTCCTTAGGGTTACTAGGATTGGGGCACAGAGAAGGCAACACAATGTCCTGATTGAGATGAAAGGCAGACACAACCGTAGGCAGAAAATCTGGCTTAAAACGAAACACCACCTTGTCCTGGTGTCTCTCAAAGTAAGGAGGTTTGATGGAAAGCGCCGCCAAATCAGAAACACACCTAACAGAAATGATAGCCACCAAAAAGGCTACCTTAAGCGTCAAAATGGACAAGGGGGCCGTACGCAAGGGCTCAAAGCGAGACCACTGCAGGGCAGACAACACCAAGTTCAAATTTCCAGACTGGTAACATAGGCTTACGTAAAGGACGCACATGAGTAACCCCCTGAAAAAAGGTCTTAACCAGACGATGGTTAGCAAAGGATCTTTGGAAGAAAATAGCCAAAGCTGAAACATGGCCTTTGAGGGTACTAAGTTGAAGACCCAGATCCAAACCATGTTGCAGGAATTCCAGAATCATGGGGATAGAAAACACCTGACAGGGAAGTGACCTAGACTCACACCAGTCAATGTAAGCATGCCATACCCTATAGTAGATAGAGGACGAGGACTTCTTCCTAGCCTGAATCATAGTACTAACAACAGAGGCAGGCAGCCCCTTTTCCATCATGGAGGTTTCAGCAGCCAGGCCGTTAAAACCAGCGTTTGTAAATTGGGATGGCGTAGCTGCCCGAGTGAGCAGATCTGGAATCTTGGGCAGTGCGTACTGATCTACTGCCAGCTGCATGATGTCTGCGAACCGCACTCTTCTTGGCCAACAGGGGGCCACCGGGATGGTTGGCACCCCTTCCTGGGAAATCTTGCGCAGCACCCTGCCCAGCAGAGGAAACGGAGGGAACACATAAAGGAGCTGAAAGCTCCTTCCAAGACATTGCTAGTGCATCCATGGCCAAGGCCAGAGGGTCCTGGGACAGAGAGACAAAGACTGGAAGCTTGTGATTGTGACGGGACGCAAACAGGTCCACATCCGGCTGCCCCCAGCGACGGCACAGGGAGCGAAACACCCTGTTGCTGAGGGACCACTCCCCCAGCCGAGACATCCCCCTGCTATTGAATGGCACAACCGGCCAAAAAGGGTTAACGCAATTAAAAGCTACCCGGGATGCCCCAATGACCCGCTAGGGAAGTGGGAGGTAATGAGGGGAGATGGCCGGGAGAAACCACAGTGTCTGAGTTTTAACCCACCTGAAAGGCAAAATAAACATTCCCATGAGAAACCGCATGAAGAATATGGAATATAACCCCACCGGGGTTACTCACGGACCATGGGAGCAGCAGCACACACATCGCAAGAGAATCAAAATGGCGGCTGCAGACCTCGAGGAGCGGTCCTCCGATGAGATATGATGTAAAAGACATCATTCCCAGAGCCCGCCCCCCCAGAAGAGCGCGAACGCGCCAACGTGATCCTGCCGGCCAAACGCAGTACAAGCGCACACGGCGGAGTTTTACAAAGAAACATACACATAAAAATGAGTAAAAACACAGGCATTTACTGCGGAACACCCCCCCTCCCCGAGATCACCCAGAGGTAGAACGGGAGGATTCCCGGGGAGCCAGGCGCCCAGGGGACAATGAGAGAAGAGGGAGTAGGAGGACCTATGGGAAGGATTAAGGCACAGGAGGAGCCTGGCCAACCCACCATAAAGCCTATGGCCGGCTACCCTTTGTGAAACAGGGTCTGCGGCTTGGAGCAGCGCTCCTGGAGCACTTGACCCTAATGCTCTTCTACCCTCACCCGATCTGTCAGCCAAGGCTGGGAGGCATAAAGGGTCCAGAAACGGGTGGAAATAGACTTGCAGGGCCGCAGGCTTGGTTGCCCCGCTCACCTGCGCATAGAGAGAGAGCCATCTTCTATCTTCGCAGTTTCACTGCAGAGGAAACACTGGGAACTCTATGGTTAATCCCGTTTTTATAGGGGGCCGGGAGATGCCACAGCTCTTCTGCAGTATACTGCGCCACCTTGTGGAGGAATAACCCAACTGTTATGAATACTGAAGCAGGCCGTGCCATGCAAGAAGAAAAATACAATTTTGTGATTACTCACCTGTAAAATGGGTATTGTAAGTATGTCACACACCCCGCTTCAGAATAGTCATTACACTTGGGTTATACCGACCTGTAGAGGGCGATCTTGCAGAGATGTCATGAAAAAAAGGGAGCCCCTCCCGGTCCATAAATACCTGGGACCTCCCACTCATTCCCCAGTATTAAGACAGCAGTAAAGGGACCAGGAAGAGCCAAAATAACCAGTAACAGTAAAAAAGGTGCACCATAGAAAGGATCCAGAATACCAAAGGGCAGGGTGAAGCGGGGTGTGTGACATACTTACAATACCCATTTTACAGGTGAGTAATCACAAAATGGTATTATTCTAAGTATGTCACACACCCCGCTTCAGAATAGTCATTACACTTGGGACATCCAATAGCAGTGTCCATAAAGGGCGGGGATCCAAAACAAGGCAATAATGCACAAACTTAAACCACTGCAGCTTGCAGAACTTTGCGGCCAAAAACAGCATCCGCTGAGGCCCGCACATCAACCTTGTAAAACTTGGAAAAGGTGTGAACGGGAGACCAAGTAGCAGCCTTACAAACTTGCTCAACAGAGGCCTCATGCTGGAAAGCCCAGGACGCCCCAACAGCACGAGTAGAATGAGCAGTAACACGAAAAGGGGGAATCTTCCCCTTGGCAGAATAGGCCCCAACAATGGCCTGGCGAATCCATTTACTAATGGAAGACTTGGCGGGAGCCAAACCTTTCCTAGGCCCGGAGGGCACCACAAAAAGGGCGGCAGTCCTACAAAAAGAAGAAGTAGCCACCAAATAGTACTTTACACAGCGAATCACATCCAGAGAATGTAAGACCCTCTCCTTGTCATTGCTGGGCTTAGGACACAAGGAGGGTAGAACAATGTCCTGATTAAGGTGAAAGGCAGAAACCACCTTAGGAAGGAAATCTGGCTTGAAGCGGAAAACAACCTTGTCCTGATGCCTCTCAAAGGAAGGGGCCTTAATGGACAAAGCCGCCAACTCCGATACACGCCGAACAGAAGTGATGGCGACCAAAAACGCAACCTTCTGAGTAAGCGTAGAAAGAGCAATATCCTGCAAAGTTTCAAAAGGAGGACCCTGAAAAGCAGAAAGAACCAAATTCAAATCCCAAACTGGGAGAAAAGGCTTCCTAGGAGGCCGCACATGCGTAACCCCCTGGAAAAAGGTCTTAACCAGACGATAAAGAGCAAAAGACCTTTGAAAGAAAACCGCCAGAGCAGAAACGTGCCCTTTCAACGTACTAAGCTGCAAACCCAAGTCCAGACCATGTTGCAGAAATTCTAAAACCCTAGGGATAGAAAACACCCTGCAAGGCAAGGCCTGGACCTCACACCAATCAATATAAGGCCTCAAAATCCTATAGTAGTTGGCAGAGGAAGACCAGAGTCTGAATAACAGCATCAGAAAGACATTCCACCTTCAAGATGGAGGTTTCAGCAGCCACGCCGTCAAAGCCAGCGTTGGTAAATTGGGGTAGAGCAGTTGACCCTGAGTGAGCAGATCCGGCAGAAGGGGCAGATCGAACTGATCCGCTGCCAACCGTACCACGTCTGTGAACCAAACCTGTCTTGGCCATCTTGAAGTCACCAAGATTGCGGACGCACCCTCTAGGGCCAGCTTGCGCACCACCTTGCGCACCACCTTGCCCACCATGGGAAACGGAGGGAACAGGTACAGAAACCCCAGATCCCTCCAGTTCAGAGACATTGCATCCACTGCCAGAGCCAGCGGATCCCGCGAGAGAGACACAAATGCCGGAAGTGTGATTGTGACGAGAGGCAAAGAGGTCCACCTCCGGAGTCCCCCACCGGTGGCAAAGCGACCGAAACACCTTGGGGCTGAGAGACCATTCCCCCCGGCGAGATGAGCACCTGCTCAGGGAGTCCGCCTCCGTGTTCCCCACTCCTGGAATGTACACCGCCGAAATGCATGGGACATTGTACACCGCCCAAGCCAGGATCAAAGACACTTCTCTGAGGGCACGCCTGCTGCGAGTCCCTCCCTGGTGATTGATGTAGGCGACCACCGTCCGATTGTCCGACCGAACTTGAACCGGCAAACCCTGTAACTGATGAGTCAAGTGAACCAGAACCAACCTGATGGCTCTCAGCTCCAGAACATTGATGGGATCGTGAGCCTCCTGAGGCCCCCACAGTCCCTGAAACTGAAGATCCTTCCAAAATCCCCCCCAACCTGACAGGCTGGCATCCGTGGTGACCGTCTCCTAACAAGGGGTCAGAAAGGATCTGCCCCTCAACAGATTGCTTGGTTCCAGCCACCACCGAAGGGAATGTGGAACCCGGGGGGACATCAGAAAGGACTGATCCAATGACAGCGGAGACCTGTCCCAGGCCGCCAAGAGATGGAGCTGGAGCGTCCTTGTGTGAAACTAAGCAAAGGGAACCACCTCGAGAGAAGCCACCATCAATCCCACCAGTCTCATCCCCAGCCGGATGGACGGGCGAGGGATGGACAGAAGAAGCTGAGTCAATTCCTGAATCAAAAGAACCTTGGGCCGGGCAAGGAACACCCTGGACCGAGAAGTATCCAGAGACATTCCCAGGTACGACACCACCCTGGACGGAGAGAGGAAGGACTTGGGATAGTTGATCACCCAGCCGAATCTCTCCAGAGTGGATACCACAGTCCTGGTATCTAGCTCCGCCTGGCTGGGAGAGGATGCCATAATGAGAAGATACCCTGGGCTCTGAGGAGGGCCATCACCCCTGCCAGCACCTTGGTGAAAACCCTTGGAGCCGAGGTAAGGCCAAACGGAAGAGTCACAAACTGAAAATGCTGATCTTCCACCACAAACCTGAGAAATCTCTGATGTGCCGGGAAGATTGGAACATGCAGATAAGCATCCTTGATGTCTATGGACGTCATGAAGTCCTCCTGACGAAGCAAATTTATGGCTGAACGCAGAGTTTCCATGCGGAACTTCCTGGGACGGATAAACCTGTTGAGAAACTTCAGATCCAGGATGGGACGAACGGAGCCATCCTTTTTGGGCACCGTGAACAGATTGGGATAGTATCCCAGGCCCCGGTCCGAGGAAGGCACCGGGCAGATGACAGCCATGTCCAGGAGATCTTTTACTGCCGCCCGGAGCCCCTGCGCGGCCAGAGGATCCAAGGGCACCCGAGACCTGAAGAATCTGGGAGGAGCCCGGATCTTGAACTCCAGCTTGTAACCGGAAGACACCACTTCCCAAATCCATCTGTCGGAGACCTCTTGGTCCCAGACCTGGGAGAAGTGTCGCAGCCGTCCCCCACCCTCAAGGGTGAGGGCGCCCCCTCATTGCTGACCCGGCTTGGCAGCGGCTTTGGGCTTGGAGCCCCAGCTGTGACCTGGACGGGCACGGCCCCTTCCCCTGTTCCAGGAATCACCTCTGGAGGAGAAGACAGCCAATCCCCGTCCAGCTCTGACCCCACGAAAGGAAGGGTTAAAGGCAGCCGCACCCCGAAAGGGACGACATTGCTTCTTTCGCTGAGGTAACCTACCTCCTTTTGCGACCGAATCCAATTTTTCTCCAAAGAGCCGCAAGCCCAGAAAGGGAAGAGCCGTAAGCGACTTTTTGGACACAAAATCAGCCGCCCACTGGCGCAACCAAACCGACCGCCGAATAGCCACCAGCAAGGCCGAAGTTTTACTACACATCACCATGGTGTCATCCAGGGCGGCTAGCACAAATTACAAAAACAATTCGCACCGCTTAAGGGAGGTGAACTCATCACTAGCTGGGTCAAGCCTGGAAGTAGACAACAGGTCCCTAACAACCGACCTAGAAGCCACTATTAAAAGCGCCGAAGCACAAACAGGCCGCAAGGCCGACCCGACACTGGCAAAACCATGACAAGCCATCTGGTCAATGCATTTGTCCTCACCATCCTTGAGAGTAGAACAGTCAGGAGAATGCAAAACAGAGGTGCTAGACAACCCCAAAACAGGGGCGTCCACCTCAGGAGGGGACGACCAGCGCTTCACCGCATCCACCAGAAAGGGATATTTCTTATCCCAACCCAGAGGAACACCTGGAAGCAGAGTAGGCCTCTCCCATTCCTTAAGAATAATGCCATCGAAATGCTTTTGATTAGGGAATTCCAAGCGCGGCTTAGCCTCCTCAAAGAACTCCCCCTTCTGTGGAAGAGCCACTTCAGGAGGAGAAATTGCCAGAACCTCAAACATATGAGCCAGGACCTTAGGGATATCCAAAGAATCCCCGACCCCGCTCGGCATTGGTGCCAACAAACTGCTGATCGTCAGAACCATCCGACTTGGGAGGGGATTGGCAACGGAAGGGACTGAAATTGCACAGCGGTTCCATGAGTATTATTCGGCCTTGTATTCCTCGAAGTCCAGTTACCGGGTGGAGGAACTGGAAACCTATCTAGACCGGATCGACTTCCCGATGCTAGCCCCAGAGGTTCGGGAGTCCCTGGACGCCCCCATCACTGTGGAAGAGGTCACGAGTGCAATTGGGGCACTCCCTGGAAGGAAGGCACCAGGCCCTGAGGGAATGCCGGCCGAGTGGTACAGACTTGTGCAGGAGCAGATATAGCGCCTAGACTATTAGAAGTATTCAAAATGGCATTAGACAATGAAAGTCTCCCCGCCTCTTTTTGCGAGGCACATACAGTTCTTATATACAAGGAAGGGAGACCTCCTGATGCCTGCGCTTCATATAGAGCCATATCCCTTTTAAATCAGGATGCCAAAATATTAGCCAAATTGTTAGCCATTAGATTAAACCGAGTTATACTGCAATTGATTGGGCCTGATCAGTCTGGCTTTATGCCAGGTCGCACCACGGGTATAAATCTGCGTAGACTGATGTCGAACCTTCAAATTGTGCACGATAACTGTGGTGGTCGGGTGATTGTTTCGCTTGACAATGAGAAGGCCTTTGATTCGGTGGAATGGACCTTTCTGTGGGCGGTGTTGAGTTGGGCTCCCCGAGAATTTCATTAAATATATCAAACTGCTATATGGGCGTCCCACAGCACGCGTGCGGGTCAACGGATGTTATTCCGACCCATTTACACTGAGCAGAGGAACCAGACAGGGGTGCCCACTCTCGCCGCTGCCATTTGCATTGGCCATAGAACCGTTGGCAATTCTGGTTAGGAACTCCCCGGCTATCGCGGGATGGAAACTGGGAGCGGTGGAAGAGCAAATTTCGCTGTACGCAGAAGATACCCTGCTATACTTGGCCGACTGCCACAAGTCCCTAGAAGCAGCCTTAGACATCATCGATACATTCGGGAGATTCTCAGGTTTGAAAATTAATTGGGACAAATCCAGCTTTATGCAGGTGGATGCCTGTGACTCTTTGGGTATCTCTCCCAGATCCCAGCTGAAGGTGGTACAGCAATTTAAGTATCTCGGGATCATGATTGGGAAGCAGTCTAGTCAATTTATGCCTCTCAATATATCACCAGTCATTGCGAAATTGAAGCAGAGGGTCAGTCGGTGGGCGGGTCTCCCACTGTCGGTCATGGGCAGGATCAATATATTCAAGATGATCTTTCTTCCAAAATTATTGTATATTTACCAGGCCTCACCCATATTGCTCCCCGCTTCTTATTTTAAGGCGTTGGAAGCAATTATTTTTGGATTTATTTGGGGCAGTCCCCTCCTCGGTTAAATAGGCAAATTATGAAAGCACAAATAGACGTAGGAGGACTGGCTGTACCGCACATGAAAATGTACTTTTATGCTACCCAGCTGCTGTATGCCCATTGGTGGATTAGCCAACCGGGGGATAATCCAGTGGTACGTCTGGAGGAGGCGGTGCTGGGCTCCCCCGTGCGGCTATCCTCCTTGGCCTACAGGGGCACAAGGGGACTCGGGGAGGCGACCACGTGTATGAGAACGGTCTGCAGTATCTGGGAGAGGGTGGCCAAATTCTGTGTGGATCCAGACGGGAGTGGGGCGTATTCCCCCTTCACCCCCCTTTGGGCTAACCCTAGGCTTCCGGAACTCGGGACTGTGCAGGATCCACACTTCTGGGGTAGAAGGGGAGTCCACCAGCCGGGCCAACTTTACAGAAAGGGGGTACTGGTGTCCTTTGATCAGCTCCACGAGAGCTTCGACTTGTCTAACCGGGATTTTTTCCGTTACTTACAAATTAGACACGCCCTGAATGCTCAATTCTCCAGGGTGGGCCCAAGGGTGTCGGTTTCACAGGTGGAGAATGTGGTTAGAGATTCGAACCTGGAAAAACCGGTCTCCACACTGTACAAATGTTTGCTAGGCGAACTGGGGTCCCTTAGGGAAGGGATTGAGATGAAATGGCAGGCTATAGACCAGTGCCTGGATCAGGACGATTGGGAGGAGGTGCTGGATAATCTGCATTCTTCGGTGGTTGAGGCGAGAGATAGAATGATCCAGACCAAATGGGTTCACCAGGTGTATGTCACTCGGGTCCGTCTGCACAGGATGGGCCTACTGGATAGGGACACGTGTCCTAGATGTGAGGGTGGTAGTGGCACATGGGTGCATATGATTTGGTCATGTGGAATACTTGCTGGCTATTGGGAGGATGTAATGGACCTGATTAGCAGAATAGTGGAATTTCGCATCAGGGGTTCAGTTTCGTTGTGCCTTCTGGGGGTGGTGGAGCCGCTGTCGGAGCTCGGTGCATTGAAAGCGTTGCTTCGGCTGCTGCTCTTTTATACCCAGAAGTGTATACTGATAAACTGGAAGCACCCGGCTAAGCCGTCTGTGCATGCATGGAAAAGGCTGGTTAATCAGAAGCTTGCCATGTATAAATTGACATATGAGGCGAGAGGAGTGCCAGGCAAGTTTACCAAGGTCTGGGATCCCTGGTTACAGAGCCAAGATATGGTCTCTGATGATGGCTGAGGTGAGAGTATGGTCGCATCATGGTGGTTTTGGCTCTTACGCCGATGGGTGGAGCAGATGAAGAGGATTGTGGATTGCCATCCGATCTGGGGGGGGGGGGGGGGAGCAGAGGGAGGTGGAGAGTTAGTTTCTGTGTGGGAGAATGATTACCCTTATGTACTTCTAACCATTTTCTGCTTTTTTGGGTCTCCTCAAAAGGATTTCTTATCTTGTAGGGCTTGAGTCCGGAGTGAATGTCGTTGTGTTGTGTGAATGGCCGTCTTTTGTGTAAGTAGGCCAGTCTGTTAATAGGCAGCTGTGGCGTCTTGTTTGCTGTATTGCATAATTATATTGTATGTTATGTTTTTACGTTTCATGCAAAATAAAAACCTAAAAAAAAAAAAAACCATCTGACTCCTCAAATAGCTCCCCTTCCTCTAGCGGGGGGTAATCAGACCAGTCCAACGGATCAAACTCCTCAAAATCAGAAGCCTGCGTGGCTGGGGACAAGTGCTTTCTCTTAGCCGGGGCCTTTCTGGCCACAGCGCTAGAAAATAATTTTCCAAGATTGGACAATCTGGCACACACCTCAGATTGCGACTCCCCACTCATGACAACATCACACGCGGTACAAATCAGGCGGGGAGGGGTAGGTGAAGGGACCGGCGGCGCAGAACCAGATGCATGGGGTCCGGACTGCCGCGTAATAGTCTGCTGTGCACATAGTATGCAAAGGAATACATCATCCCCTGTAAGGGATACCCCACACCCCAAACACTGCCGGGGTTGCCCCGAGGGGAGCCCGTGCCCGGTATCCTGGGAAGCCTCCATATGGTGATTTTATCGGTAGTCGCAATACCCAAGGGAATTACGCAATATAAGCGACCCGGGATGCCCCTTCTGTGTCCCGAGTGGGAGGATTTATAGGGAGTTCTAAAACTAAAGCAGGGACCCTAGGACCGGGAGGACCTTTAAGATCCAACAAGAGTCCGCCTGGAATAGGAAAAGGGGAACTGTCACACACATCACACAATACTGTGCATATAACAGAAGTGGCCAAGGCGCACATACATATAATAGAAAAATATATATCAATCTCGCGCTGACACGCAGCTTCACAGGCAATGAAGGAATGGAGCCCACTGGGCGCTTACGGTAATGGCATCCTGCACGAGGCGCCCGACCCAACACCTCTCCCCTGAAACAAGGCGGCTCCCGGCCAGTGACCAGGCTCCGCAGCGGCACCAGCAGCACGGAGGGGAGGGAGGGGGCGGGCCGCAGAATCGCACTACGCCCCCTTCCCCCCCGAAACCGCACCGGAGGGGGAAGAAGCTCCCCCGAAGGCTGTCAGTAACGGCCAGCGGCGCCGCAAACCGCCGGCACGGCCAGGAGACGCATCAATCACGCGCACAACACACAACAAGTTGCACACAAGCATGCACTCTAAGGAAAAACTAAACTAAAAGGGGAATAAGCGCCCCCCCCCCCAGCAGAAGGGAACAATGGGTGACTGGGGAAGGGGGAATTAACACCCCAAAGGTGTAAGGGCAAGGACAGGGATCACCAACCCGGAATACCGCCTACCCCTTAGTATGGGGTCTCACGGTGGAGCATAGCTCCTAAAGCACCTTAAGGTGCCGTCTACCTTTGCCCAGACCAGCAGCCTAGGCTGGGAGGCTTTTTATTAAAAAGGGGGATAACAGTAGGTCCAGGCAGAAATAAACCAAAAGAGGGGGGCCGGGAGTTACCCTGGCTACCTGCAAGGAGGAGACATCCATCTTCTGACTTGCTCGCCGTCTGCAGAGATGAAAGACTGGGGAATGAGTGGGAGGTCCCAGGTATTTATGGACCGGGAGGGGCTCCCTTTTTTTCATGACATCTCTGCAAGATCGCCCTCTACAGGTCGGTATAACCCAAATGTAATGACTATTCTGAAGCGGGCTGTGTGACATACTTAGAATATTATAATTAGTATTCATTTTATAAGCTGTCTGTATGCCATTTCTTACATTGTCAGTGTGTGGAGAGATTTTCACCCCTCTCTCCTCATATGACTATCACTAAAGAATTTTATGTCTGCTTAATGAGAAACAGATGTTCTTCATGTCTGAACTATACCTTCCATATATGTCTGTGTCTCCCTATTGCACTGTCCACCTGTCCCATATCTCTCTCTCGCTTCACCAAATAAAACAGCTTAATAGCCAATTTTGATGTAAATTTGCTGTCTGTGTGAACAAGAATTTTATATGTTGCTTTATTTCTCTTTGCCTTTCTTTGTTTAGTAGTAGTTTGGGTAGACTAGTTATTCTCTCTATTGTACAGGGAGGGGGTTTAACTATTGAGGGCAGATTTAAACTATGCGATGGTGTGAGGGTGGATCTAGCCATATCATTCTGATTATGGTTCAGAAAAAGTAAAAGCTAAAAATGTGTAGATTATGATATACATGTGAATGTGAACTACGACCAAGCTGATTGTGTTTGTAAGTGCATATTTTTAGTGATGCCGACTGCCATGCAATAAATTCACTTGTGGTGGTGGTTTTTGCTTTTGACGTCACATGATTTTTATACTGCTCCAAGGCAGCACGCAGCAGGGCATTGCAAATATTTGGGTCCCTGGGTTTTGGTCCAATTTAAGCTTTTTTTTTTTTTATTAACCCCCCTCCCTTCCCCTGTCAACAGCAGTGGGGAGTAGGCCAAGACAGACCACATGTCTTAGGACTGGAGTTCTGCTTTAGGGAATAACTTGGCCTTCATAGGGGTAGCATTATATTTTATCTATACATAAGACACAAACCTATATATAATGCACACGTCATAAGGAGCATTAGCAAATGAACACTGGCAGCAGTGTATGAGAGTGTGTGACACCATTGTTCAGGGCCTCTATTGAATCGTTGCCTCCGGGCCATTCATTGCACATCCTGTGCACCTGCTCAATTTCACAATAGCTCGCAACATGCAAAACCTGGATTTACACCGCAGGCTCATGGGAAACCACGGTTCATACCAAGGTAAAGAGTCACATGACAGCTTCAATTACATTACTATGGAATTACAGGAGGGTGGATTTAAAAATACAGAGGCCGGCATCGCCACCCTAAAAAAAATAAGCTGCCTGGCTGTCAACTGGCTTCTCCACATCCAAAACCTGGAATCGATCAGATCAAGAGAGTCTATGTCGCTGGACATTTCCAGCAGACCCCAGATCAAGTGGCATGAAAAGAACGCATTTACCTGCTTTACTCGTTGCTCCAGTGGCGTATGTGACTGTACATTGCACCCCGTGAGCCCCATGCAGGTCTGGCTTCCAGCACACTCAATCTTCAATGGGCACCTTGAACGAGTCCCATTATTACTCCTATGCACATCCAGCCAGACGGATGCCACTTACATACTCACCTCCTGACTTAGGATTGTGTGTGTGTGTGTGTGTGTGTGTGTGTGTGTGTGTGTGTGTGTGTGTGTGAGGGAAAGATACAATAATGTTTCTTTATCACTGTGGGCCCTGGATTTACCACACAACCATTCAGACTGCCCCCTTTAGCTAAAAAGTTAATAGAAAACCTGATAATCTGGCTAATCTCACCATAGATCTGCAGTCCCACCTGGCCATCAGCAAGTCCCATTAGCCACCATCTGGGGGGGGGGGGGGATAACTGGGGCAGGTGCAGTAGCAGCCACAGACAGTGGACTGTGGAAAGGTAATTTGCACAAATTCGAGCCTCCCTTTTTTTAGCCACTGGGACATTCCAAATTGGGATGCCATGTGGGTAAGCAAGGGGTCTAATTTTATAGAACCAGACTGATCAGTTTTGGTGCCCTCTCATATTACAAGAAACTGATTAGCTTTAATCCAATAACAGGCTAGTTTATGGAAACATTGACATTTCAGAAGGCTTCATCACAGCAATGAACCTCTAAAGCCAGTGTAGAATATAAAATCTCCAAGACAGCAGATATCTGCCAATTGGGTCTCAGGAGAGAGATTCTCTCTTGTTCTTGGCAAGGTCTTGCAATTTTCTTTTTATTCTCAAGAACTCACTGACTGGGATTGTTACATTCAGTCTGTAAATGGAGGGGAAGGCCCCGTCTCTGTCTGTGCTGGTCAGTTTCTTCTTCATTATCCTTGCAGCATAACAGGATTAATTTTTTGGCAGGCATTGAACTTTAACCTCAACAATAAGGATCTGATTCAGCAGCAGGTACAGGTGAAAAATGAAAGTGCACTTTTTATAATGTGTGAAATCGATCCCTATAAGTAAAAAGTGCACTTCCCTTTTATTTTCTATCTAGAGTACACTTTTTACACCCAGAGCGGAATAAACGGCTACAGGTTAAAAAAACAGAATAGCAGAGAAAGATGTAAATATCCTCAACACACAGTGATTACAAGTGATGCAGAAGGTGGGGGTTCCATCTTAGTCTAGCAGTTGGGGGTTTGGTTATAAAAAAGGGGCTAGAAGTCCATAACCACAGCATTAAAGTGGACCAAAAGTCATAAAAAGAAAGGGGAACTGCTCCCCTAAGTCTCCCTCTGGCAAAAATTATTTTACAGGGGTGTTCTGGAATAACGGGCCAATTATCTGCCGCACAACTGCATGGGAGTGGCCATCTTGTCACACACATAAGCATGAGGGGAGAGCAGCAGCCGACACCAGACATATAGATAAATGCTTCAGAAACACTGGCAGCTTGTGAATTATGTTATATAAATACACAGACTAACCAGCTGCTAGAGGGATTGTGTGTGTGAAGGGAAAGCTGCAACAATGTTTCTTTATCACTGTTCACTGTGGACCCTGGATTTACCACACCCCCATTCAGTGTAAACATTAAACATCTTCTAAAATGTTACAATTCTTTCAGCTGTGCAGCAGAGCAATAAGTCAAAGCTGATGGCTTTCCATTAGAAATAGAGGAGGATTGCACCGATAGGTTAGGTAATTTTGACTGCGGAACTGGGTTTTTATATTAACGGGACTCATGTATGTGGCAAGATGGCTGCTGCCATGCAGTTATGTAGAACAGAATCTGCCTGCTATTCTATAACATCTGCATAGAGTTAAGCCCTCTCAAATAGTTTATTTCACAGTTTGGCAGAGTGGGGCTTTAGGGGAGCAATTTACTGAACTTGCTTTTTTGACTTTTGGTCCGCTTTAATTAGAAGCAGGGGTAAGAAAAAGGACGCTTTAATTTTACATTCACCTGGACGGGACAGACTAACAATTCCGCATCATTTACAGCCCATATACCTTCACAGAGCGCTCCCATTAAATACAGGAATAGGAGACAGGACAAGCTCACCTTGTAGCGCCTCCTTGGCTCTGGCCAGCTCCTGCTCTTTCTGCACCAGTTGCACCTTCAGCTCTGTAACGGAAAGCACCTCAGCTGATCGGCTGTCATGAGACTCCTCCAGATCTTTCGCTAACATTTCCTTCATTTGTCGGAGCAGGTGGACCTCATCTTGTAGCTGCGACACCTCCTCTCTTAGCAACACTGCAAGTATAAAAACATCACAAAGAGTATTACAAACCCTAAAGAGTCACCTGATTTGTATCAACATGTTAGAAAAGGGTTCAGCCATTGCCGACCTGATCCCATATCTACTTAAAGGAGCTGTATCGCAAAATTGCTTATTATTAAGAATCTGTATAAACATGCGCTATATTAACATAGTAGGAATAAAATTCAGGGGTGACCCGTATTTCAAGCATACAGTTCCACTTTTACAGAGGTGATCTGCCCCATCCTAATGCCTGTTTTCTGAGCCAGCCTGTGGAGATCAGTAGCATTAAACCAGTCTAATATATGTCCTAAACATTACACAATAGGTAAAAGTATTTACACACATCTGAAGGATTGCAATAGGGACAAGCGGTTATTCCAGCACAGACTGGCTTGGGAGAAAGGCCATTACAGTATAGCAGAATGGTAAGGCCAAACCTGCATTCTTCTTCCTTACATTAAAGTGGTCCTTCACTCTGAATAAGAGTCTATCTTATACCCTGTACATACAGATTGCTCACATTAAAAATCATCCTACCTGCATCTACTGCATGTTATGAGCCTTTAAACAAGATGGCGGCTCATGGAACATCAGGCAGCCTGCAAACAGGAAGTGCCCTCTGACTGTGCTGCTCTGCATTCTGGGATTGCTGACCTTTTCCTGACCCCAGCTCTGCTCTGTCTGAGCAAAGCACAGCTATAGCCCACTCCCCTGTACTTTATCCCACTCTCCTCAGTAAATGTGATGCTTCTGAGTCAAGATGGCGGCGCCCGTATCCTAAAGTCCTAAACAGAGTTGCAGCCCAGTGGGGGAAAGAATAATAAGTGACTAAAAACTTAAAACATATTAATTTTAGATGCTGGGGAATAGTTTAAGGGTTTGGGCTTTTCAATAAATCATGGTGAAGGTCCGGTTTAAAAGAGACAGGCCTCCTCGCTGAGGCATTTATTTATCCACCTGCTTTATTTATTTGAATGGGGGATTGTAAGCCCGCAAGGGCAGAGCCATCTCTCCTAATGTACAACTGCTTCTTTGTGTTTAGTTACTCTTCTTTTACAT
This sequence comes from Gastrophryne carolinensis, assembly GCA_027917425.1. Lineage (NCBI taxonomy): Eukaryota > Metazoa > Chordata > Amphibia > Anura > Microhylidae > Gastrophryne > Gastrophryne carolinensis. Next base: position 41,236,325 of record CM051242.1, on the reverse strand, counting down.
CCTGTTACATATGACTATAATACCGTTTATTATATGCATATGCAAAGTATTTTATTTGCCTTACCCCAGAACTTTTTAACTTGTACAGCGCCATGGACTATTATGGCACTTCATAAACAAACAATAACAGGCGATGGGATGCTGCTCTATGCATCACTGAATTTGGGACAACATAAGGTGTTTTTATTTGGTTTACAAATCCCAATTTATAGACTGGACTGACACTTTAAAGTGGACCAAAACTCTGCAATCTGTTGCTATTGGCAATGTACAGCAAGTCTGCACTTCGTGTATGCTGCCAATAGCAGCAGATTGCAGATTGTGAGAACTGCTTCAATTAGACACACATTTGCTAACATTAGAAAAAAATACAAATTAATAGATCAGCTCAGTACCTTGCCACATAAAAGTACGGTATACACTTTCAAAAATTCAATTGAAAGTGGACTTACCCTTTAAATAGCAGCAAAGGAATGGATGAATATTAATCATTGAATCAAATGATGGTGATGCACAAATCTCTAAATATGTCCGATTAGCATAAATAGTGAAAACAATGTAAACACACTGAAGACCAAACTATTTACTAGGTCTAATAAAAGGGCACAAAACCCAGAAAAATATTATTTGAAGAGAACATCACCCCAGTCTGAGAATGTGAAAGTTTTGGCATCTTGGCATTTCTCATGCTAAAAACTTCAGTGGTGACCATAGGTGACAGCAGAGATATTCTGCAGATGAAAGCTGCCTAATGATAAATTTCAGGTCTTCCTAGTAATTATGGGTCAGGACCGCCCCGCAGCTTCAGCAAAACCCACACCCTTCGCTTCCACAGCATGTTTGATGAAGGCAGTTTTTTTATGGCCTTTATACTGTGCGGTCAATGATTCTGGGTGTGATTCTCCAACAAGCTTGAGTAAGCCCTTCCCAGCCCTCTCTCTGCATGTTGTATATATGGCGCAGGAGGCCATGACAACATGGCACCAGGAGACCAGTGCTGGCATATAAGCTAATGTTCTCCCCTAGGGGGATTTGTGAGAATCGGAATTGTGAGAATGTGCTAGAGTGGAATATAAATGTAATATAATATAATATAAATGCTTTGACACGCATAGCTCGGTGGCTCCGAATGTGCTGATTGGACGAGCGGCCGCGCATGCCCTGTAGGAGCGGGGTGAGGTGAGCTGTAACTTGCGATCTGGGGGGTTTCACATAGCGGGGCTAAATCCTGGGTGTTGGTCAACTTTAAGGGTGCTGGGTTGAAGGCCAGCGTGCAGGCCTTGCTGGAGGTACTCCAAAATTTTTGGTACCGAGCACCTCCTACAGGAGTGGCCCTTAGATTCGTACCAAGATACGAAGGCCCTCCAAGTCCTGTAGTAAATTCTAGAGGATGACAGTTTCCGTGCTCGAATCAAGGTCCCAATTACAGCAGCAGACAAACCCTCTCTTCTCCAATATGCTGGTCTCAACAGCCAAGCGGCTAAAGCCAGCGCTGGATATCTGGGAGTTTGGGGAGTCGCGACGGGGGCTCCACCGCCAGGCTGACCAGATCTGCGAACCACACCTTTCTGGGCCATAGTGGGCCAATCAGGATGATAGGAATCTGCTTGCAGTTGACCTGCTTTTTAACACTGAATGCGTAGAGCAGGTCGTACCCTGATCAGGGAATGGCCAGCGCGTCAACGAGATGTGAAGAGGTTCACCTCCAACACTCCCCACCAGTTGCAGAGGGCTTGAAACACGTCCTGGTGAAGGGACTATTCCCCCGGGTCCACAGTCTTCCTGCTCAAATAATCGTCCTGCAGATTCTCCACCACGGGAATGTGAACCAACGAGATGCACAGAACGTGATGTTCCGCCCACCTCATGATGCAACTCACTTCCTGGAATGTCTGTCAGCTCCTGGTAACCCCGAGGGTTTATGTAAGCCACAGCCGTGGAATTGTCTGGCTGTACCCTGACAAGAAGGCCCTTGAGCTGGGCAGACCAATGCCCGAGAACCAGCAGAATTGCTCCTCAGTTCCAACATATTGATTGGAAGATTGTGCTCCTGTTGGTCCCAGAGACCCTGAACCAACTCAGTGTCCAGAACACCACCCAAATCCATCAGACTGGCATCTGTGGTCAGCATGACCCACCGGACCAACAGGAAAGGCCAACCCACTGCCAGCGACTGCTGGTCCAGCCACCAAATCAAGGATTGCCGGGCATTGTCCATCAATATGAAGCAACGGCCCAACATCTGCACATTCCCATGCCATTTCGAAAGGAGCAGCATTTGTAGAGGCCTGGAGTGGAATGGGACATACGGAACACCATCAGGCCAAGGAGGCGCATGCCCTGTGCCCACAGGCCATTTTGGCTTTCTGTCCTCTCTTGTGTGGTAGCAGTGTTAGGGCCCCCATTCAGACACAACTTGTAACAGTGAAACTGAAGCTGCAGTATGACAGCCAGGTCGGACTTACTTCCCAATCAGCAACGGCAGCTCTTCTATTTCATACAGTACAGGTTCACTTTAAGTTGAGTCTACCATTATTACAACCTCTTTGGGCAACTCAAGTGTGACCAACAAGATCTCGCCCATGTTACTGAAACCAGATATTATGCAAAGAAAAAACAAAAAAGGAATCACCAACTACACATGGCTGTCCGTACCGCCTCTCAATTAAAATCTAGACAAAGGCGCAGTAAGCGGAGCTGAATAATGGGTCAGCCACATGAGAAGCGGCTATTAGGCGGACAAGGCTGACAGTCACAAATTAAGCCCTACCAATTGGCGCAGGACATAATAAGTAGGGAGCCTTGGGGTAGTACAGATACGGGTATTAATTCAGAACAGCAGTCATTTTTCACAGATCATTTGCAAAACTGCATTGGAAATGTGGCGGCACGGCCCAACAGGAGTAGAAGCCGAGAAGAAGAAGGTCAAAGAAAATGAAATAGAAATGTAAATTTGTGTTTCTTCCTCTGTGGCCAAAAAATGATTGCGGCAGCAGTGAGAGGCAGTAAAGGGATTTGGATTCCCAGGTCAGAGACTTGATTGGTCAAAGGGTATTATTTTTGGATAAAATGGTCATTTCCAGATGGTGGCGGTGATCTCCAATATGGTCTACTAACAGAAGAAAAAATAATTTACACCAAGCAGACATAAAAGCACAGCCTTCAAAGTAGGGTGACGCCTGCGGGACTGTCCCCACCAAGATGATGTTGTGCACATGTGGAGTACATGGAAGAGCCTTCCACAACACGCGGACACACGTCGGCTTGGAACCCCCTGCTGCAGTCTCCCGGTCAGCAGCCCTTGCAAGCCCGTAACTCTCTGTTAAAAAAAAAAAAAAAGGAAGCACTTTACCCTCTTTGTTAATCAAGTGCTTCTCAGTCGACATCCCAAGACTGGAACTGAAAAAACCTGCTGTGTTTTGGGGCGCTTTTTAGGGGCATCCAGATTTGTGATGCCTTGTGTGTGAAACACCAAGTATCCTGCACCAAGGTGCATACCCACTAGCTGCTCTCTTAGGCTGTGCCATTCAGATATGCAGGCGAGCACAAGAAATATTTTAGACTCCGGGCTGAGTGAACAAAATTTTGGACTGATTCTGGGGCTTTCCATAGTTCAGAGGGATTGGAATGGAATTTTGTGGTATCTTATAATAATAGGAAATAAACAGTGCTTAGTAGGCCTAAACTCTCTACCATTTTTTTATAGAGTGTGGGGTCACTGAGAAAAGACAATTCTGTGAGTACTCACCTGTAGAATTGCTTTTACCATGCATGGCACGGCCTGCTTCACGAAGTCATTACATCTGGGGTATTCCGCCACAAGGTGGCGCAGTGCACTGCAGAAGAGTTGTGGCTCCTCCCGGTACCATATAAAAACGGAATCACCACAGACTTATCCAGTGTTGACAAGCAGTTATTCAAGAAATCGGGAGATAATAAAGTTAACAAAACCCCAACAAACTTGGAACAATCACCATACAGAGGCAACCAAGAACAACGATAACAAGGGTGGGGTGAAGCAGGCCGTGCCATGCATGGCAAAAGCAATTCTACAGGTGAGTACTCACAGAATTGTCTTTTTCCCATTGCATGGCACGGCCTGCTTCACAAAGTCATTACATCTGGATTTAGCAGGAGGCAAACCCTTCCTAGGTCCAGCAAGAAGAACAAAAAGAGCATCAGATTTCCTGAAAGACTCAGTAGCAACCAAATAAAACTTCAGAGCCCTGACAAACTCCAAAGAGTGAAGTGTCTGCTCCTTGGAATTAACAGGGTTAGGACACAAAGAAGGCAAAACAATGTCCTGATTGAGATGAAAAGCAGACACAACCTAGTCAAGAAATCCGGCTTAAGCCGAAACACCACCTTATCCTGATGTCTCTCAAAATAAGGAGGTTTGATGGAAAGCGCCGCCAGCTCAGAAACTCGCCCGACAGAAGTAATGGCCACCAAAAAGGCCACCTTGAGAGTCAGAATGGGCAAGGCAGCCCCACGGATAGGCTCAAAGGGAGGGCCCTGCAGAGCAGACAACACCAGATTCAGGTCCCAAACTGGTAGCATAGGCTTACGTGGCGGATGCACATGAGTAACACCCTGGAAAACAGTCTTAACCAACCGGTGATTGGCAAAGGATCTTTGAAAAAAAAATTGCCAGAGCTGACACCTGTCTCTTGAGAGTACTAAGTTGAAGGCCCGAATCCAAACTATGTTGCAAAAATTCCAGAATCCTGGGGATAGAAAACACCCAACAAGAAAAAGACTTGGACTCACACCAGGCAATGTAAGCATGCCAGATCCTGTAGTAGATAAAGGACTAAGACTTCTTCCTAGCCCTAATCATGGTAACAACAGAAGCCGGCAAACCCTTATCCCTCAAGATGGAGGTTTCAGCAGCCAAGCCGTTAAAGCCAGCGTTTGTAAATTGGGATGGCACAGTTGTTCCCGAGTAAGCAGATCTGGATCCTTGGGCAGGGCATACTGATCTACTGCCAACTGCACAACGTCTGCGAACCACACCCACCTTGGCCAACAGGGAACACAGAGGAACCAAAACTCCGTCCAAGACAGTATCAGGGACACTTCCTTGAGGGCTCGCTTGCTCCGAGTCCCTCCCTGATGATTGATGTAGGCAACCACCATCTGGTTGTCCTAGCAGATCTGAACAGCCCGACCCTGAGGGTGTGTGGTCAGCGGAGACAGAACCAACCTGATCGCCCTAAGTTCCAGTACACTGATGGGAGCATGAGCCTCCTGGGGGCCCCACCGACCCTGGAACTTCAGAGACTTCCAAAAGCCCCCCCAACCGGTCAGACTGGCATCTGTGGTGACAGTCTCCCAGCATGGAGGCAGAAAGGTCCTGCTCACTAGAGGGTTCCCTGAGTCCAGCCACCACGAGAGGGACTGTCTGGCCAGGGGGGACAGAGCAAATTCCTGACCCAGGGAGACACAGGGTCCGAATCCCAAACTGACAAGAGGTGCAACTGAAGAGGCCTCATGTGAAACTGAGCAAAGGGGACCACCTCGAAGCAGGACACCATCAGACCCACTAACTGCATCCCCTGCCGGATTGAGGGATGGGGACACGAGCAGAGCCCGTGCCTGCTTCTGAAGGCCCTCCACCTTCTGCTGAGGTAGGAATACCTTGACCTGAGAGGTATCCAGAGTCATGCCTAGAAAGGACCTTACCAAAGATGGAGACAGTGAAGACTTGGCATAGTTGATCACCCAGCCGAAGGACTCGAGAGTGGAGGTCACCACCTGAGTATCCTTTTCGGCCTGATGAAGAGATTGAGACGCAATCAGAATGTCGTCCAGGTAAGGAAGGATGCGAATGCCCTGGTTCCGCAGCAAAGTCATCACACCCGCCAGCACCTTGGCGAACACCCGAGGGGCCGAGGTGATACCGAACGGTAAGGCCACAAACTGGTAATGCTGATCCTCTAGAGCGAACCGGAGAAATCTCTGATGACCTGGAAAGATTGGCACGTGAAGGTAGGCATCCTTGATGTCCTCTGAGGTCATGAAGTCGCCCGGGCACAGGGTACTGACCGCTGAACGTAGCGTCTCCATGCGAAAATGCTTGAACCTGACAAACTTGTTGAGACCCTTCAAGTCCAGGATGGGCCTCAGGGACCCATCCTTTTGGGGAACCGTGAATAGATTGGAGTAGAACCCTTGCCCCCGTTCCAGGGAAGGCACCAGGCAAATGACTCCTGACTCCAACAGAAGTTGAAACACAAGGCGCAAACCCTGAACTGACAGAGGGTTTTGAGATATCCGGGATCTGATGAATCTTGGGGGTAGCCAGGCTGCAAACTATCTTGTAACCGGAGGACACCACCTCCTGAATCCACCGGTCTGAGACGCGTAGCCTCCAGACGTGAGCAAAGAGCTGAAGCAGTCCCCCAACCCGGATGGGTGAGGACGCCTCCTCATGCTGAGAGGGCTTGGGGCCCCATGATAGACCGGGACGACCATGGGATCTGCCACGGCCAAGAGGAGGACCCCCGAAAGGGCCGAGGCTGCCTCCTCTGTTGAAGCAGCCTACCATCCTTGGCTAAAACATCCAGATGCTCACCAAAGAGCCACAGCCCCGTAAAGGGGAGCCCAGTGAGAGCCTTCTTAGTGGCTGTATCAGTCGCCCACTGACGCAGCTAAACAGAACGGTGCATAGCCACCAAAAGGGCAGAGGTCCTACTACACATCCGTACCGCATCATCCATGGCAGTAAGGACAAAGGCAACAAAATCAGAGCAAAGCAAAAGGGACCTATAATCCTCCTCCGTTGCCAGCCGTAGCGCCCTCCAGGAGACGCTTGAGCTGTCTTTTAAGGGCAATAGCTGTAATGTCAGCAGCGGAGACCGGACGCAGCCCAGCCCCCACACACGCGAAGGCATGGCAGGCCAGCTGATCCATGCACCGGGCCTCGCTGTCCCGAAGTGTAGTAGTGTCAGGTGAAGGCATGACCGAGGTGACAGCCCGAGCACGGGAGCGTCCACCTCAGGGGGACACGACCATCGCTTGACCAGGTCGGCAGGAAAGGGATACCTCCTATCCCACCCCTTGGGCACCGCGGGCAATCTACTAGGACGTTCCCACTCCTTGAGCACCATATTAGTGAAATGGCTGTGCTCAGGGAACTCCAGGCGCTGTTTGTCTGGACGAAAGAGCTCACCCTGCTTCCTCTTAGCTCACATTTTTGAAATTTTGCACATTGTCCCCCCTTAGGTGGCTATCAGTGTCCTCAAAGAACCACGAGTCTTCCCCACAGACCCAGAGTCACTGCCATAACCCTCCTGCTGGTCCCCAATGGAGTCAGAGTCCTGAAAGAGTTCCCCCTCCTTTAGGGGTTAAATGCCAACAAAAGTATCAGGTCCCTCATCCTCAGGAAAGAGGGATGTCACGGGAGCTAGGTGCCGCTTCTTGCCAGAGGCCTTACGTGGAACAGGCCTGGCAAGATGCCTTTCAATACTGGCCACACGCAGTGCCAAATCAGACTGTGACCCCCCTGCTAGTATCTCCCTCATTAGGGGCTAAATGCAGGCGCGGGGGGGGGGGGGGTAGGTGATGACGAAGGAGGCGCAGAGCTGGGAAGCGAAGCGGGCAGCCCAGCCTGGAGAGCAAGGACACTTTGGGCGCACGGCACGTTATCCCCAGAAGCCTCCATATGGTGATTAACACAGGCGCAATAGGCTACCAAAAGCCACCCGGGATGCCCCCCAAAAGATGTCCCTAGAAGCCAGTAAGGGAAGATGAGGGATGGTAAGGGATAGGGCCGGGAGAAACCACAACCCACAGTTGTCCCGCCTGAAAGTCATAAAGATACATAAGTATCCCGCAGCGCATGCCCAAAAGAGACCAAAAAAACCCCGAAGGGGACTCACGGACCAAGTAGGACAAGGGCACCAACCGCCAGACCACAGGAGGAAGCGTCAAGCAGACCGGGATCACCGCCGCAGCTCCGGGATGAGAAGGGCCCCAAAGTGCAGCAGAAACAAAATGGCGCCGGCAGAGGAACCTTGATACGCGTCATCTACCGGCCCCGCCCCCCCGAGGAGCGCGAAAGCGGCGCTCACGTGACCTCGCTGGCGTCATCATAGTAGAGAAAAAACGCCTCACACATATAGCGCCGCCCCGCCGCAGTACAAAGCGGCGAGGCGGCGAAAACAGTTAAAACACAGTTAAAAAGCAGATTAAAGACACAGCAAAAGCACCCTCGCCCGAACACACTACGGGGAGGGAGCGAGGAAAGCAAACGAGCAGCGGCGAGCGCCCAGGGACGGGGGGGGGACCCCAAAACGCCAGAACGAGTAAACAGTCCCCAAAAACACTCACCTCCTCAGAAGCTAGGGCAGAACTCCGCATCCCTAACAGGCTCACCATAAAGCCTATGGCCGGCTACCCTTTGTGGTACAGGGTTTGCGGCTTGGAGCAGCGCTCCTCGAGCACTTGACCCTAGTGCTCTTCTACTTTCACCCGATCCGTCAGCAGAGGCTGGGAGGCACGAGGGTCCGGAAACGGGTGTAAATAGCCATGCAGGGCCGCAGACTTGTTTGCCCCGCTCACCTGCGCAATATAGAGAGCCATCTTCTATCTTCGCAGAATCACTGCAGAGGAAAACTGGATAAGTCTATGGTGATTCCGTTTTTATATGGTACCGGGAGGAGCCACAACTCTTCTGCAGTGCACTGCGCCACCTTGTGGCGGAATACCCAGATGTAATGACTTCGTGAAGCAGGCCGTGCCATGCAATGGGAAAAAGGCGCTCACAGGACCTCGCCGGCGTCATCACAGTAGAGAAAAAAAAAACACCTCACAAATATAGCGCCGCCCGCCGCGGAGCACAGTACAAAGCGGCGAAAACAGTTAAAACACAGTTAAAAAGCAGATTGAAGACACAGCAAAAGCACCCTCGCCGCTACCACCCGCCCTCCCCCGAACACACTACGGGGAGGGAGCGAGGAAAGCAAGCGAGCAAAACAGACCCCCCTCCCCTTCTGGGAGGAATCAAATGCAGTAAAGAAGAGTAAGTACTTAGGGACAAAAAGCTGAAATGAAGGAAAAAATGCTGACAGACAAGGACTCCTATTCCATTTATTGCAACAGAGGGGGTGTGCCATGGCCAGTTATGATGAACAAGCTTTGGAATGGCCATGCATTGCAATGAATAGAATAGACAAACCACGTAAACAAGGTTCTATAAAGGCCTCTATGAGGGGGCCACCGGTGCTGAAAGATGACCATATTCATGACCATTTTATTTTTAAACATTCAAGCGGAGCAAAACCAAGTTTGACTTAGGAAATAACTTCTCCCACTGTCCTTACCCTGGCACATCCCAAATGCCCTGGCTCACAGTGATGCAAACCATGCCATGCCCAGCTATTCAGATAGGCTGGGACAAGAGCGAACTACTTCTAAAGGAGAACTGGGGATGTGCCCGCTCCCACTCCTTACTGCCAAGCGCTGTGTCTAAACAAAGCTGTATGATGACGATTCATACACATGGCATATGGTGCTGAATAGAAGAGTCCACACATGCACCGTAGGACCGGGGAAACGTAGGTTTTTATGGGCGATATGTGAGGTTTCACATAGCATGGCATCCCAAATTGGGATGCCCCAGGGGCAAGAAACAAATCCGGGGATGGTGAAAATCCCTGGTTTTGTTCAGCTTTACGGAGATGGACCTAACTTCACCCCTCAGACCGTGTGGGACCCAGTGATGCAAGTGTGGGCAGGAGAGGAAAGCGGCTCCTTGCCTTGCTTGTCTTCTCCCTTGTATAGGTCCACCTATAGAATATATGCTTTATTTAGCAGCTCACCAGGATGAATCTTCTGCATGGCAGGTAGGTAAAAAATGATTGTTTTTAACACGTTGATTTGATAAGCCCCAAGGTAGACAATAAGGCAGATTCAGAGCCAGGTGAGATTTCGCACTCCTTTTTTAGGAGAGAAAACTGCTATTGACTTCCATTGTCTAACTGTGGACTGATTTTAAGCCATGTGAAAATTTACACCTGATGGATAATCAACGTCAATGGTAGTTTTCTCTCCTAAAAAAAGGAGCGAGACTTCTCACCTGGCTCTGAATTTGCTATGCACGCTCCAGTCCAGCCATTCACCTGAATGGGTGGACAGCCAGCCACAAGCACAGAGTGGGGAACTTCCAGTCCGGCAGCACCCGGTGTTGGATTTGGTTGGGAGGCGCCGGGGGGATTACAGGCAAGGTAAGTGTCTATTTGTTGTTTAACCCCTTAGGATGTAGCCACAACATTAGAGCAGCCAGGAGATGATCTTACAGCCTTTACATGGTCTATAGCTTTCATTCCGATAACCCCCAAGCAGCTCTAGCCTATGCTTTTTCTGGTCTATGTTCCTGTCCAGATGTGCACCAACTTTCTTCCCCCACTTATCCAGGATGGAAACAGTGTAAAATGCATCTTAAAATCTTTGATCTGTATAGCATCTTTGCCATTGTCTGGACTGTCACTTTAAGACCCCGCTACACCATGGTATATTTTGGCCTGTGCTGCAGCAGTGGTCACAGAGGTTGCCTCGTGACTACTCCAAAGGGGGCAGTAATAGATGGATTGGTGGTGGTGTGGACCCAGAGGCTCAGCAAGGCTATGAATGCTGTCAGTGAAGACCAGGCATAGTGGAGCATTAGCAGAAACCAATGGTAGTAGCAGAGGGGTTGGCAGCGCGGACAAAGGACCCAGCACCAGTGGAAGAAGACTCAGTGTCAGAAAAGGGGCAGCATGAAGACTCATGGTTTTTCATCCTGTGGCCTTGATTCCACAAAGTGCTTTCTGATTGAGACTTCTCTAAGAACCATTTATTTCCCAACTATAAAAAAATGACGATCCATTCTTGTCTTATATCTACAAAGATTAGCATGAAGCTATCCACAAGACTGTTGCTTGAATTATAGCACCTCTCAGAAGTAGCGGAGCACTGTTCCAGTGAGATGAACAAGATGTAAGCGCACCCAGCACCATGACCACAGAGTACTCGCCTCTCTACCGCTCAGCAGGATTAGATGCCAAAACCAGCAAGTAAAAGCTGCAACAGATTACAGCCCCTGGCATGAAGGTGACCACAAAGAAATAACAAAGGTGTTCTGCATCTGAAGCCAACACCACGTGATGCATTAATCCTCCCAAATCTAATAATCAAAACATTAACTAAATGAAGTGACAGTGCACAGCACAGCTCATGCCAGCAAGCAGTTATCGATCAGCACTGGAGAGCAGCAGCACAGCAGCCTCACCAGGGAGCGTGCGGACACAATCAATAAGCTCTGACTTGCATTAAGTCTGAGGGAAACGCCACACTGTTTTCTATATTGATAGAGCACTGCATGCAAGGACCTTGGCTTAAAGCAGACCTCCAGACAAAGTCACATTAGGTTACTTTTTAAAAATACAATTCTGTGATTACTCATCTTGTAGAATTGGTATTATAAAGTACGCAGCACGTCCTGCTCCAGATGATAATTCATAACAGATGGGATTACCTCCGCCAGAGGGCGCCGGACTGCAGAGATGGCAAAAAGAGGCCCCTCCCAGTCCCATATATACCCGGGACCTCCCACAAATTCCCCAGTATTGAAAAGCAGTAAGGATAACCAGGAGGAGCAATGAACAGTAACAACTTAACAAAGATAACAATCACCATATAGAGGATCCAAGATAATGCAATCAGGGTGGGGTGGAGCAGGACGTGCTGCATACTTATAATACCAATTCTACAAGGTGAGTAATCACAGAATTGTATTATTCTAAGTATGCAGCACGTCCTGCTCCAGATGATAATTCATAACAGATGGGACATCCAATAGCAGTGTCCAAAAAGTAGGGTAGGATCCCCTAAGGCAACAACGTGCAGTTCAAACCACTGCGGCCTGCAGAACTTTGCGGTCAAAAACAGCATCAGCTAAGGCCTCAACATCAACCTTGTAGAACTTAGAGAAAGTATGAACAGAAGACCAAGTAGCAGCCTTACAAACTTGTTCAACAGAAGCCTGGTGCTGGAAGGCCCAGGAAGCCCCCACAGCATGGGTAGAATGAGCAGTAACACGGAAAGGAGGATCCTTTCCTTTAGTAGAATAGGCCCTAAAGATAGCCAGACGGATCCACTTGCTATTAGTAGCCTTAGCAGGAGCCAAACCCTTCTTGGGACCTGAAGGAACCACAAACAAAGCATCAGTCTTTCTAAAAGGTGCAGTAGCCACCAAGTAGAACTTCAAGTTCCTGACCACATCCAGGGAATGTAAGGCCCTCTCCTTTGAATTACCAGGATTAGGGCACAAGGAAGGAAGAACAATGTCCTGATTGAGATGGAAAGCAGAAACCAACTTAGGCAAGAAATCTGGTTTAAAGCGGAAAACCACCTTGTCCTGGTGCCTCTCAAAGTAGGGGGCCTGAATAGAAAGAGCCTCCAACTCCAAAACACGCCTGACAGAGGTGATAGCCACCAAAAAGGCAACCTTAAAGTGGACCAACACCCAGGATTTTGACTATCCTGGGTCTTGGTCCACTTCGGTGGGGCACCCCCGATCGGGGTGCCCCGCTGTGTGAAACCCCCCCGAACCCCCCGAACTCACCTCTGTCAGCGGCGACGGACAAGCCGCGGACAAGCGGCTCCTCCGCCGTCGCCTCCCGCGCGTCCCTGTTGACGCGCGCGTGCCCGCGCCGGCCATTCACAGACGGCCGGCGCGGGCGCGCGCACGACTAGAGGGGCGCGAGGGAGGCGGCGGCGGCCGGCCGCCGCCGAAACTAAGGTAAGGAGTTTGGGGGGGTTTCACCCCGCGGGACATCCCGATCTCGGATGTCCCGCGGGGAGGGAGGTGATCGGCCCGGGAATCTTATAGATTCCCGGGCCGATCACGGGTGGGTGTTGGTCCACTTTAAGAGTAAGAATGGACAGAGCAGCCTCCTGCACCGGTTCAAACGGAGGGCCCTGAAGGGCAGACAAAACCAAATTCAAGCCCCAGACCGGTAAAAGAGGATTACGGGGGGGACGTACATGAGCAACCCCCTGGAAGAAGGTCTTGACCAGAGGATGTTGAGCGAAAGATCTCTGGAAGAAAACAGCCAAGGCAGAAACGTGACCCTGAGCTGAGCTGAAGTCCCAGATCCAAACCATGTTGGAGGAACTCCAGGATCCTAGGAATGGAAAAAAAAAAAACACGACAGGGAAGGACCTTAGACTCACACCAGTCAATGTAGGCCCGCCAGATCCTATAGTAGATGGAGGAGGAGGATTTCTTCCTAGCCCTAATTAACGTATTAACCACAGAATCAGAAAGCCCTTCTTTCCTCAGGATGGAGGTTTCAGCAGCCAGGCCGTCCTTGAGTGAGAAGGTCCGGAACCATGGGCAGAGCGTACTGATCTACTGCCAGCTGAACGATGTCTGCGAACCACACCCAGGATTGCTGGCACCTCTTCCTGAGCCAGCTTGCGCAGAACCCTGCCCAGCAGGGGGAACGGAGGAAAGAGATACAGGAGACAGAACCCCTGCCAGGACAGAGTCAGGGCATCCACCGCAAGGGCCAGGGGATCCTGGGACAGAGAGACAGACTGGGAGCTTGTGATTCTGGCGGGATGCAAACAGATCCACGTCCGGCACCCCCCAACGGTGACACAAGGATAAAAAGACTTCGCTGCTGAGAGACCATTCCCCCAGGCAAGAAGTCCCCCTGCTCAGAGAGTCTGCCTCCAGATTCTCCACCCCCGGAATGTACACTGCTGAGATGCAAGGGACATTGTCCCCCGCCCAGGACAGAATCATGGACACCTCCTTGAGGGCACTCTTGCTCCGAGTCCCTCCCTAATGATTGATGTAGGCAACTGCCGTCTGGTTGTATGAGCGAACTTGGACCGGTCGGCCCTGAAGGTGAGGAGTCAGATGGGCCAGAACCAACCAAACCGCCCTTAGTTCCAGGACGTTCATAGGGACATGGGCCTCCTGAGGGCCCCACAGCCCCTGGAATTGTAGGGCTTTCCAGAAGCCCCCCCAACCTGGCAGACTGGCATCCGTGGGGACTGTCTCCCAACAGGGGGCCAGAAAGGATCTGCCCCCCAACAGGTTCCTTGAGCCCAGCCACCACAAGAGGGACCGCCGAGCCAGAGGGGACAGAGCAAAGGCCTTATCCAGAGACAGAGGACTCTTGTCCCATACAACAATAGATGGAGCTGAAGAGGTCTCATGTGGAACTGTGCATAGGGAACCGCCTCGAAGCAGGACACCATCTGTCCCACAAGCTGCATCCCCTGCCGGATGGAAGGGTGAGGGCAGGACAGAAGGGAATGAACCTGAGCTTGCAGAGAGTCCACCTTCTGCTGAGGAAGGAAAATCCTGGCCTGAACAGTATCCAGATTCATGCCAAGGAAGGAAATCACCAGAGACGGAGACAGGGAGGATTTGGGATGATTGATCACCCAGCCAACGATTCCAGAACAGTCACCACCCGTTGGGTATCCAGTTCTGCCTGCTGGAAAGATTGAGAAGTGATGAGAAGGTCGTCCAGATAGGGAAGAATGCGAATGCCCTGAGCCCTAAGGAGAGCCATGACACCCGCCAGCACCTTGGTGAAGACCCTGGGGGCCGAAGGGCAGGGCCACAAATTGGTAGTGCTGGTCCTCCAGCGCGAACCTAAGGAATCTCTGATGCCCCGGGAAGACTGGAACAGGAAGGTAAGCATCCTTGATGTCAATGGAGGTCATGAAGTCCCCCGGGCGCAAGGAACTGATCGCGGAGCGCATGGTCTCCATGCGAAAGTGCCTGGTCCTGATGAACTTGTTGAGCAGCTTTAAGTCCAGGATGGGACTGGAACCATCCCTTTTGGGTACTGTGAACAAATTGGAATAATAACCCCAACCTCTCTCTCCAGGAGGGACCTGACAGATGACCCCCATATCCAGGAGGTTTTGCACAGCCAGAAACAGACCTTGAGCTGCCAAGGGTTCTAGAGGAATCCGAGAAATGGGGAATCTTGGAGGCGGCCCAGCCAGCGAACTCTAGCTTGTAGCCGGAGAACACGACCTCCAGAATCCACCTGTCAGACCTGTTGTCCCCAGACATGAGCGAAGAGCCGCAGCCATCCCCCCCACCCGGATGGGTGAGGGCGCCCCTTCATGGCTGAGGAGACTTGGCGACAGATTTGGGCTTGGACCCCGACACAGATCCGGGGCGGGCACGAGCTCTGCCCCTGCCCCAGAAGTCTCCCCTATGCCCTGCAAAGGAAACCCCTCTCCCAGGCCTGGATCCACGGTAGGAGGAGGCAAAGACACCAGAACCCAGAAAGTGCCGTGGTTGTTTCTTGCGTTGAGGCAATATACCCCCCTTCGCAAAAAGATCCAAGCGATCACCAAATAGGTGCAGCCCCTTAAAGGGGAGCCCGGTAAGGGCCTTCTTAGCAGCGTTATCAGCTGCCCACTGGTGCAGCCAAACAGAGCGGCGTATAGCAACCACCAAGGCAGAGGTTCTACTACACATCCTGATGGTGTCATCCAAGGCAGAAAGGATATAAGTAATAATCATCTCACACTGTGACAGGGCCCTGAACTCGGCACTAGAAGAAGTATCATCAGGGGCGCCATCCAGCAGACCCTTGAGGAGAGTCCTAATAGCTACAGCAGTAATAGACGCACAGACAGGGCGCAAAGCAGACCCTACATAGGCAAAGGCATGGGAAGCCAGCTGGTCAACGCGCTAGTCCTCACCATCCTTCAGGGTAGTGGAATCAAGGAAATGAACCACAGAGGAGTTGGACAACCCCAACACTGGAGTGTCCACCTCTGGGGGGGTTGACCAGCAATTAACCACTTCAGCGGGAAAGGGATACCTTTTATCCCAGCCCTTAGGGATTCCGGGAAGCCGGCTGGGACGCTCCCATTCCTTGAGAACAAGATTATTGAAATGGGCCTGTTCTGGAAATTCCAAACGTGGCTTTGCAGTACCGAACAATTCCCCCTGTTGCTTGGGAGCCACAGCAGGACGGGAGATCGACAGCACCTCAAACATCTGAGTTAAAAGCTTACTGGTGTCATCAGCATCCCAGTGGTCGGGGGCAGAATCGGCGCCACTAAAATGCTAATCGTCAGAAAACTCTGAATCCGAGAATAATTCCCCCTCCTCGAGTGGGGTATAGGCAGACAAATCAAGGAAATTCTCGAGAGGAAAGACAGGCGCACCCGGCGCCACATTCCGTCTCTTAGCCGGGGCCTTAAGAGCCGCAGAGCTAGCAATCAACCTCTCAATGTTAGCCAACCTGGAAGACACATCAGGTTGAGAATCCCCACTAGTATTAAGCTCACTGGGAGTTAAAGTGGACCAACACCCACCGGTGATCGGCCCGGGAATCTATAAGATTCCCGGGCCGATCACCTCCCTCCCTGCGGGACATCCGAGATCGGGATGTCCCGCAGGGTGAAACCCCCCCAAACTCCTTACCTTAGTTTCGGCGGCGGGCCTCCCTCGCGCCCCTCTAGACGTGCGAGCGCCCGCGCCGGCCGTCTGTGAATGGCCGGCGCGGGCACGCGCGCGTCAACAGGGACGCGCGGGAGGCGGCGGCGGAGGAGCCGCTTGTCCGCGGCTTGTCCGTCGCCGCGGACAGAGGTGAGTTCGGGGGGGTTTCACACAGCGGGGCACCCCACCGAAGTGGACCAAGACCCAGGATAGTCAAAATCCTGGGTGTTGGTCCACTTTAAGATCAAGCGAGGGGGAGTAGGTGAGGACATAGTGGGCACAGGTATCCCAGAATGCAGCGCAAGCGCCTGCTGGGCGCAGGGTACACAGACCCGCACATCATTACTTACAGGGGATGCCCAACACACCACACACAGCCGGGCTTGTCCCGAAGGGAACCCGTTCACAATATCCTGTGAAGCCTCCATATGGTGCTTAAGGTGGCACAACTGGCCAATAGGAATTACGCTGTACAAGCAACCCGGGATGCCCCAAATGTCCGCCAGGGAAGTGGGAGAATTTAACAGTGTAGGCCTCTAATAAAGTTAATATAACTAATAGAGGGGACAGGACCGGGAGAAACCTCTTAAAACAGTTCATAGACATAACAATGACACCCCATAAGCACACCGAAATGACAATTGAATAAAAGCCAAGCCCGCAGGGGCACTCACGGACCGTGGTGGGGAGCATGCAATCACACCAGGAGAGGACCAAAATGGCACTGGAGGAACCTCAAGGGGCGGGCCGCAGGAGGATACGACGCGGAGCGCGCCAACAGACAAGCCACGCCCCCTTTGAGAAGCGCACAGACAGGCCGGGACGCAACAGCCAATGGGATTCTTGATGATGATGCCGCTGACCGCGGGCGCCACAAGGCGCGCGTGTCAGCGGCGGCAAATTCAAAAATGACCTAGGTGAAGACAGGGCGCGGAGCCCTGAAAATTGAAGTGCAATCACACACACTTGGCAATAAACACACATACACCCCCCCCCCCCCCCAACAGGACAACGAGAGAGGGGGGGAGAGTGGATGCCAATTAAAGAGACCCACCGATGACCAGGACAGGGAAGGGCAAGAGCGGACGGGGCATCCCAAATCAGGTTCACCATAACCTGCACAGCCTACCCTTTGGTGGGGGATTGCGGTCGGAGCCAGACTCCGTAAAGAGAGCACCTGTGATAGGTGCTGCCTACCATCACCCGACTAGCTCAGCCAAAGCTGGGAGGCATAAGTAATAAGTGGAACGGGTGGAAATAGTCCTACAGGGCCGCGGGGTGTTAAGCCCCGCTCACCTGCGATAAGAGAAGCCATCTTCTTGACCTTCACAGCCGACTGCAGAGAAGAAACTGGGGAATTTATGGGAGGTCCCGGGTATATATGGGACCGGGAGAGGCCTCTTTTTGCCATCTCTGCAGTCCAGCGCCCTCTGCCTGAGGTAATCCCATCTGTTATGAATTATCATCTGGAGCAGGACGTGCTGCATACTTAGAATAAATCGCCCATCAAGGGATCCTAATATGGAATGGCCCTCAATCTAAAAACTGGTACAGTGATTGTCTAGGAAAAAAACAAAAACAGACTATACGTTGCTTTTGTCCACCACAGGGCCTCCGCCTACCTCATCCCCTGCATCCGGGTCAGACATGGCAGCCTCTATCAAGATGGAATACTGTCCCTCTGGACGTCCACTATATAAATGCAATAGCGGGACGCGCCAGTTGTGGAATCTTGGAGGTGGGGGGAGTTTTAAAACAGGTGGAAGATGACCTAGTACCCATTCTCTGGGAAAACACTGGAGCTGGAAGGAGGAGCTGCAGAGGGCAAAGCAGAGTATCTTAAATTTGTTACATGGCATGGAACGCTTTATAATGGGGACAGGAAATAGTTTTGCGCCACAATGAAGCAGGTTTCTTATTGGAGGAGTTGCAGATGGACGCGTGTTCCCTGGTAGATGGTGCCACGATAGGAAACAGAAAATACAATTCTGTGATTACTCACCTGTAGAATTGGTATTATGAGTATACAGTACGTCCTGCTCCAAATCTAATACTTACAGTTGGGATATACTCCGCCAGATGGCGCTGGACTGCAGAGACATCGAAAATGGGCTCCTCCCGGACCCTCAAATACCCAGGGACCTCCCACAAATCTCCTGCATTGAAAAGCAGTTAAGGAGAAGCCGGGAGAATTAACAATCCAAACTATCAACTATAACAATGATAACAATCACCATACAGGGGATCCAAGAAAATGCAAACCAAGGGTGGGTTGGAGCAGGACGTACTGTATACTCATAATACCAATTCTACAGGTGAGTAATCACAGAATTGTATTATTCTTATTATACAGTACATCCTGCTCCAAATCTAATACTTACAGTTGGGACATCCAATAGCAGTGTCCATAAAGTAGGGTGGGATCCCCAAGAAAAATCAGCAGCAGGCAGTTTAAACCACTGCCGCCTGCAGAACCTTGCGGCCAAAAGCAGCATCAGCTGAGGCCCTAATATCAACCTTGTAAAACTTTGAAAAGGTATGAACAGAAGACCAAGTAGCGGCCTTGCAAACTTGTTCAACAGAAGCCTGGTGCTGAAAAGCCCAAGAGGCACCAATAGCACGAGTGGAATGAGCAGTAAGGCGGAAGGTAGGATTCTTCCCCTTAGCAGAGTAGGCCTGAATCACAGCCTGACGAATCCTCTTGCTGATAATAGACTTGGCAGGAGCCAAACCCTTCCTAGGACCAGAAGGGACCACAAAAAGAGCATCAGTTTTCCTGAAAGGTGCAGTAGCTACTTCAGACACCTAACCACGTCCAAAGAGTGCAAAACTCTCTCCTTAGCATTGCTAGGATTAGGGCACAAAGGATGAAGAACAACATCCTGATTCAAATGAAAGGCAGACACTACCTTAGCGTTTGAAAATGGAACACCACCTTGTCCTGGTGCCTCTCATAGTTGGGGGGCTGAATGGACAGCGCCGCCAACTCCTGACAGAAGTGATAGCCACCAGAAACACAACCTTGAGGGCAAGAATGGCCAAGGCAGCATCCTGCACAGGTTCAAAGGGAGCACCCTGCAAGGCTGACAGAACCAAGTTCAAATCCCAAACATCATAGGTTTACGTGGGGGACGCACATGAGTGACCCCCTGGAAAAAAGTCCTGATCAGAGGGTGCTGAGCAAAGGACTCCTGGAAAAAATAGCCAGGGCAGAAACCTGACCCTTCAGAGTACTGAGTTGGAGCCCCATCTGCAACCCATGCTGCAGGAACTCCAGAATCCTGGGAATAGAGAACACACGAACAAACCTAGACTCACACCAGTCAATGTAGGCACGCCAAACCCTGTAATAAATGGAAGAGGAAGACTTCTTCCTAGCTTTAATCAAAGTATCCACAACTGAGGAAGCCAGCCCCTTCTCCATCATGATGGAGGTTTCAGCAGCCAAGCCGTCAAAGCCAGAGTTTGTAAATTGGGATGGCGTAGTGAGCCCTGAGTGATCAGATCTGGCACCAAGGGCAGAGCGCATTGATCTACTGCCAGCTGTACCACGTCTGCGAACCACACTCTTCTTGGCCACCTGGGGGCCACCAGAATTGCTGGCACCCCTTCCAGAGCAATCTTGCGCAGAACCCTGCCCAGCAGGGGAATTGGGGGGGGAAGACATACTGGAACTGAAAGTCCTTCCATGACATTGCTAGCGCATCCGAGGTCAGGGCCAGAGGTTCCCTGGACAGAGAGACAAAAGCTGGAAGCTTGTGATTGTGGCGGGGACGCAAAACAGATCCACATCTGGTTGGCCCCAACGGTGACACAGAGATTGAAACACTCTGCTGCATAGGGACCATTCTCCCTGGCGAGAGGTCCCCATGCTCAGAGAGTCCGCAAGGCGATTTTCCACCCCCGGGATGTACACAGCTGAAATGCAGGGGACATTGGCCTCCGCCCAGGACAGGATCAGAGACGCTTCCTTGAGGGCCCCCTTGCTCCGGGTCCCTCCCAGATGATTGATGGTAGGCAACTGCCGTCTGCTTGCCCGAGCGCACCTGAACAGGCAGGCCCTGAAGATGAGTAGTCAAGCGAGCCAGAACTAACCTGATCGCTCGCAGCTCCAAGACATTGATAGGTGTGTGGGCCTCCTGAAGGCCCCACCTCCCCTGGAACCGCAGGGACTTCCAGAAACCCCCCCAACCTGACAGACTAGCATCCGCAGTGACCTTCTCCCAGGAAGGGGCAAGAAAGGATCTGCCCCCCAACAGGTTCCTAGAGTCCATTCACCACAAGAGGGACCTCCTGACCAGGGGGGAGAGCACACAGACCCTGTCCAGAGACGCTGGGTCCTTGTCCCATACAGACAATAGGTGAAGTTGCAGAGGCTCGAGTGGAACTGAGCATAAGGGACCGCTTCGAAGCATGCCACCATCAGGCCCACCAGTTGCATCCCCTGCCTAATGGAGGGATGGGGACAAGCTAGGAGGGACTGGGCCTGTGCCATCAGACTGTCCACCTTCTGCTGAGGAAGGAAGATCCTTGCCTGAACTGTATCCAGATTCAAACCTAGGAATGGAGTTACCAAGGAAGGGGGCAGTGAGGACTTGGGGTGGTTGATCACCCATCCAAATGACTCCAGAGTGGACACCACCATCTGAGTATCCAACTCTGCCTGATGTAGAGACTGGGAAGAGATGAGGATGTCGTCCTGATAGGGAAGCACGTGGACGCCCTGACATCTGAGCAGAGACATCACGCCAGCCAGCACCTTGGTGAACACCCTGGGAGCTGAAGTGAGGCCGAAGGGCAAGGCCACAAATTGGTAGTGTTGATCCATCAGAGCGAACCCGAGGAACCTTTGATGACCTGGGAACACAGGAATATGAAGGTAAGCATCTTTGATGTCCACAGAAGTCATGAAATCCCCTTGGCGCAGGGAACTGATGGCAGAGCGTAGCGTCTCCATGCGAAAGCGCCTGCCCCTGACAAACTTGTTGAGAATATTTAAAGCGGACCTTCACTCTGAATAAGAGTCTATCTTATATGTTTCCCACACCCTGTACATACAGATTGCCCGCATTAAAAATCATCCTACCTGCATCTACTGCATGTTATGAGCCTTTAAACATTCAAGATGGCGGCTTATGGAAGCCGCCATCTTATCAGGCAGCCTGCAAACAGGAAGTGCCTCCTGACTGTGCTGCTCTGCATTCTGGGACTGCTGACCTTTACCTGACCCCAGCTCTGCTCTGTCTGAGCAAAGCACAGCTATAACCCGCCCCCCTGTACCTTATCCCACTCTCCTCTCCTCAGTAAGTGGGATGCTTCTGAGTCAAGATGGCGGCACCCGTATCCTAAATTCCTGAACAGAATTGCAGCCCAGTGGGGGAAAGAATAATAAGTTAGTGACTAAAAACGTAAAATATATTAATTTTAGATGCTGGGGAACCGTTTTTTAAGAGTTTGGGCTTTTCATTAAATCACGCTGAAGGTCCGGTTTAAGTCCAGGATGGGCCTGACAGAACCATCCTTTTTGGGTACTGTGAATAGGTTGGAATAAAAGCCCTTGCCTTTTTCTCTTAAAGGGACCTGGCAGATGACCCCCAGCTCCAGGAGGCCTTGCACTGCTTGCACTAGCTCCTGAGCTGACACAGGGTCCTGAGGAATCCAGGATCTGATGAATCTTGGAGGGGGATCGGCAGCAAACTCCAACATGTAACCGGAGGACACCAGCTCCTGAATCCACCGGTCTGAGACATGAAGCCTCCAGACGTGAGTGAAGAGCTGCAGCCGTCCCCCCACCCGGATGGGTGAGGGCGCCCCATCATGCCTGAGGGGGCTTGGGAGAGGATTTAGCTTTGGGACCCCAGGAGGAGCCAGGATGTCCAGCCCTCTGCCTCTACCCCAGAAATCTCCCCGGGCCCCAGGGAAAGACACCCCCCTTCCCTGTCTTGCACCGCGGTAAGGGGAGGAGAAGGAACCCTGACCCCGAAAGGGCCGAGGTTGCCGCCTGCGCTGGGGTAACCTGCCTCCCTTAGCAAAAAGGTCCAGGCGGTCTCCAAACAGACGCAGTCCTTTAAAGGGTAAACCAGTGAGGGCCTTCTTGGCAGCGTTGTCAGCAGCCCACTGGCGCAGCCAAACCGAGCGGCGTATAGCCACCATGAGGGCAGAGGTTCTGGCACACATTCTGATGGTGTCATCCAATGCTGATAGGACAAAATTTACAAAAAACATCACAACTGGAGAGTGCATTAAACACCTCACAAGGCAAATCATCAGGGGCACTGTCGAGCATATTTCTGATAAGGGTTCTAGTGGCCACAGCAGTAATGGCAGAGGCACAGACAGGGCACAGCGCCGTCCCCGCACATGCAAAGGCGTGGGATGCCAGCTGATCAATACGCCAGTCTTCGGCATCCCGCAGGGTAGTAGAATCAGGGGAATGCATGACAGAGGTGTTAGCCCTAGGATCGGGGCATCCACCTCGGGGGGGGGGGGGGGGGGGGATGACCAACATTTAACCACCTCAGCAGGAAAGGGATACTTCCTATCCCAACTCTTTGGAACCCCGGAAAGTTTACTGGGGAGCTCCCATTCCTTGAGCACAAGGTTATGGAAATGTGCCTGCTCTGGAAATTCCAAACGTGATCTTGCTGTATGGAAAAGCTCCCCTCTTTTCCTGGGAGCCTCAACAGGGAGAGAGATAGACAGAACCTCAAAAATCTGGTCAATCTGTCAGTGTCATCTAGGGCCCAGGGGTCAGAGCCAGAATCGTCACGACCCTTGGTCTCTCATCAGATGAGCCTGAATCAGAAAAGAGCTCCCCTTCACCAGACGGGGTATAGCCACACAGATTCATAAACTCCTCAGTTCCCATAGGGAAAACAGTGACATTAGGCGTCAAGTGTCGCTTCTTAGCAGGGGCCTTACGCGCTAAGGACTTCGCAATAATCTGTTCAACAGTAGCCAGTCTAGAAGACACATCAGGCTGAGAATCCCCACTAGTATGCAATGGGGAGTAGCGGAAGTGAAACGAGGTGCAGCCACTGGTAGGCCTGATTGCAATGCAAGCACCTGCTCAGCACAGGGTACACAGACCCGTGCCTTGTCAGTGTCAGCATGAGGCTACACACAGCTGGTAACATTATCCTGGGATGACTCCATATGGTGATTATAGCGGCGCTATACGCCGATAGCGAATAACGCTAGGGACGTGGGAGTATAGTTTTTACAAGGCCTACAAGTAATATAATAAAAACAGGGCCGAGAGAAGCCAAGAAGGGTTCGTCCCGCCTGAAAGACACAAGCAGACAAGACCTTAAAGTGGACCAACACCCAGGATTTTGACTATCCTGGGTCTTGGTCCACTTCGGTGGGGCACCCCCGATCACACTAAAAACTCACCTCTCCCCGCGCCGACGGACAAGGGATTTGACAGCCGCGGACAAGCGGCTACTCCACCGCCGCCTCCCACGCGTCCCTCTTGGCGCGCCCGTGCCGGCCATTCACAGAAGGCCGGCGCGGGCACCCCTAGAGGTAAGGGGGTTTGGGGGGGTTTCAGCCCGCGGGACGGGAGGTGATCGGCCCGGGAATCTATAAGATTCCCGGGCCGATCACCCGAGGGTGATGGTCCACTTTAAGTACATCGTAACAAAAGTGAAGCAGATAAAGTCCGTCGCGCATAGGCCAAGTCAGAAAAGATGGCGTCGGTGTACCTTGAGTGGCGGGCCAGTAATAGCGATGACGCGGAACGCTCCAAAGACGGGCCCCGCCCCCCCGAAGAGCGCGAAGCCAGAAGGCCAACAGGCAATGATGGCGCACCGGCGCCTGAGGTAATGCCGCCGCCAAGCGCAGAACCAAGTCAGCGCGGCGGCTGACACAAGAATAAAGACATGTGAAAAGTGAAAGCAAAGACTGCATAATATACATATCTATACACATACACCCCCCCCCCTCTTTTCCCCCAAAGACTACAAGGAGGATGAGGGAGGACGGCGGCCACTTAAATAGGCCCCACCGATAGGCAGGGGCAATAGTGCGGGAGGGGCATCCCATACACGGACATTCATCCAACCAGCATGCTCGGATCTGCTGACGTCACATTGTCTAAGCCTTCATCTACGGCCAGCGGCTACAGAGCACGCTGGCGGCCGCATCCCCTCTAACAGGGAGCGTGCCCGCGCTTGGCCATTCACAAATGTCTGGTGCTGACACGCGCCCTGCTAGAGGGACAGCGGGACATGCGGCCGTGGCTCGTGCTGTTGGACCGGGAAACAAGGTAATTTCATGGGGCGACCTGGGGGGTTTCACACAGCGGGGAATCCTGGTTTTGGATGCCCTGGGGGGGAAGGAATCGAATGGCCAGGGAATCTTATAGATTCCAGTTCCGATCGGCAAGGGTGTTGGTCCACTTTAACCCTGGCAATAGCCACAAGTAATAGATGTACCAATCTGGGGCTCTGCACGTGTGTTCCAAAAGTGCGATGTAGGATTTCAACTACCGTCAGCCGAGTCAGTACGGGCCTCTTTACAGGAGGGATTGGCTCTAGCAGCAAGCAAGGAGGAATTTCAGTTGCTGAGGGGAAGCCTGTTCCCTAGTGCCAGATTTCGACACTTATGTGGACTCATGGTTTGCAGTTTTTGACCCCCACGGTAAATTTTCTGGAAACTCCAATGTTATCCAGCAGTCACATGGGGTCCGAATACGGTAGTTATAGCAAGGAAATGTGCTAAATAGATTAAAAAGTGTCTATTTGGTTTTGGAATTATTTGGTGGCCTGTTTGGTGGGATGGCCCTGCCCCCATGACTGGAGGGTCAATCAACTAGATTATGGGGGGTTACCTTAAGATCTGAACCTTATTTGGATGCCCCTCCCCTTCACGAAAAATACGCTTGAAGCGACTACAAGGCTTGGGTCATTGTCAACCAAAAATAAGGCTGTGGTGGCTGCAGAGGATCATGGAAGGGTGGATTTCCAGGTTTTCTTATGGGTTAAGGCGGTTATGAATACAATATTTTTTATTTTAATCTTAATGGGGAGGCAAGAACAATGAAGACTTGTTAACCACTCCCCATTCTATTGAAAAAATTATTGATCTAGTGGTACAAGGCCAAGAGTGTGAGTGAGGGGGATTGGGGCATGAAGCAGTACAGACAAGCTACTACTCCAGTAGGATGTGCAGGTTTGGCCAAGCTGCCTGGTTCAGCTTGGGAGGTTATTGCATGTACATATAGTTCTATAAAACTACCATACCTTTACTATTTTGGGAGATGGTTGTGGCGACAGGGTGGTGCTTGATGAAGTCGTACCCCCTTCCCCTCAACACCCACCCACCACAGGACACTGGTGGCCCACGTGGACCTGTGCTGTACAGCAGCTATTCTGCACTTGCCCGAACATTCACTGCCATTCAACCGGAGACAGAGAAAGCCTTGCCTAAGTGCACTCTTCATTGGCTACAAAGGAGCCACAAAACCATCAGCTACATCTAATAGCATGAAAGAAAAACAAAACTCAAATAGTAAGTGCGGTGTTTGGATAGCACGCACATGTCTCCACCCAGAATGCTGGGGAGACACGCTGACTGCTGCTTGTGCATACAAATACAACCCACTTCAAGAAGCTTTACACAATGCCCGCCTGTACAGAGCATCTGTATACAGGCAATGCAGCCCCCCCTTTGTCCTGCCATACCAAGCCCCGCATACCAGTGCCCAATAACGGTGACCCCTGCATACCCATGCCAGACAACTGAACCCTGCAAACATGTGCCAGACAAGCATGACTCCTGCATACCCGTGCCTGACAACTGTGCCCCCTGTATACCCATGTACCCATGCCAGACAACTGTGCCCCCTGTATACCCATGTACCCATGCCAGACAACTGTGCCCCCTGTATACCCATGTACCCATGCCAGACAACTGTGCCCCCTGTATACCCATGTACCCATGCCAGACAACTGTGCCCCCTGTATACCCATGTACCCATGCCAGACAACTGTGCCTCCTGTATACCCATGTACCCATGCCAGACAACTGTGCCCCCTGTATACCCATGTACCCATGCCAGACAACTGTGCCTCCTGTATACCCATGTACCCATGCCAGACAACTGTGCCCCCTGTATACCCATGTACCCATGCCAGACAACTGTGCCCCCTGTATACCCATGTACCCATGCCAGACAACTGTGCCCCCTGTATACCCATGTACCCATGCCAGACAACTGTGCCCCCTGTATACCCGTGGCAGACAACTGTGCCCCCTGTATAACCGTGCCAGACAACTGTGCCCCCTGTATAACCGTGCCAGACAACTGTGCCCCCTGCATAGCCGTGCCAGACAACTGTGCCCCCTGCATAGCCGTGCCAGACAACTGTGCCCCCTGCATAGCCGTGCCAGACAACTGTGCCCGCTGCATACCCGTGCCAGACAACTGTGCCCCCTGCATAGCCGTGCCAGACAACTGTGCCCCCTGCATAGCCGTGCCAGACAACTGTGCCCCCTGCATAGCCGTGCCAGACAACTGTGCCCCCTGCATAGCCGTGCCAGACAACTGTGCCCCCTGCATAGCCGTGCCAGACAACTGTGCCCCCTGCATAGCCGTGCCAGACAACTCTGCCCCCTGCATAGCCGTGCCAGACAACTGTGCCCCCTGCATAGCCGTGCCAGACAACTGTGCCCCCTGCATAGCCGTGCCAGACAACTGTGCCCCCTGCATAGCCGTGCCAGACAACTGTGCCCCCTGCAGACCCGTGCCAGACAACTGTGCCCCCTGCAGACCCGTGCCAGACAACTGTGCCCCCTGCAGACCCGTGCCAGACAACCGTGCCCCCTGCAGACCCGTGCCAGACAACCGTGCCCCCTGCAGACCCGTGCCAGACAACCGTGCCCCCTGCAGACCCGTGCCCGACAACCGTGCCCCCTGCAGACCCGTGCCCGACAACCGTGACCCCTGTATACCCGTGCCCGACAACCGTGACCCCTGTATACCCGTGCCCGACAACCGTGACCCCTGTATACCCGTGCCCGACAACCGTGACCCCTGTATACCCGTGCCCGACAACCGTGACCCCTGTATACCCGTGCCCGACAACCGTGACCCCTGTATACCCGTGCCCGACAACCGTGACCCCTGTATACCCGTGCCCGACAACCGTGACCCCTGTATACCCGTGCCCGACAACCGTGACCCCTGCATACCCGTGCCCGACAACCGTGACCCCTGCATACCCGTGCCCGACAACAGTGACCCGTGCCAGACAACAGTGACCCCTGCATACCCGTGCCAGACAACAGTGACCCCTGCATACCCGTGCCAGACAACAGTGACCCCTACATACCCGTGCCAGACAACAGTGACCCCTACATACCCGTGCCAGACAACTGTGCCCCCTACATACCCGTGCCAGACAACTGTGCCCCCTGCATACCCGTGCCAAACAACTGTGCCCCCTGCAGACCCGTGCCAGACAACTGTGCCCCCTGCAGACCCGTGCCAGACAACTGTGCCCCCTGCAGACCCGTGCCAGACAACTGTGGCCCCTGCAGACCCGTGCCAGACAACTGTGCCCCCTGCAGACCCGTGCCAGACAACTGTGCCCCCTGCATACCCGTGCCCGACAACAGTGACCCCTGTATACCCGTGCCCGACAACCGTGACCCCTGTATACCCGTGCCCGACAACCGTGACCCCTGTATACCCGTGCCCGACAACCGTGACCCCTGTATACCCGTGCCCGACAACCGTGACCCCTGTATACCCGTGCCCGACAACCGTGACCCCTGTATACCCGTGCCCGACAACCGTGACCCCTGTATACCCGTGCCCGACAAACCGTGACCCCTGTATACCCGTGCCCGACAAACCGTGACCCCTGTATACCCGTGCCCGACAAACCGTGACCCCTGTATACCCGTGCCCGACAAACCGTGACCCCTGTATACCCGTGCCCGACAACAGTGACCCCTGTATACCAGTGCCCGACAACAGTGACCCCTGCATACCCGTGCCAGACAACTGTGCCCCCTACATACCCGTGCCAGACAACTGTGCCCCCTACATACCCGTGCCAGACAACTGTGCCCCCTACATACCCGTGCCCGACAACCGTGACCCCTGTATACCCGTGCCCGACAACCGTGACCCCTGTATACCCGTGCCCGACAACCGTGACCCCTGCATACCCGTGCCCGACAAACCGTGACCCCTGTATACCAGTGCCCAACAGTGACCCCTCTATACCAGTGCCCAACAGTGACCCCTGTATACCAGTGCCCAACAGTGACCCCTGCATACTCGTGCCAGACAACTGTGCCCCCTACATACCCGTGCCAGACAACTGTGCCCCCTACATACCCGTGCCAGACAACTGTGCCCCCTACATACCCATGCCAAACAACTGTGCCCACTGCATACCCGTGCCAGACAACTGTGACCCCTGCATACCCGTGCCAGACAACTGTGACCCCTGCATACCCGTGTCAGACAACTGTGACCCCTGCATACCCGTGCCAGACTACTGTGACCCCTGCATACCCATGCCAGACTACTGTGACCCCTGCATACCCATGCCAGACGTCTGTGACCCCTGCATACTCATGCCAGACATCTGTGACCCCTGCATACCCGTGCCAGACAACTGTGACCCCTGTATACCCCTGCCAGAAAACCATTACCCCTGTATACCTGTGCCCGACAACTGTGCTTTCCGTATACCCATGACAGACAACTGTGACCCCTGGATACCCTTGCCAGACAACTGTGACCCCTGGATACCCCTGCCAGACAACCGTTACCCTGTATACCCGTGCCCGACAACCGTGACCCCTGTATACCCGTGCCCGACAACCGTAACCCCTGTATACCCGTGCCCGACAACCGTGACCCCTGTATACCCGTGCCCGACAACCGTGACCCCTGTATACCCGTGCCGACAACAGGGACCCCTGTATACCCGTGCCGACAACAGGGACCCCTGTATACCCGTGCCGACAACAGGGACCCCTGTATACCCGTGCCCGACAACAGGGACCCCTGTATACCCGTGCCCGACAACCGTGAACCCTGTATACCCGTGCCCGACAACCGTGAACCCTGTATACCCGTGCCCGACAACCGTGACACCTGTATACCCGTGCCCGACAACCGTGACCCCTGTATACCCGTGCCCGACAACCGTGACCCCTGTATACCCGTGCCGACAACAGGGACCCATGTATACCCGTGCCGACAACAGGGACCCATGTATACCCGTGCCGACAACAGTGACCCATGTATACCCGTGCCAGACAAGCCGAGTGTCCGCAACGCGTAACAGCACAGCAATTTGTCATTGCTACTGTCTATGGCGGTATTATCAGCTCTGCTTCTAGAGAAAACAAGGCAAACCCGGACTAACAATAGCTTAATGTTTCCACATGCAGCCCGAAGGAAGTCAACCTAACAATCGCCTTGTACGGGAAGCTGGGCCTTTCTGCATACAGTGACCAATTACTGCAGCACAACAAATGAGAACGCTACAAAGCTGCTCTCATCAATATATCACAAAACAGGGGAGAAGTTCTGCCACCACCATTACCTCTATGCTGGCAGACTACAGCCACAGCTTTGCTGTTGAACATTTGCCCCTCAGAAAGCAATAGCTCCTTCTAGAAGGACCTAACATGAGCTGTGGGAATTCGCTAGAGGTAAAAAGCTTTGGCTTTGTATTCACAGCGGGGACAAAACACAGGAGAGTGAAAATCACAGGTTTCGTTCATCTTTGGCTTTTCCTCCAAATCTAAAAGACTTGAGTGCTGACTAATTCTCTACCTCTCGGACGTCCCTATTTGGGATAACCCACTGTGTAAAACCCTCCTGGGAACGCCAGTACCCTCGCCTCATTGATGATCCCACTGTGCAGGCTGTCCCCAGAACCCCAGCATCTTTTGGCAAATGTATGCTACGGCTCTCAGCCATTCAGATGTGCACACATCAGGGACATGGCCACTCTCTATGCTGGGCTTGGTTGATTGGATGAGAGCCTACACATACAATTTAGGATCGTCACCGAGTATACTGGCAATACCAGGGGGTTTCACACAATGGGACATAGACCCGGGATGGTCCCCTTTCATTAACTTATTCCCCAGGTATAAATCAGCAGATTTCTAATCTCACGTCTGTCTACAGGAAACCTCATTACAGCAGTAGTGAGCATTGGTGCCTTATGGCACTGTGGAAGATGCCTCCATGTTTCCTACTTTAATCTGCACAAAGCTCATTCTATTCACTTTACAGCAGCTGGAAATATAGTAAAGTGCCTTTTTGAGTCACTGCCAGAAGCAGATGAGGTCACTGGGCAGCTGTGTATAGGTTTCATGGGTCATCCTGGCATGAATAAAATGTCTGGCACTATAGAAACCCACTATATCAAAAGACAGCAGAGGGTGCCAGCGACAAGGACCAGGCAAACATACACCATTCCTAAAGCAGACCTAAATAACCTTCCATGACAAGGTTCCAGGTCTACAAGAACTCCAAAGCTCCAACTCCAGTTACCTGGGAGCCCTGAAATAGGGAGATAAACACCTTTTCCTCATTGAGCTCTGATCTGTGCAATGGGGGATTTAGAAACTGCTAACGCTCTCCTATTGGAGGAAGCGCAGCAGTTTTTATGGTGCATTGCTGGAAAAATGTGACTCTTAAAGCGGTCCTTCACTCTGAATAAGTGTCTATCTCATGTTTCCCACACCCTGTACATACAGATTGCTCACATTAAAAATCATCCTACCTGCATCTACTGCATGTTATGAGCCTTTAAACATCCAAGATGGCGGCTCATGGAACATCAGGCAGCCTGCAAACAGGAAGTGACTTCTGACTGTGCTGCTCTGCATTCTGGGATTGCTGACCTTTTTCTGACCCCAGCTCTGCTCTGAGCAAAGCACAGCTATAACCCCACCCCCTGCACTTTATCCCACTCTCCTCTCCTCAGTAAGTGTGATGCTTCAAGAGTCAAGATGGTGGCGCCCGTATCCTGAAGTGAGTTGCAGCCCAGTGGGGGAAAGAATAATAAGTGACAACTTAAAGTATATTAGTTTTTTTTTTTTTAAGGGTTGAAGGTTTTTTCAATAAATTATGGTGAAGGTCCGGTTTAAATGCAGGACTTGTTTATGATGTAAGGGGGTAGTTTAGTTTACTGTCCCAACGAATTGCAAAAAGGATCATGTTCCATCCCAAACCCCTGTTAAGGAGAAATCGCCAGCATGTTCACTCTACTGGCGATTACAGACCTACACCCTCCCTTTCAGGGTTCTGGTCCACAGGGACACTAAATAACCTAACCTACCCCCATCATGCCATCAATGAGACCCACATCAAAGAGATGCACACAATATCCTAGCAGAAGGACAGGAAACTGCTTCACACACAAGAGGCAGATGCACCTTCTTTAATAAGAGGCATGTAGTCAGTGGCAGACTGAGGGCAAAAATCAGCCATGGATTTTACCAGCCCTTGGTCGGCCTGAGACATCCTTGCTGAGGCCCCCCAAACATGATGCTGGGGCCATAGCATTGGGGGTTGGGGTTCCTTGGCTTGTCGGTACAGTGGGGCTGGGTACATGGGGGGCGGGGGTCTTTAACTGTATGGGAGAGACTTTCAACCCTTCTTCCCCATGTGCAGCGCTGGAGGTACAGGGCAAACGCAGGTAAACTGCTCCCAATTAATCCATTGCATTGTATGTCCCAAATAGGGATTAGAGTTAGGACTGCACCTACAGAGAGGCACCTTGGCGTTTGGTGGTGCAGCTTCAGCATACTTCTGCAGATGTGTGCCAACCCAAGTCCTCTGTTTCTTAACCAGATTTAGAGACTGACGTGTTGGTTGCTAGCTTGTGTGCTGTGGCTCCTTTAAGATTTGTCTGTTGTAATTGTTCTGCTCACGTCCATCTCCCAGGTTAGTTATAAAGTGTTCTGAGCGGCTGCCACCTCCCTACCCTTTGTATTTCAGCGAGTCCCATAAGCATACTGCCTGATGCATAATCAATTAGGGGATGGGCAGCTTTAGTAAGCAAACAGTAGATAGGAGAAAAGTTTAAGAAATCCAAAACCTTTTGGAAAAGATGTTAAAGACTTTTCAGAACAAGAAATATACAGTGACACTGGGGAGCCTCGTCTTGTGTCTCCAGCATTCATCGCTGAGCATATCATATAGAATGCCACCTCATTGCGACACTTAATTGGCTTCCTCATACTTTAGTATTTCAGTATTTCGTAGTATTTAGTATTTCATTCAGTGATCATAGAGAACATGCACGCTTCTCCTGCTTGAGGGCCAAACCTGCTCAACTAGACACACATCCCCAAAGCCAAGCCTCCTCCTGGGCCTGGAGACCAGCAGTCACCATGTTCGCACCACTAAACCCATCACATCTGAGAGGAAGTGTGGCCTGAAAAGTGAAAGCTTATCTGCCAGCTTGTTGGATTCCAGCACGAGTTCTATTAGGGGATTCAGACAGCAGGGATTAAGCCAGTGCTGACAACATCAAACCTCAGGATTACCCTGAGAAAACAAGTCACAGGAGACTTCCAGTGAATGATTACCAGGCTGGGAGGTCTGCAGAGCATCAGGATATTGGATATAGCGCAACATAACTAGGACAGCCACCATATTGCCTGACAGAAGTGGCTGAATCCTGTGTCATGGGGAAAGAGATGTACTAAAACAAGTGGTAATGGGATGTATTTGGTGTTCATGCTTTTAGTGCTTTCACCCCTTATTGTAGGGTCAGATCACAGTCCCCAATTATAAGCTCCTCCCCCCAAACTAGATATTCTCAGAGAATACTCAGCCTTCCATAATCCTGGGCTGCGATAACCACATCATGTTTATTCCCTCCACCTCCATCTGCAATCAGATTCGAATGGAAGAGGTGCATGTGTTGTGTAGAGTGCAGTGCTTGCTGAACCCATTGGTCGCCGGTGGTCACATGGGGTGCAAAGGTGGCAGAAACTGGGTGGGGAAATGATAAACATCAATAACCTGACAGCCTGCAGACTCAACCTCTCATAGTCCTGGGGACAGAGCAGATACAGAAAAAAAGGGTAGCAGCTCGGGAGCCAAAAGTGCATGCCTGGTGGGTTTCCAGTGAACAGTGCCCCTTCCTGCAGATACTGGTTAATGTTGTGGCTTCCCATATTGGCTCAGGGAATAAGCAGTCTAAGCTTAGCAGATCACCTGCCCCACCCCTAGTAAAAGTAGAATAGTAATTCTGTGATTACTCACATGTAGAATTGGTATTATGAGTACACAGTACGTCCTGCTCCAGATAGAAAACAGGCTCCTCCCGGCCCCTCAAATACCCAGGGACCTCCCACAATCCCCAGCATTGAAGAGCAGTTAACGAGAAGCTGGGAGAATTAAAACAAAACCACACTGGTAACTATAACAATGAAAACAATCACCATACAGGGGATCCAAGATAATGCAAAACCAAGGGTGGGTTGGAGCAGGACGTACTGTATACTCATAATACCAATTCTACAGGTGAGTAATCACAGAATTGTATTATTCTTAGTATACAGTACGTCCTGCTCCAGATAGATTACTTACACTTGGGACATCCAATAGCAGTGTCCATAAAGTAGGGTGGAATCCCCAAAGGTAACAGCAAATAGGTCATACCACTGCCGCCTGCAGAACCTTACGGCCAAAAGCAGCATCAGCTGAGGCCCTAACATCAACCTTGTAAAACTTTAAAAAGCTATGAACAGAAGACCAAGTAGCGGCCTTGCAAAATTGTTCAACAGAAGCCTGGTGCTGAAAAGCCCAAGAGGCACCAATAGCACGAGTAGAATGAGAAGGTGGAAGGGAGGATTCTTCCCCTTAGCAGAGTAGGCCTGAATCACAGCCTGACGGATCCATTTGCTGATAGTAGACTTGGCAGGAGCCAAACCCTTCCTAGGACCAGAAGGGACCACAAAAAGAGCATCAGTTTTTCTGAAAGGTGTAGTAGCCACCAGATAGTACTTCAGACACCTAACCACATCCAAAGAATGCAAGACCCTCTCCTTAGCATTACTAGGATTAGGGCACAATGACAGAAGAACAATGTTCTGATTCAAATGAAAGGCAGACACAACCTTAGGCAAAAAGTCTGGCTTGAAACGAAACGCCACCTTGTCCTGGTGTCTCTCATAGTAGGGAGGCTGGATGGAGAGCGCTGCCAACTCAGACACACGCCTAACAGAGGTGATAGCCACCAAAAAGACAACTTTGAGAGCAAGAATGGCCAGGGCAGCATCCTGCACAGGTTCAAAGGGAGCACAGGACCAAGTTCAGATCCCAAACAGGCACCATAGGCTTACGTGGGGGACGCACATGAGTGACCCCCTGGAAAAAAGTCCTGATCAGAGAATGCTGAGCAAAGGACTTCTGGAAGAAAGCCAGGGCAAAACCCTGACCCTTCAGAGTACTGAGTTGGAGCCCCATCTCCAACCCATGCTGCAGGAACTCCAGGATCCTGGGAATAGAGAACACACGACAGGGAAGAGACTTAGACTCACACCAGTCAATGTAGGCACGCCAAACCCTGTAATAAATGGAAGAAAACTTCTTTCTAGCCTTTATCATGGTATCAACAACAGAGATAGACAGCCCCTTCTCCATCAAGATGGAGGTTTCAGCAGCCAGGCCGTCAAAGCCAGAGTTTGTAAATTGGGATGGCGTAAGGAACCCTGAGTGAGCAGGTCTGGCACCCCGGGCAGAACGTACTGATATACTGCCAGCTGCACCACGTCTGCGAACCACACTCTTCTTGGCCACCAGAATTGCTGGCACCCCCTCCAGAGCAATCTTGCGCAGAACCCTGCCCAGCAGGGGGAATGGAGGAAAGACATACAGGAGCTGAAAGTCCTGCCATGACATTGCTAGAGCATCCGTGGCCAAGGCCAGAGGATCCTGGGACCGGGAGACAAAGGTCGGGAGCTTGTGATTGTGACGGGACGCAAACAGATCCACATCTGGTTGGCCCCAATGGTGACACAGAGATTGAAACACCCTGTTGCAGAGGGACCATTCTCCCTGGCGAGAGGTCCCCCTGCTCATAGAGTCTGCCTGCAGATTTTCCACTCCCGGGATGTACACCGCTGATATGCAGGGAACATTGGCCTCCGCCCAGGTTAGGATCGGAGACATTTCCTGGAGGGCCCTCCTGCTCCGGGTCCCTCCCTGATGATTGATGTAGGCAACTGGCGTCTGGTTGTCCAAGCGCACCTGAACAGGCAGGCCCGAAGGGGACGAGTCAACTGAGCCAGAACCAACCTGATCGCCCGCAGTTCCAAGACGTTGATAGGCGCTCCCATTCCTTAAAGTGGACCAACACCCACGGGTGATCGGCCCGGGAATCTATAAGATTCCTGGGCCGATCACCTCCCTTCCCACGGGACATCCGAGATCGGAATGTCCCGCGGGGTGAAACCCCCCAAACACCCCAAACCCCCTTACCTCATCTTCCTCCCTCGCGCCCCTCTAGGCGTGCGCGCGCCCGCGCCGGCCGTCTGTGAATGGCCGGCGCGGGCGCGTCAAGAGGGACGCGCGGGAGGCGGCGGCGGTGGAGCCGCTTGTCCACGGCTGTCAGATTCCTTGTCCGTCGGCGCTGGGAGCGGGGAGAGGTGAGTTTTTCGGGGGGGTTCAGGGGGGTTTCACCGAAGTGGACCAAGACCCAGGATAGTCAAAATCCTGGGTGTTGGTCCACTTTAAGCACAAGGTTATTAAAATGGGCTTGTTCAGGAAATTCCAAGCGTGACTTAGCAGTATGAAACAGTTCCCCCTGTTGCCTGGGAGCCGCAACAGGGGGAGAAATAGACAGAACCTCAAAAAACTGAGCCAACAGTCTATCAGTATCATCTGGGGCCCAGGGGTCAGAGCCAGAATCATCATGACCCCTGGGCCTCTCATCAGATGACCCCGAGTCAGAGAATATCTCCCCTTCCTCCAAAGGGGTATAGCCAGACAGTTCCAAAAACTCATCAGCTTCCATAGGGAAAAGAGTGACATCAGGCGTTAAATGCCGCTTTTTTGCAGAGGCCTTACGCAGCAAGGTATTAGCAATCAACTTCTCAACACTAGCCAGTCTGGAAGACACATCAGGATGAGAATCCCCACTTGTATGCAACTCAATGGGAGTGAGATTTAAGCTTGGGGGAGTAGGTGAAGCCATACGAGGCGCAGGCCCAGCCACTGGTAAACCAGGCTGCAGCGCAAGCACCTGCTCGGCACAAGGTACACAGACCCGCACATTGTCAGCGCTAATAGGGGACACCCCACAAGCTACACACAGCCGGGCTTGTCCCGAAGGAACCCCGAGCACATTATCCTGAGACGCCTCTATATGGTGATTATGGCGGCACAATAGGCCGATAGGGATTGACGCTATAAAAGCAACCCGGGATGCCCCAATAACCCGCTAGGGAAGTGGGAGTAATTAAACACTAGACCTCACAAGTTAAATAACTAAATAGAGGGAGTAGGGCCGGGAGAAGCCAATAGGGTTCTGCCCGCCTGAAAGACATAAGCAAAGGGGAACCGTAAGTGACATGTAAATGATAATGGTAAATAAAGCCGCCCGCGAGAGCACTCACGGACCGCTGTAGGTAGATGCCAGTCACGTAGCAGTCCGAGCCAAGAAAAAAATGGCGCCGAGTATACCTAGAGGGGCGGGCTGCAGGGACAGTGACGTGGAACGCGCCAAACGCGGGCCCCGCCCCCCCCCCGAAGCCGGACACGTGACAAGCAGCCAATAACGGCGCACCAGTGCCTGAGGTAACGCCGCCGCCAAGCACGGAACACAGTGGAAGCGCGCGGCGGCAATTGTAAAAAAGACAACCAGTGCAACCAAGTCAGCGCGGCGGCTGACACCAATCATAAGAACATAATACAGTGAAGCACAAAGGCAAATACACATACATACATACATACACACACACATACCCCCTCCCCCGAGGGCTACAAGGGAGAGCGAGGGAGGACAGCGGCCACTTAACAGGACCCACCGATAGACAGGGGCAAGGGGCAATAGGGCGGGAGGGGCATCCCATAGAGGCTTACATATGCCTATACCGCCTACCCTTTGGTGGGGGATTGCGGTGGAGCAGCGCTCCTAAGCACCTGACGCCTACCATCACCCGACCAGTGCAGCCAAGGCTGGGAGGCACATTACTAATGGAACGGGTGGGAATAGTCCCGCAGGCTAATAGCCCCGCTCACCTGCGAGAAGAGAGAGCCATCTTCTTGTCCTTCGCAGTCCAGACTGCAGAGAAGATGTGGGGATTGTGGGAGGTCCCTGGGTATTTGAGGGGCCGGGAGGAGCCTGTTTTCGATGTCTCTGCAGTCCAGCGCCATCTGGCGGAGTAATACCCAAGTGTAAGTAACCTATCTGGAGCAGGACATACTGTATACTAAGAATAACATGTGACCCCGAAAGAATAATAAACTCAAAGGGATTTTTTTTTTCACATGGGAGATCTCAGTAATGCCTTCTCTGGCTATATAGTTCATTTCATGGCTTTTTAATGTTAGACTTGCGCCATTGAATTGCCTTGTTCAGCAAAGGCAACTTAAAGCTCAATTCACTCTTCCAGAGCCCCAAAGAGGTAGACAATTGGGAACCCATAGAGCAGAGAATCAGTACTGTTCTGATCGGGGCAGACATCAGAAATTTCTGGGAACCATACAAGTTTCTGGGGCCCCTTCTGCAGAAGTCCTAAATAGGTCTAGGAGAAGGGGTAGATCATACAAGCTTGGAGATGGGTAGATGAAGCTTGGAGAGGAGTGGGTGGGTGGTGGAGACAGGCTACATGGCCTGATGAGCAAGTCAGGCAAAGCTGCAGCACTGCTTGCAGGGCCCCATAAAAGGAGCTCTGTCTGTACTGCCCTGATGGTGGCCCAGTTTGGATAGCAGAAACCAGAAGCTAGGGCTTCTCTAGCTTATGCAGCAGCCTGTATGACTAGGGCTGGCTGCAGTGGCAGAAGTGGGTGAAGGATAGCGGGGCACTTCCTAGTTTTTAAACTCCACTGTCTTGGCAGTCTAAAATCTATAAGACACCACAGTGTTTTAAATTGAGCTGTTATACACACAGACATAAAACAATAAGCTAAGTTTGTGCAAAGGTAGCGGTCATTGGGGCACCACAAGTATGAATGACTTTCACTAGATCATCAAATGACAGCCGCCACCAGCCTCGGGCTGCATCACGTAGAAGCTCCCTTCATAGAGCCTCTTGCAGGCTGTTACTTAGAATCCTCCATTGTGTTTGTGTGTCAGTGACACTGCTCAACAAAAGCCACCCCTGCTCACACCATTCGCTGGGCTCCCACCTTCCACGGGTGCTGTGTGTGACCCCGAGCAGAATGCAAGAGGGATAGAGAATGACAAGAAGCAGGCACCTACCAGGCTTGCCCTCTTCCCCGTCAGCCTTCATGCTGGAGACTCCTCTGTGTGACAATGTAGCCGCTGCGCTCCTCCCCGTGCTACAGGAAGTGCTGCTGGCTTGGTTACCTGTGCTGCCAGGAATGTGACCCTCTCGCAGGTTGCTGCTGGAGCCATGATGTCAGGGGAAGGGATCGTACAGGAGCAGGCGGGGCGTCCTCGCTCACTTCCTAGGCCATCAGCTGGCTGGGATGTCCAGCAGAGAGGACAGCTCATCTAAACATAGGCTGACATGGTGCTGCTGCAAAAGGACCAACTCCTAGCACTGTGCAGCTGGATTTTTTATAGCCACAAAACAAGATTGGAGATATATACGGTATATATATCCAGCTTTCAAGTGCTTAAAACAGGAACAAAAAGATGTTAAATTCCCCAGACTACCTGTATACTCACCTTCCCAGCGATCCCACCAGCATGCAAGAGCTGCTAGCCAATCAAATTCCCCAAACCACCCGTATACAGCTTGCACTCCATTCAGCTTCTATGGTCAGAGTGGCAAGAAAAAGCTGAATAGAAAGAGATGCTGAGTGATGCTCTGTGTAACGACACCAGACCTTGATAAATGCCTGGCGCAAGTATACACAGATAGAGGTGAGCGGGGATGTGGCCAAGGCCCGCACATGTACCGCGGGATTACCGGCAAGGTAAGTATACTGGGGAATCTAAGGGGGTTTCGCAAAGCAGGGCATCCCAAACCTGGATGCTGCATAGAAAGGGAAATCACGGGTCCCAGAGACTATAGGAATTTGGGCTTGTGGTTGCACCTGTTTAAGCAAAGGGGCATCCCTAATCAGGGTGCCCCAAAGGGAGAAGGTTAAACAGCTCCAAGTCCCGAGCTACTGCCTGCTGCTGTCAGCACAGACTGGTGCCCAAAGTCAAGTCGCCATTTCCCCAGTCACTTGTAAGGTAGCCAATCACATGACCACTGGCAACCATTCAGATCTTATTTGCAAACCCACTCAGTCACCTGTGCTATATGACTGCCAGCCATACAATGAACGAGAAAGCGATGAGCACTGACTTGATTTTAGTTCCTATGTAAGCAGATTTAAAGGGGATTCAAGTCTAACTTAAAGTGGACAAAAACCCAGCCCAACCCCCTCCCACCCAGTCTGCTTAACTTGAGCTTCCAGTTATCAGGTGCCCCTGTATGTGAAACCACCATGGAACCGCTGGTTTCTTACCTTGCTCCACGCTCCCATGATGCCATATGTGGATTCTCATCCAGCCAGTATAGAGATTGCAGTGCATATTAAGGTCCGGAAATCTGTTCTGAATGAATGTGCAGGACACCATGCCCGACACGTGAAGACACATCCTGTAGACCCTATAGGCTGTCAGTGGGGAGCATAAGAATGGGCACCAGGTGCTGTGGCTGCTGATGGACGGCTTGAAGGCATTTTTGCTTTTTATAATCAGCAAGGAATCCCATCAGGATGCCCCGGATGTGGACAAGAATGCGGAACATCAGCCATTTTTGGCTAGTAGTCTACTAAAATTAGACCATTTTTCTGATCTATTGGATGGTCACATGACCTTAAGCCAGATCAGCGCAGAGCTTGCTATTTGTTGTACCCTGCTATCATTCACTTGAATGGGGGTGTGTCGCTACTGCATGACATCAGTCCTTGGAAAGGAGTTTAGGGAGTCTCCATTACACTGATTTGGAGAAGAGGCATTTTAGGATTCAAGGAAGGATTCCTTTTGTAGATTTAAACGAATCTGGGCTTGAACATCTTGGGTTTCAAAGCTCTTTTTTTTTAGTCCCTTATTATCAGATACAGGCCTCTGCGGTTTTCCAGTCATTTTGGAGCGCGAGTGGGTGGCTGGTTCTGTGCAAGCGAGCATTCAAGAATGAAAATCAAAAGTGTAATTAAACATGAAGTCCCCCGCTCTGTACATACCTCCACTTTACTTCTTAAAACAACGGCGTTTTCCCTGAACAGTGGGGACAGGATAATGTCTGCACAGAGCGAGCACAGCTTTCCTAAAACCCCAAGCCAAATGTTACCATTCTCTAAATGAAAAATCATTGAGCTGCCATAAACGGCGACAAGGATCCAGATGAGCTGCTAAAAGGTTGCCAGGTTATGTGGTGCCAACACAAACAATATATTACAGCAACATGTCATTACATTAGTCAGGCAAGAGGAAGGCTAAAGAAGAACTCCTCCCATGGCAAGAGAATGGTTTACTATGGAAATGCTTCAGCACATCTGCTAAGAGCCAACCCAACCGTCTGGGAAAATTCAGCAGTCATTTTTTATTTAAGATTGTCACAACGAATCTATCTTTATGGGATAAAAAGACTAGGAGGACACCAACTGATGCGAAAATATATTTGCAAGCATTCACATGCCTATGGATCCTAATTTGTGTCCAACAAAGACTCAAGGTCAATGATTTTGTCTTCTCCAATAACATTTTAAGAAAAAAACATTTTAAATAATTCTGTCCAGCTTTTCACCAGAAAGAACATCACGCACTGCAAGGTAGTGAATTGGAGGAGACGTGGTCACTGGACCTGTTTGGGGAGAAAGCTAGAGCCGCGGGAGTCCTGTTAGCAGAAATCTGGAAGGTGGGGGAGAAAAATACCATTTTGTGAATATTCACCTGTAAAATGGGTATTGTAAGTATGTCACACACCCCGCTTCAAGACATTCATTACATGTGGGTATACTGACCTGTAGATGGCGATCTTGCAGAGATGTCAAAAAAAGTAAGACCCTCCCGGTCCATAAATACCTGGGACCTCCCACTCATTCCCCAGTATAAAATAGCAGTAAGGTAAAGGGACCAGGAAAGCCAATTAAAACTAACAAAGGTTCACCATATAAAGGATCCAGAATACAAAAGGGCAGGGTGAAGCGGGGTGTGTGACATACTTATAATACCCATTTTACAGGTGAGTATTTACAAAATGGTATTATTCTAAGTATGTCACACACCCCGCTTCAAGACATTCATTACATGTGGGACATCCAATAGCAGTGTCCATAAAGGGCGGGGATCCAAAAAAACAAGGCAACAAGGCACA
Source organism: Gastrophryne carolinensis (assembly GCA_027917425.1). Classification (NCBI taxonomy): domain Eukaryota; kingdom Metazoa; phylum Chordata; class Amphibia; order Anura; family Microhylidae; genus Gastrophryne; species Gastrophryne carolinensis. The sequence continues at coordinate 41,194,348 of CM051242.1, read as the reverse complement.
AACTTAAACCACTGAAGGTTGCAGAACCTTGAGGCCAAAAACAGCATCCGCTGAGGCCCGCACATCAACCTTGTAAAACTTGGAAAAAGTGTGAACCGAAGACCAAGTAGCAGACTTACAAACCTGCTCAACAGAGGCCTGGTGCTGGAAGGCCCAGGACGCCCCAACAGCACGAGTAGAATGAGCAGTAACACGAAAAGGGGGAATCTTCCCCTTAGCAGAATAGGCCCCAACAATGGCCTGGCGAATCCATTTACTAATGGAAGACTTGGCGGGAGCCAAACCTTTCCTAGGCCCAGAGGGCACCACAAAAAGGGCATCAGTCCTACGAAGGGGAAGTAGCCACCAAATAGCACTTCACACAGCGAACCACATCCAAAGAATGCAAAACCCTCTCCTTGTCATTGCTAGGCTTAGGACACAAGGAGGGTAGAACAATATCCTGATTAAGATGAAAAGCAGAGACCACCTTAGGAAGGAAATCTGGCTTGAAGCGGAAAACAACCTTGTCCTGATGCCTCTCAAAGTATGGGGCCTTAATGGACAAAGCCGCCAACTCCGATACACGCCGAACAGAAGTGATGGCAACCAGAAAAACAACCTTCTGAGTAAGCGTAGAAAGTGCAATATCCTGCAAAGGTTCAAAAGGAGGACCCTGCAAGGCAGAAAGAATCAAATTCAAATCCCAAACTGGGAACAAAGGCTTCCTAGGAGGCCGCACATGCGTAACCCCCTGGAAAAAGGTCTTAACCAGAGGATGAAGAGCAAAAGACTTGGTCTAGGACTGGACTAGGTCCAGACCATGTTGCAGAAATTCCAAGAGCCTAGGGAGAGAAAACGCCCTGCAAGGCAAGGCCCTGACCTCACACCAATCAATATAAGACCTCCAAATCCTATAGTAGATGGCAGAGGAAGACTTCTTTCTAGCCCTAACCAGAGTCTGAATGACAGCATCAGAAAGATGGAGGTTTCAGCAGCCACGCCGTCAAAGCCAGCGTTGGTAATTTGGGGTAGGGCAGAGGACCCTGAGTGAGTAGATCCGGCCGAAGGGGCAGAACTAACTGATCCTCTACCAACCTTACCACGTCTGCGAACCAAACCTGTCTTGGCCACCTTGGAGCCACCAGGATTGCTGACGCGCCCTCTAGGGCCAGCTTGCGCACCACTTTGCCCACCATGGGACACAGAGGTAACAGGTATAGAAACCCCAGATCCTTCCATTTCAGAGACATGGCATCCGCTGCCAGAGCCAGCGGATCCCGCGAGAGAGACACACCTTGGCTCGGGGGAGGAACAACCTGGCCTGAGAAGTATCCAGAGACATTCCCAGGAACTCCACCACCCTGGAGGGAGAGAGGCAGGACTTGGGATAGTGGATCACCCAACCGAAAATGGTACCACGGTCCTGGTATCCAGCTGCGTCTGACTGAGGGAAGACGCCATGATGAGAAGATCGTCCAGATAAGGCACGATGCGGATACCCCTGGCTCTGAGGATGGTCATCACTCCTGCCAACACCTTGGTAAAAACCCTTGGAGCCGAGGTAAGACCAAACGGAAGAGCCACAAACTGAAAATGTCAATTTTCCACGACAAACCTGAGAAATCTCTGGTGTGCCGGAAATATTGGAATATGCAGGTAAGCATCCTTGATGTCTATGGACGTCATGAAGTCCCCCTGACGAAGTGAGTGGATGGCTGAGCGCAGAGTTTCCATACGGAACTTCCGGGGACGAACGAACCTGTTGAGCAACTTCAGATCCAGAATGGGACGAACGGATCCGTCCTTCTTGGGCACCGTGAACAAAATAGAAGCCCAGGCCCCGGTCTGAGGGAGGCACCGGACAGATGACAGCCATGTCCAAGAGACTTGCTACTGCCGCCCGAAGCCCCTGGGCGGCCAGAGGATCTGACGGCACCCGAGAACTGAAGAATCTGGGAGGGGGCCTGAACTCGAACTCCAGCCTGTAACCGGAAGACACCACTTCCTGAATCCACCTGTCCGAGACCTCTTGGACCCAGACCTGGGAGAAGAGTTGCAGCCGTCCCCCCACCTGCAAGGGTGAGGGCGCCCCCTCATTGCTGAGCCGGCTTGGCAGAGGCTCTAGGCTTGCAGCCCCAACTGTGTCCTGGACGGGCCCAACCCTGCCCCTAGGCCAGGAATCACCTCTGGACGAGGGGAAAGCCAAACCCCTGCCAACTCTAGCCCCAGGAAAGGACTGAGAGAAGGAAGCCACCCCCCGAATGGGGCGACGCTGCTTCTTACGCTGAGGTAACTTTGCCACCGAATCCAATCTCTCTCCAAAGAGTCGCAACCCCACAAAGGGAAGGGCCGTAAGCGACTTTTTGGACACAAAATCAAACCGACCGCCAGATAGCCACAAGCAAGGCCAAGGCTCTGCTACACATCACCAATGTGTCGTCCAAGGCGGACAGCACAAAGGACAAAAATAACTCACAGCGCTTAAGGTCAGCAAACTCCTCACTCCTCACAAACTCACCCGGAAGAGGTCAACAGTCCTCTAACAACCGACCTGGCAGCTACCAATAAAAGCGCTGAAGCACAAACCGGCCGCAAGGCCGACCCAACATCTGGTCAATGCGTTTATCCTCACCATCCTTGAGGGTAGTGCACTCCGGAGAATGCAGGATTGAGGAACTGGACAACCCCAAAAACAGGAGCATCCACTTCGGGGGGGGGGGCGACCAGTGCTTCACCGCGTCCGCCGGAAAGGGATATTTTTTGTCCCAACCCGGGGGGACACCCGGAAGCCTAGTCGGCCTCTCCCATTCCTTGAGAATAATGCCATCAAAATGCTTTTGATAAGGAAAATACCATTTTGTGAGTACTCACCTGAAAAATGGATATTGTTGGTGTGCCACACACCCCGCTTCACTTCTTAAATATTCATTACTTCATGGGTTAATCCACCGCAGGTGACGTAGTGCAGAGAGGAAGTCTTGTAACGAGCCCCCTTCCGGCCTATATATACCTGGTACCTCCCTTCAATCACCAGTATAATCAAAAAGCAGTAATACAAGGTACCAGTATTCCACCAGTAACCTCAAAATCAAATTTGATATAAAAAGGCTTCACCATATAAAGGCTTCGGTAATACCGAAAAGGGCGGGTGTGAAGCGGGGTGTGTGGCACACCAACAATATCCATTTTTCAGGTGAGTACTCACAAAATGGTATTATTCTTGGTGTGCCACACACCCCGCTTCACTTCTTAAATATTCATTACTTCATGGGACATCCAAAAGCAGTGTCCACAAGGGCTGGGCAACTCAAGGCCAGGTGAAGCATAACTTAAACGACTGCAGTCTGCAGAACCTTGCGGCCGAAAACAGCATCCGCTGAGGCCCGCACATCAACTTTGTAAAACTTAGAAAAAGTGTGAACAGAAGACCAAGTGGCGGCCTTACAAACCTGTTCAACAGAAGCTTGGTGCTGAAAAGCCCAAGACGCCCCAACAGCGCGAGTGGAATGAGCAGTAATACGAAAAGGGGGAACTCTTCCCTTAGCAGAATAGGCCGCAGTAACGGCCTGACGTATCCACTTGCTAATGGCAGATTTGGCTGGTGCCAAACCCTTCTTAGGCCCATGGGGCACAACAAAAAAGGAATCCGTCCTACGGAAAGGAGACGTGATAATCAAGTAGCACTTAACACAGCGTACTACATCCAAACAATGCAAAACCCTCTCTTTGTCATTCTTAGGATTAGGACACAAGGAGGGAAGAACAATATCTTGGTTCAAATGAAAAGCAGAAACAACCTTAGGAAGAAAGTCTGGCTTGAACCGAAAGACCACCTTATCCCGATGCCTCTCGAAGTAGGGCGCCTGAATAGACAAGGCCGCCAATTCCGAGACACGCCGGATCGAAGTGATCGCTACCAAGAAGACCATCTTCTGAGTCAGGGTAGATAAAGCAATCCCTTGCAAAGGCTCAAAAGGAGGAGCCTGAAGAGCAGAAAGAACCAAATTCAAATCCCAAACCGGGAGTAATGGTTTCCTGGGAGGCCGCACATGCGTAACCCCCTGGAAAAAAGTTTTAACTAAAGGCTTAAGCGCAACACGCTTCTGAAAAAAGATAGATAAGGCAGAAACTTGCCCTTTCAACGTACTTAGCTGAAGACCAGAGTCCAGCCCAGATTGTAAAAACTCCAGAACCCTGGAGACCGAAAATACCCTACAAGGAAAAGATCTCATCTCGCACCAAGCGATATAGGCTTTCCAGGTCCTATAGTAGATGATAGAAGAAGAAGACCTCTTCCGGGCACTGATCAAAGTCTTAACGACAGAATCAGAAAGACCCTCCTCCTTTAGGATGGAGGTCTCAGCAGCCAGGCCGTCAAAGCTAGCGCTGGTAAATTGGGGTAACACAATTGACCCTGAGTGAGCAGATCGGGCCGAAGAGGCAGAACGACCTGGTCCACTGCCAGCCGAACGATGTCTGCGAACCACACTCGCCTCGGCCACCTTGGGGCCACGAGGACGGCGGACACCCCTTCCAGAGCCAACTTCCGAAGCACTCTGCCTAGCATGGGTGTCGGAGGAAACAGGTACAGAAACCCCAGATCCCCCCAGCTCAGGGACATGGCGTCCACTGCCAGAGCCAGAGGATCCTGGGAGAGCGACACGAAGTTCGGGAGCCTGTGATTGTGACGAGAGGCAAACAGGTCCACCTCTGGAGTCCCCCATTGGCGACACAGTGAGCGAAATACCCGAGGATGGAGGGCCCATTCTCCCCGACGGGGAGAGCCCCTGCTCAAGCGGTCCGCTTCCAGGTTCTCCACTCCTGGGATGTATACCGCTGAGAGACAAGGAACATGGGCTTCTGCCCAGGTCAGGATCAGGGACACCTCTCTGAGAGCACTCAGGCTGCGAGTCCCTCCCTGATGATTGATGTAAGCAACCGCTGTTCGATTGTCTGAACGCACCTGGACCGGAAGGCCCAGAACGTGCTGAGTCAGGAGAGTAAGCACCCGACGGATGGCTCTCAGTTCCAGAATATTGATGGGTAAGTGGGCCTCCTGAGGTCCCCACTGCCCCTGGAACTGCAGCTCCTTCCAGAATCCGCCCCATCCCGACAGACTGGCGTCCGTGGTGACAATTTCCCAAAGGGGGGCCAGGAAAGACCTGCCCTTCACAAGATTGGTCGAGACCAACCACCACTGGAGGGACTGCCGGACCCGGGAGGACAACTGGAAGGGCTGATCCAGCGACCGAGGCTGCCGGTCCCAAGACGCCAACAGATAAAGCTGAAGCGTCCTCGTGTGGAATTGAGCAAAAGGAACTGCCTCGAAGGAGGCAACCATCAACCCTACCAGCCTCATCCCCAGACGGATGGACGGCCGAGGATTGGAGAGTAGGACCCGAGCCAACTCCTGAATCAGAAGAATTTTGGACTGAGGGAGAAACACTCTGTGCTGATGAGAGTCTAACTGCATCCCCAGAAAGGACACCACCCTGGCCGGAGCGAGGGAGGACTTGGAGAGGTTGATCACCCAACCGAAACTTTCCAGCGTGGAGAGCACCACCCTGGTGTCTTTCTCCGATTGATCGAGTGACGGAGCCATGATAAGAAGGTCGTCCAAATAAGGTACGACACGAATGCCCCGAGCTCTGAAAATGGCCATGACCCCTGCCAGCACCTTGGTGAACACTCTTGGAGCTGAGGTAAGGCCAAACGGAAGTGCCACGAATTGATAATGTCGATCCTTCATCATGAATCGAAGAAAACGTTGATGAGGGAGGCAGATGGGAACATGCAGATAAGCATCCTTGATGTCTATAGACGTCATGAAGTCCCCTTGCCGAAGAGAGCCGACGGCAGTGCGCAAGGTTTCCATGTGAAACTTCCGAAAACGGCTGAACCTGTTGAGCAACTTCAGGTCCAGGACGGGACGAACTGACCCATCCCTCTTGGGGACTGCGAACAGATTGGAGTAGAAACCGAGGCCCATCTCTAAACGCGGTACCGGCCGGATGACCGCCATCTCTAACAGATTCTCTACCGACGCCAGGAGCCCCTGTGCGGCAAAAGGATCGATGGGCACCCGAGACCGAAAGAACCGTGAAGGAGGGCGAGACTCGAATTCCAGTTTGTAACCGGACGACACTATCTCCTGAATCCATCTGTCCGGAACCTCCCGGTTCCAAACCTGGGAGAAGTGTCGCAATCGTCCCCCCACCCGCACGGGTGAGGGCAGCCCCTCATTGCTGAGCGGGCTTACCAGCAGGTTTGGGCTTAGAGCCCCAGGACTGGGCGGGACGGCCACGGCCCCTCCCCCGCGTCCAACCTGTACGACTGGTAGAGGGAAGGGAAGTCCCCCTACCCGCTCTGTATCCTCGAAAGGACGGCCTACCAGAAGCTGCCCCTCTAAAGGGGCGTCGAGGCCTCCTGCGTTGTGGCATCTTGCCACCCTTTGCGACTGAATCAATTTTCTCCCCGAACAGACGCAACCCCAAAAAGGGGAGAGCTGTGAGCACCTTTTTAGAAGCTGAGTCCGCCGACCACTGTCGCAGCCATACTGACCGACGAATAGCGACCAGCATTGCCGCTGTCTTGCTACTCATAGCCAGCGCATCGTCCTGAGCGGATAGAACGTAAGACACAAAAGAATCGCACTGCTTAAGCGCAGAGAACTCGTCACAAGCGGGATTGAGATCCTCGCATAGCCCCTGGATAACAGATCTTACTGCTAAAAGAAGAAGGGCCGAAGCGCACAGGGGGCGCATCGTTGACCCAGCATAAACAAAGCCATAGCGAGCATACTGGTCAATCCTACGATCCTCCCCATCTTTAGGGACAGAGGTCTCAGCAGACTGTACCATAGCGGAGCTAGATAGCCCTAGCACAGGGGTATCGACTTCAGGAGGGACGGACCAAAGCTTCAGCAATTCTGGCGGAAAAGGATAACGCTTTTCCCAACTGGAAGGGATTCCAGATAACCGCGTGGGATGTTCCCATTCTTTAAGGACCACCCTCTCAAAGTGGTGCTGTCTGGGAAAAACCAAACGCGGCTGAGGCTCTTCAAACAACTGACCCTTTGGCAGGGTGACAGCCTCAGGCGGATCTAAATTCAGAATTTCAAACATTTGAGCCAGAATGGAGGGGGTGTCAAGGGCAACCCCCGCCGACCAATCGCCAATCGCATCAGCCTTAAGCTGATCTGCCGGCTCATCTGACTCCAAGAGGAATTCACCCTCATCCGGGGAGCCATTGGACCATTCCACAGGCTCACACAATTCGTCCTGAGGAGCCGAAGATACCGGAGTCAGGCGCTTCCGTTTTGCAGAGGCCTTTAGCCCCGCTTTAACGGGCAATACTTCCCGAAGATTGGCTGATTTTACCACCACCTCGGATTGCGAATCCCCACCCTTGACAATGTCATGCGGGGTCCGGAACAGGGAGGGAGAGGCAGGAGATGATAGAGGTTGCGACGGGTCAGCAGCCGGATCAACAGACTGACGCGCAACAATCTGCCTTGCACAAGAAATGCAAATAAAGATATCATCAGCAGGGAGCGCAGCCCCACATTTTACACACCCCCTGGACGGCTCTGATGAGTCGTTTCCGGTAGTAACAGAAGCCTCCATATTGGTGATTTATGGTATCGCAAATACTGGGACTTTTAAGGCATAAGCCAACCCGGGATGCCCCTTTATAAAGAATGTCCCGGAAGGGAGGGTTTTTTTTTTTTTTTTTTTTTGTAAATACACTTTTTTTTTTTTTTTTTTAAGAGAAAAAGGTCCCCCTTAACAGTCTCAAAATAAATATATATATATATATGTATATATATATCTAAAATGTGTAATTTCATATCAAGAATGACTAGCCAGGCAATATAGAGCCGGAGGGCCGCAATAAAAGAGGGATCCCAGGATCTGAAAGGAAAGAAAAACAAACCATCAGATCCCTTGTGAGTGTAACAATGCAGCATGTTCACAATAGTATAAAAAGAGTGCCTCCTTAAAAGTTTGCCCCATAAGAAAACTCATTCTGGCCCCACAAAAGCGGGGCCGCTTACCTGCTACCGACGCCAGGTGCCAGACCGGAGGGACATGTAGCAGCCGCAGCAGTAGAACACAAACCCATGTGTTGCTGCAGCGCGCGCCCCCCCCCCACGTGACCTCTTTTCACAGAAAACAGGAAGGAAGTGAGGCTGAGGCCGCCGAGCGCCGCTTCCGCCGGCGCCGCTTCTGCCGGCGCCACGCCCCCCCGCGTCACAGGGAGCCGCCCTGCTCAATTCAACGAGGGATTGCCACCAGCTGCGCTGGCTGACACCCAGCCAGGCGGCGGAGGAGGAGGAGGAGGGGGAAAGGAGACATAAGCGCAGCCACACAGGCTGCCGCACGGAGCAGCGGGGAAGGGAGGGAGGCGGGAGGGGACCATCTGAAGCCAGCTGAGCGCGGTCCGCTGTCCCACCCCCATAAAGCAGACCAAATACACTGGCCACCCTAAAGTATCAGCCCGGAGCTCCAGCCAAAAACAGACAAAGCGCACCTGTTGCGCAGCCTGCTACTATGTAAAAGTGAACACACAGAAAATAGCAATACAGTGAAAACATCATACAAGATACACAACCCTCTATACCCCCCCCCCCCCAAGTGAAGGGAGAAGGGACCGGAACGGGGGAGTAAGGGGCTACGGGGACCCTCGGGACAGGGGCATCCCATTTCCGGATCACCATGCCGGATTGCCGCATTGCCCCCAAAGGAGGGGGACGAGCGGAGGAGATAAGCTCCTAGGCACCAATAGTGCCGTCTACCAATTACCCGGTGAGCAGCCTAGGCTGGGAGGCTTCCTATCCACCATAAAGGTATACAACTCAAACCGGGCAGAAATAGACCAAAAGGGGGGTGGCGGGGTAAGCCCCGACCTACCTGTAAGCAGGAAACTTCCAACCTCTGTTTGTCAAGCAGAGAGAAAAATACTGGTGATTGAAGGGAGGTACCAGGTATATATAGGCCGGAAGGGGGCTCGTTACAAGACTTCCTCTCTGCACTACGTCACCTGCGGTGGATTAACCCATGAAGTAATGAATATTTAAGAAGTGAAGCGGGGTGTGTGGCACACCAAGAATATTCCAAGCGCGGCTTGGTCACCTCAAAGAACTCCCCCTTCAGCGGTAGAGCCGCCTCGGGGGGAGAAATAGCCAGGACCTCAAACATATGAGCCAGGACCCTAGAGGTATCCAAGGAATCCCCCTGGCCCTGCTCGGTATCGGCACCCACAAACTGCTGGTCATCGGAGCCTGCAGACTCCTCATACAGCTCCCCTTCCTCACGCGGGGGACAATCAGACCAATCCAGGGAGTCAAACTCCTCCATATCAGAGGCCTGCGTGGCTGTATACAAATGTTTTCTCTTTGCCGTGGCCTTTTTAGCAACGGCACTGGAAAACAATTTTTCAAGATTGGCCAATCTGGCACACACCTCAGATTGCGACTCCCTGCCAATGACCACATCACATGGGGTACGTGTCAAGCGGGGGGGGGGGGCGGAGAGGAGACTGGCGGAGCAGAACCAGACGCCTGAGATCCGGACTGCCGCGCGTCCACTTTAAAGTGGACCAAAACCCAGGATTTTGACCATCTTTGATCCTTGTCCACTAGTTGGATGTGTTTGGCTGTGTAAATTTAAAGCTAATCCTTGGCATTGCACCCTTAGCGTTTCTAAGGGCCTTGGATGGCACAAAGACATAAAGGTGATTTGCATAGCTCCGCTTGATTGACTGATTGATTGATGGGTAACGTCATCGGTCCTTGTATGGGGTACTGTGCAAATACTTTCAGTTTTAGGAAAGCTCCTCTTTTCCTTTACCTGAGTAGAGTTTTTTTTTTGTCTCTTTAGCCCCCCCCCCCCCCCCATATTAAGCCTAACATGGGTCTCTCCACATACTGGCTTGCGACCCTTCATCAAAAGGTTTTTAGGGATTCTTCATGAAACACATTGCTCCTGGCTGTCCACACTTTGCTGGGATTGTTGCCTTTTATGGTAAGAGCCACATTTTAATGGGCGAACAGACAACATTTTTTCCCCCCTCAATGTATCTCCTTTGTACCTTTTGAATCCTCATTGTCAGCTCCCGTAAGTCAGGAGATCTGTTTAAAATTCGATGGGAAAGCAAAGGCCTGCGGCTCTTCCTGAACAAAGGAAGCCAGGCAAACATGTTCTCTTGTTTGGAGTGTAAACATTTAAAACGTCTCTTCCTGCTGAGTAGATGGTTCTTTGAACAAAGAATACAAACATCGCCCTGGGATCCTCCCTGACTTCCAGGTATGAACTTCCATCTGAAAATGAAAGTAGGTGCTGAAGCGGTCCCTAGAGAAGCTTTTGGAATAGCAGAAGTCGCAGGGTTTCTGGAAGACGTCACATTACAGCAACAGAGAATGGGCGAATATGATGGAAAGTCCCCCTGGCTAGATGACGCTGGCTGACTAACTAGGCCCCCGAGGAGCTGATAGCAGATTTATCAATCACTTCTAAAAGATAAAGCAGCAGACAATGCCTCCGGCAATAAGCCGGAGTATTGTGTAAATAGCTTCTGACATTTATTTCTAGGTTCTGATTTGGAGGAGATCAAAGGGCATCTAGAATACCGCCAATCGGAAAGGCCAAAGAGTCCATCTAGCGTGTCCTTTAATGCTTGTCTAGGGATAACGTGCAGAAATAGACAAGGATGATTTAATATGGACCTGGCTTTAAGTGCTCCCGGCTGTAATTCATATACCTTGTATGGACAGAAGTATCTGGAAGCCTAGAGGTTTATTTCTGACATTTTTTCTAAATCCAAAGCATTAGCTAAGTTAAAAAGGGTAAGTTCACTTTCAATTGAATATTGGAAGTGTACATTTTAGTGTGGCAAAATTATGTCTTAAAGCGGACCAAAACCCACTGAGCTTGTGAAATAAATTTGGCCATAGCCGCTGCCGATATTTCCTTCTTAGAATGTAAAACTAGAAATGGATATTTTCGTTTCCTGAATCGGCCTGGAACACTTTTTTTTTTTTTTTTTTTTTTACTTTCCTTCCTTTTAAACTCATGATTAAATAAAGTTTTACCTCATGTTCCCTGTGTCCTCTGATGGGAGTGGCAGGGCTGAGTGATGTAAGACTAGAAAACTGTCAACACTGCATTGGAGTGAGCTGGAATGGACGGTGTGGAGGCATCCATTCCAGCATATCACGAACATGATACAAGCCTCAAAATCCAATTTGTGATCAGGATGGGGGGGGGGGGGGGGGGCAGATGGAGGCAGTTTCACTGGTCAATCCCTTTAATGCCCCCATTTTTCAGCTAAAACAGCTTCCTCACTTATGCAATATTCTGGAGTGTATCGGAGTCCAATTATTCCCATTCTTCCAGAAAAGCCTTTGTGAGAACAGATACTAGTGTTGGATGAGACAGCCTGCCTCGCAATCTGCATTATAGTACATCCCAAAAGTGTTGGATGGGGGTGGGGTCAAGTTCTTCCACACCAAACTACCCCCCCCCCCCCCCCCCATGCCTTGATAGAGCTTAATGTGTGTACTGGCGCTTAGTCGTGCTAGAACAGAAAAGGTCCTTCCTCAAATGTTTTCCACAAAGTTGGAAGCATATAGTTCAAAATGTATTGTCCCCCCAGTCTCCTGGATTCCACCAAATGCAGGGGACTGGCCAGTTGAATAAGCTCCTTTATTCTGCCCCCCCCCCCCCCTTTTTTTTTCTTAATTGACCAAATTGGGCTTCGCACTGGGCAGGGAAGGGCCTTGGACAAACTTGTGTCTGGGAGATCGCATAAAAGACTCTAGGGCCGATGCACTCCCTGGGCCTCCTGAATTGAGAAGCCACACCTGTCTTATTTTCAAGGAAACAGGATAGAAAAAGGGTTGGGGGAATAAACAAACAATCTCACCAGAGGTTATTTTCTGTGCATGGAGTCCAGAGCACACGCCATCGCCACATTTCGTCAAGAACAACTTTGACTACGACCGTAAATGTGGGATTCACAGAATGGCGGACAATCAAGATTCTCCCCACTGGAACTAATAGGCAGTGGCCCATAGCATGTTTCCACATCCACCAAACTTTACAGTTACAAGCACCTTGTAGTCAGACGGGGAATGGGGTGGAGTCCTGTTCACTGCTCTGCACTTGTAGGTGGGCAAAAAAAACAGCAAGGCACACATTTATCTCTTGGCTGGATCTCTTCCAAGGGTAAGTCTTCAATATCTGAACCTGGAGGTACTGGCCCCACTTAAAAAACGACATGCTCCAGAGCAAGGGCATGGTCCGCTGCCCACGTTTAAAGTGGACCAAGATACCAAAATCCATTGAACTTGTGAAATACATTTAGCCCCAGCCTATACTCCCTTCTTCGGGTGTAGAACCAGAAATATACATTTTTCTCTTTTGAATTGTTCTGGAACACAGTTTTTTTTTCTGTCCCTCACTGTAATATGGCATGGGATCATCAATGCATAGGTGTGACATCATTATCACACTCAGCAGTGGCAATGAATGGAGGAGGCGAAGCTTTACAGCTAAAACAGGAGCCATTATCTGGCATTATGCAGGAGCAGTGAAAAGTGACGCAGGGGCAGTAAAACAAATTGGCAAATGGTAATATTCATGTGGGAGCGATTCAGAGGTTGCTAGTTAAATATGTGTGTTTTGGTCCACTTTAAGCCCCTTTCAGTACTAAGACCTTTATGTTACATTATGTTCAAATGAGAACAGGTTTTCTTTAAAAAGCTGCATTCTCGCTTGTAAGAGACAAGTGACTTTTCCAATAACCTCTGATGGTGCGGATGTGCCATCATTTTAAGGGTGACCCCTGGCTAATCTCTTCATTGTGTACTCTTATTGATTTATAATCCCCGAGCTGCCCTCAGCCTAATAAAGCAGCACCTCTGTAATATCCCTTCTGCAGCTTTCATTATCCTCACCTTATTTGTGACTAGCAGACAGGCCTCATAAAGCCTCCGCTGACACTGCCAGGGGTTTAGCAGGCACTAGACTGGATGAGCCTACAGAGAGGAGACGCGGGAGACCTCCGATGGCAGAATTTCGGATTCTGCTCAGAAGCCGCTACGATATGACTGTCTTGATGTAGCCGCTAATGGGCAATATGAGGTTCTGGCACTATGTCACAGCTCTGCCAGGCATCCTTAGGGGAAGTGAAAGGCTTTTATTCCAGCAGGTACATTTCTAAAGGTAAGACATCAGTATCTGTGGCATTAAATTGGGCCTACATGCTCAAAATCTCCCCTCCCCAACATCTAAAAAGTACCAAAACCAGTTTTGCCCAGCCCTAGAGCCCTTTAGGCCACTTGTCCTAGGGGTATACCGATTGTTTGCATCTGTGAGTAATCCTGCAAGGGTTATTAGGTGTGTGTCCGTACACCCCAACCCATAGTAGCCCTCAGAGGACCCCTCCATGTCCAAGGAGAACCCACTCGCAACATGGCTGTTGTAAAGCCCCTAGGCAGGGATCCCCAAACTGTAGCTCGGAAGCCACATGTGGCTCGTGGACCCTTACTGTGTGGCTGGGGTTTATGAAGAGTTGGCTACTTGTAGAAGTGTTCTGGCATGCTCACACTTGCAGTCTCACCTCAAGGAGGACAGAAGCTGCACAACAATGTTCTCCACTCATTACTTTGGGGTACAATGTAACAATTGATCTGAAATGGATGAGGGGGGCTTGCACACAAAATAAAGTTATGCCCCACGAACATCTCTCAGTGGTGGGTGTGACTGATAAGTGATAAAGATTGCCTTAGGCAATTGCAGCATAATTTTAATGGGGGGTGACAGCAGGTAGCCATTTTGCAAATTATTCTGGGTGTTCTATGCACTTCCTAATTTGTGACTGCTAGATCCTGCTTGAGAGGTTTCCTGAGCTCCAATAACTTGCGGCCCCTGTGCTCCCTTCTCCCACCTTCCCTTCCTTGTCGCTGCTTTCATTTGTAACATGATACAGTGATTGCCTGGATGCTCATTGCTGATCCTATAAAAGTTGCAGTCACAGCAATGTGTCCCTTGAGTGCTCCTCTGGGCATATATGTGCTACAAAAATCACATAAAAAGATGGTAAAAAAAAAGTAATTTACATCCAGTTATGTATGGCCCCTCTTCAGAGGAACATACAAGCAACCAGTAGTTACAGACAAGACATGTTTGGATAGTTACTAAATTATGGTTGGCTACAGACCAAAAGGAAAAGGTAATTTTTAGTGATATCGGGTAGCGTGTTAGTAGGTCCTTTTTTAGAGTTTAATTTGGAATTCAGCTGTATGCACTTTGCAGAAGATAAATATAACAATGGTACCTACCACCAGACAGTAATGCCAGAACAATGATGTCACAAGTCATCTTTCTGGTCCCTGAGGTCCAGCTGTCTGCCTCCCATTACTGCTTCAGCTCTTTCCAATTACCCAATAGTGCTCATAGAAGGAAATTCCTAAATCCTGGCTATTAAGAGTCCCACGAGGAATAAAACCCCTACCCCACATTGCCTCCATCATATCTCTTCCCTTAAAGCGGACCTTCACTCTGAATAAGAGTCTATCTTATGTTTCCCACACCCTGTACATACAGATTGCCCACATTAAAAATCATCCTACCTGCATCTACTGCATGTTATGAGCCTTTAAACATCCAAGATGGCGGCTTATGGAAGCCGCCATCTTATCAGGCAGCCTGCAAACAGGAAGTGCCTCCTGACTGTGCTGCTCTGCATTCTGGACTGCTGACCTTTTCCTGACCCCCAGCTCTGCTCTGTCTGAGCAAAGCACAGCTATAACCCACCCCCTGTACCTTATCCCACTATCCTCTCCTCAGTAAGTGTGATGCTTCTGAGTCAAGAAGGCGGCACCCGTATCCTAAATTCCTGAACAGAGTTGCAGCCCAGTGGGGGAAAGAATAATAAATAGGTAAGTGACTAAAAATATAAAATATATTAATTTTAGATGCTGGGGATCGTTTAAGAGTTTGGGCTTTTCATTAAATCACGCTGAAGGTCCGGTTTAAGAAGGCTATTCTGAAACAAACCACTCAGATCTCAGAGACTGTGCATAGATGCGGGAATAGGTTGCCCTCAGGCTACCAAATGCCTCCTCTAGCCTATGATGTCTCACCCACTTGCCTGTGCCCAAACACACCCATCAATACCTGGCCCATTCTAATGTCTGGAAGGGCCAGCAGAGAGGGCAGGAAAAATGCCATAAGCACTTCTCAATTTAGTGTCAGACCTGCGCAATGCAAAGTAATCCTAGCAAATTTGGGGCTTGCTAGGATTTAATTAGTAGGGCAATCCCAATTTGAGTTTGGGAATAAATTCATGCTCTAAAGAAGCAAAAGCTTCCATTTTAGTAGAATATACGGTAAATCTTTTTTGGACAAAGTGTGACTTTTTGGGGCTTTATAAATATACTCAAACACAGTCTGTAGTAGTACCTTCAAGTCAAATGACCAAATGCCTGCTTACAGCACCAACCCCAGGCTTACTTTTCACCTTTAAAGTTATAACCTATAACAATACAATTTGTGCTCCATTGTCTCAGGCTACATGTTGCACTGTCCGAAAACACCCTGTAGCTCCTAAGTTATCTTTAAAAGTATTAGAGCATTGATAGAAAAAATGAAGAGCAACAGTGAGTGTGGCAACAGCAATGTGATGTAAGCACACAGAACAGTGTGAGAGCAGGGAGAGAGGCAGCCAATCAGGACGTCTGGGCAGGGAGGGGGGGGGGGGGGGGTTCCATACTTGGTTCACTGAAGGTTGATTAAAAGGATCAGGTCAGTGGGATGGGGACTAAAAGCTGAATAAGGAAGTGATTTTCCTAACTAAGGAGAAAGAGGAAGCACAGTGCTCGAGCAACTCAATGAAAGGTAAGCTACTGATATTTATATTCTTAGTATACAGTACGTCCTGCTCCAGATATAGTACTTACATGTGGGTTATCCTCCGCCAGATGGCGCTGCACTGCAGAGACATGCAAAACCGGCTCCTCCCAGCCCTCAAATACCCAGGGACCTCCCACAAATCCCCAGATTTCTCTGCAGTGCTGACTGCGAAGACATGAAGTATAACTCTCTCGCAGGTGAGCGGGGCTATTAAAGCCTGCGGCCCTGTTGGACTATTCCCACCCGTCCTCCTTGTGATGTGCCTCCCAGCCTGGGCTGCGCTGGACGGGTGAACGTAGGCAGCACCATGCGTGCTTATGGAGCCATGCTCCACCGCAGTCCCCCACCAAAGGATAGGCGGGTTAGGCTGATGGTGAGCCTCTAAGGGATGCCCCTCCCGCATTATTGCCCCATGCCCCGTGTAGCGGTGGGCCCTGTACAAAGGGTCGCCATCCTCCCTCGTTCCCCCCCCGTAGCCCGGGGGGAAAGAAAGGGGGGGGGGGGGGTATAGGTGGTCTCAGTGTATTGGATTACACGCTAGTGGCCTTTAGTAATGTCATTTGATTGTATACTCTGTGTCAGACGCGCTGATTCGCAGCCTTATTTGTGTATCTGCCGCCGCCGCGCACGCATCTTTGCTTCATCGATGCCCAACTGGGACATGATTGAAGTGCTCTTGACACACAAGTGTTGTAGGGTGTCTCACTGGTCATGTGTACACTCATAGCACGGATGGGTAAATTATCTGGCTGTGCCGGGCGGTGGCGTCGCCTCAGACGCCGCGGCGTCATCATTGGCAAAATCATCTATTCTGAGTGTGTCATACACCTCGCTCCTCATGACAACCCTGTCTACTGGCTTAGAGCTTCGCACTCTACGGGGGGCGGGGACCTGGCTTGGCGCGCTACATGTCACGGGCCGCCCTGGCCCGCCCTTCGAGGTTCGCTTGGCGCCTTTTTGATGGTAGTCGCGCGCGTGTGGTCTCGGTCCCCCTCCTTCCGCAGTCCGTAAGTGCCCTCACAGGCGATTTTTCATGCTCCTTGCTTACTGTGCATGGTTCTGAAACCCTTTATTCCCCTTATGTCTTTCAGACGGTTGAATCCAGTGGCTTCTCCCGGCCAGCATAATTGCCAGTTGGGCCTAGTATAATTACTCCCACTTCCCTGCGGGTCATTGGGGCATCCAGGGTAGCTTCAGCGTCAATCCCTACTAGCCTATTAATCACCATATGGAGGCATCCCAGGATATTGTGACCGGGGTTCCTTCGGGACAAGCTTGCACCTATATGGCCATGCCCCCTTGGACGAAGGGGAGCTCTTCTCCGACGAGAAGTCAAGGGGTCATGATGATTCTGGCTCTAATCACTGGACCCCGGATGATACTGACAAATTGCTGGTGCAGATTTTTGAGGTTTTGTCCATCTCTCCCCCTGTTGCGGCTCCCAGGCAAAGGGGTGAGCTATTCCATACCGCTAACGCTCGATTGGAATTTCCTGAGCAAACCCATTTCAATAACCTCATGCTTAAGGAGTGGGAACATCCCAGTAGATTTCCTGGGATTCCTAAGTGTTTGGACAGGAAGTATCCTTTTCCTGCTGACATGGTCAAGTGCTGGTCATCGCCCCCCCCAAGGTCGATGCCCCTATTCTAGGGCTGTCTAATACATCCATTATGCACTCCCCTGACACTACTACGTTGCGGGATTCTGAGGACCGGCGCATTGACCAATTGGCATGCCATGCCTTTGCATTTGGGGGGGGCGGCGCTACGCCCGGGTTGCGCTTTGGCTATTACCGCGGTGGCACTCAGGGCTATGGTCAGGAATGCACAGTCGATTTGCCACCTGATACTATTAATGCCCTGGCTACCTGTGAAGTGTTTGTTAACTTTATCCTGTCTGCATCGGACGATGCAATTAGGATGTGCGCCAGATCTTCCGCCTTGGCGGTAGCTATACGCCGCGCGGTATGGCTGCGTCAGTGGGCTGCTGACAATGCTGCCGTTACTGGACTTCCATTTAAGGGGCTAAGCCTGTTTGGGGACCGCCTAGACCTCTTTGCTAAAGGAGGTAAGTTACCCCAGCGCAGGCGGCAGCCTCGGCCCTTTCGGAGCCAGGGCCCCCCTTCAGTCCCTTACCGAGGCGCTAAGCAGGGGAAGGGGTGTCCTTCGCAAGGGCTCGCGCAGATTCCTGGCATAGGAGCAGAGGACGACGTCCGGGCTCCTCCTGGGGGTCCAAATCTAAAGCCCCTCCCAAGACCCCTCAGGCATGGTGGGGCGCCCTCACCCGCCAGGGTGGGGGGACGGCTACAGCACTTTGCGCCCGTCTGGAGGCGCCAAGTCTCAGACCGGTGGATTCAGGAGGTAGAGTCTTCTGGTTACAAGATAGAGTTTGCTGTGCGGCCCCCCACAAGATTCATCAGGTCCAGGATCCCCCAGGACCCTGTATCAGCTCAGGTCTTGCTACAGGCCATGCAAGGTCTTCTGGATCTAGGGGTCATTTGCAGGGTCCCCTTAAGAGAATTGGGCAAGGGGTTCTATTCCAACCTTTTCACAGTGCCCAAAAAAGATGGGTCAGTCAGGCCCATTCTGGATTTAAAGATCCTCAACAGATTTGTCAAGAACAGACGCTTTCACATGGAAACTCTGCGCTCGGCCATTGGCTCCCTGCGCCCGGGGGATTTCATGACGTCTGTGGACATCAAAGATGCTTACCTTCACATTCCTGTGTCCCCAGGACATCAAAGGTTTCTCAGATTCGCGTTGAAAGATCAACATTATCAGTTTGTGGCCCTACCATTTGGCCTCACTTCAGCTCCCAGAGTGTTCACCAAGGTGCTGGCGGGGTGATGTCTCTGATAAGGTCAGGGGGCATACGTGTGCTGTCCTACCTGGACAACATTCTCATCTCTTCACGGTCCCCACAGCAGGCGAACTGGACACTCAGCTGGTGGTGTCCACCTTGGAGTCCTTCCGCTGGGTGATCAATCATCCCAAGTCCTCTCTGTCCCCTTCGCCGGTGACCCCATTCCTGGGGATGATTCTGGATACGGTTCAATCACGGATATTCATCCCTCAACAAAAGGTGGAAGCTCTGACTGCGCAGGTGAGGTTCCTGCTCTCATGCCCCCAGCCCTCCCTCAGGCAGGGAATGCAGCTGGTGGGCCTGATGGTGTCGAGCTTCGAGGCAGTGCCCTTTGCTCAGTTCCATTTGAGGCCTCTGCAGCTTCACCTTCTGTCAGTTTGGGACAAGGACCCCACGCCTTTGGACGGGGTTTGTGTGCTTCCCCCATTGGTCCGAGAGTCCCTCTCGTGGTGGCTGGACCACAAGAACCTGCTACAGGGCAGGTCCTTCCTGGCCCCCTCCTGGGAGATGGTCACCACGGATGCCAGTCTGTCAGGTTGGGGGGGATTCTGGAAGTCCCTGCGGTTCCGGGGGAGGTGGGGCCCTCAGGAGGCCCACCTGCCCATCAACATTCTGGAACTAAGGGCGATCAGGTTGGTACTGAAGCAGTTGACCAATCACCTGAAGGGTCTGGCTGTGCAGGTGCGCTCAGACAACAGGACGGCGGTTGCCTACATCAACCATCAGGGAGGGACCCGGAGCAGGGGTGCCCTCCAGGAGGTGTCGCAGATTATGACATGGGCGGAGGCCAACGTTCAATGTATTTCGGCTGTGTATATCCCTGGGGTAGAGAATCTGCTGGCAGACTCTCTGAGCAGGGGGACTTCCCGTCAGGGGGAGTGGTCCCTCTGCAACAGGGTATTCCAGTCCCTGTGTCACCGTTTGGGTCTACCGGATGTGGATCTGTTTGCATCCCGTCACAATCACAAGCTCCCGTTCTTTGTCTCCCTGTCTCGGGATCCTCTGGCCTTGGCCACGGATGCTCTGTCAATGTCATGGAAGGAATTTCGGCTCTTGTATGTCTTTCCCCCGTTCCCCCTGCTGGGCAGGGTTCTGCGCAAGATTGCTCTGGAAAGGGTGCCAGTGATTCTGGTGGCCCCAAGGTGGCCAAGAAGAGTGTGGTTCGCAGACATGGTACAAATGGCAGTAGACCAGTACGTCCTGCCAGGGGCCCCGGATCTGCTCACTCAGGGCTCCTTACGCCATCCCAATTTACAAACTCTGGCTTTGACGGCCTGGCTACTGAAACCTCCATCTTGATGGAGAAAGGCTTGTCTGCCTCGGTGGTGGATACCATGGTGCGTGCTAGGAAGAAAACTTCTTCTGCTATCTATTATAGGGTATGGCATGCCTACATTGATTGGTGTGAGTCTAGGTCTCTTCCCTGTAGGGAGTTCTTAGTCCCTAGGGTTATGGAGTTTTTACAGCATGGACTGGAGTCGGGTCAGGTTTCTGCCCTGTCTGTCTTCTTTCAGAAGTCTTTTGCTCAGCATCCCTTGGTTAAGACCTTCTTTCAGGGGGTCACTCACGTGCGTCCCCCACGTAAGCCTATGGTCCCTGTTTGGGATTTGAACTTGGTTCTGTCTGCCTTGCAGGGTGCTCCCTTTGAGTCTATTCAGGATGCTGCTCTGGCTGTACTTACCCTCAAGGTTGTCTTTCTGGTGGCTTCAGTCAGGCATGTGTCAGCTGGCGGCTCTGTCTATCCAGCCCCCATACTATGAGAGACACCAGGACAAGGTGGTGTTCCGCTTTAAGCCGGACTTTCTGCCTAAGGTGGTGTCTGCTTTTCATTTGAATCAAGATATTGTTCTTCCTTCCTTGTGTTTTAATCCTAGCAACGCTAAGGAAAGGGTTCTGCATTCCTTGGATGTGGTCAGGTGTCTGAAGTATTACCTGGTAGTTACTGCGGCTTTCAGGAAGACTGATGCTCTTTTTGTGGTCCCTTCTGGTGCTAGGAAGGGTTTGGCTCCTGCCAAATCTACTATTAGCAAATGGATTCGTCAGGCTGTGATTCAGGCCTATTCTGCTAAGGGGAAGAGTCCTCCCTTCCGCCTTACTGTTCATTCTACTCGTGCTATTGGTGCCTCTTGGGCCTTCCAACACCAGGCTTCTGTTGAACAAGTTTGCAAGGCCGCTACTTTGTCTTCTGTTCATACCTTTTCAAAGTTTTACAAGGTTGACGTTAGGGCCTCAGCTGATGCTGTTTCTGGCCGCAAGGTTTTGCAGACGGCAGTGGTCTAAACTGTCTGCTGTCACCTTTTTGTTGGGGATCCCACCCTACTTACGGACACTGCTATTGGATGTCCCAAGTGTAAGTACTATATCTGGAGCAGGACGTACTGTATACTAAGAATAATACAATTCTGTGAAGTACTCACCTGTAGAATTGATATTATTTGTATACAGTACGTCCTGCTCCACCCCACCCTGGTTGCATTATTCTGGATCCCCTGTATGGTGATTGTTATCTTTGTTATAGTTACCAGTTGTTTTGGGTGGGTAAATTCTCCCGGCTTCTTTTTCACTGCTTTTCAATGCTGGGGATTTGTGGGAGGTCCCTGGGTATTTGAGGGCTGGGAGGAGCCTGTTTTGCATGTCTCTGCAGTGCAGCGCCATCTGGCGGAGGATAATCCAAGTGTAAGTACTATATCTGGAGCAGGACGTACTGTATACAAATAATATCAATTCTACAGGTGAGTACTTCACAGAATTGTATTTTTTTAACCTTTAACTTGCCAATCACTTTAACTTGTAGGGTAATGATGAAGCTGTAAGAGGACCTTTGTCTTACCAAATAATAATAATACACATACTCATTAACTAACACACACAATCTTCTAGCATCAGATTCACATTTTTCCCAGGTGGGTCAATCTCTATGCGCAATTACCCTCACATTTAGGTTACAGAGCATGGAGAAAATGGACCATGACGTAAAAGAACACCTTCTTCCCCCAGGCCATTCATTTCTGGAACAGTCGAGAGTGATCCTGTAATATACTGTATATACTTTATGAAGAAGTGTAAGCTGCAGAATTTCTTATACATGAAAGGATAAGCTGAAATTCTTGCACGGATTAGCCTTGGTTCTTCGTGCATATTCATACATAACCTGCCTAGAGCTCACATGCCAGTGCAAATTCCTTGCATGCATCACACTCCATAGAATTAAATGGGTTCTGATTGGCAGCATGTCACTTTGGCATTTATAACTGTTCAGGTATCCCTTATGGCATAGAAGAAATTAGAAGACTTGGGCACTCGCAGACATTTAAGTTTGTGGGCAGGGAGCAGATTGCACCAGCGGTCTAGGTCTGCACCGTGAAATTAAAACTAAAAGGCGAATATACAGGGCAACCACACAGCAGGGCATCCCGAATCAGTATAGCACAGAGAATGGTTGTGCACTTGGATTCTTTCGAACTTTCGGTCAGGACAAAATACAATTCAGTGATTACTCACCTGTAGAATTGTTTTTACAGGGTACAGCACGGCTTGCTTCATTTCAATTCTTTACATGTGGGTAATCCACCACAGGTGGCACAATCGACTGCAGGAAGACTTGTGGCCCCTCCCGGCCCATTAAAAGGGCCAGAATTACCCAGAAGGCCCCAGGGTTTGAAAGCAGTAATGCAAGAAGCCGGGAGGCAAGGACCATGTTAGTAAAACACAGCCCACTAAAAGGAAACTCTCTCAACAAAAATCACCATAACAAGGCAAAAGAGAACAACTATAACAAGGGTGGGATGAAGCAAGCCGTGCTGTACACCGTAAAAACAATTCTACAGGTGAGTAGTCACAGAATTGTATTTTTCCAGGTGTACAGCATGGCTTGCTTCATTTCTTATTCTTTACATGTGGGACATCCAACAGCAGTGTCCAAATAGAAGGGTGGGATCCCCAGAGAGCAACGCAGTTCAAACCACTACCGCCTGAAGCACCTTGCGGCCAAAAACAGCGTCAGCTTAGGCCCTAACATCAACTTTGTAAAACTTGGAAAAGGTATGAACCGAAGACCAAGTAGCAGCCTTACAAACCTGTTCAACTGAAACCTGGTGCTGGAAGGCCCAAGAGGCACCAATAGCCCTAGTGGAGTGAGCTGTAACACGGAAAGGGGGTTCCTTTCCCTTGGCAGAGTATGCTTGCACCACCGCCTGTCTAATTCACTTACGGATAGTGGATTTGGCTGGAGGCAAGCCCTTCCTAGGTCCGGAAGGAAGAACAAAAAGAGAATCAGACTTCCGAAATGACTCAGTGGCGGGCAAATAATAATTGAGTGCCCTGACCATATCCAGAGAATGAAGGTTCCGTTCCTTGGAATTAGCAGGGGCAGGACAATAGGAAGGTAAGATGATGTCCTCATTGAGATGAAAGGCAGATACAACCTTGGGCAAGAATTCCGGCTTAAGACGGAACACCACCTTATCGTGATGCCGCTCAAAATAAGGAGGTTTCATGGAAAACGCCGCCAGCTCAGAGACACGACGCACCGAAGTGATAGCAACCAAAAAAGGCCACCTTAATAGTCAGAATAGAAAGAGCAGCATCGCACAGGGGCTCGAAGGGGGGACCCTGAAGAGCAGAAAGCACCAAGTTCAAATCCCACACCGGTAGCAGAGGCTTACGCGGTGGACGTACATGAGTGACTTCCTGGAAAAAGGTTTTGACAAGCCTATGATTAGCAAAAGATCTTTGGAAAAAAATTGCCAAGGCAGAAACTTGTCCCTTGAGGGTACTCTGTTGTAGACCCGACTCTAGACCGTGTTGAAGAAACTCCAGAATCCTGGAAAGGGAGAAGGTGCGGCAAGGGAAGGCCTTAGACTCACACCAGGCAATGTAAGCGTGCCAGACCCTGTAATAAATCAGACGAGGATTTTCTCCGAGCCTGAATCATAGTACTGACGACCAAAGCCGGCAAACCCTTATCCATCAGGATGGAGGTTTCAGCAGCCAAGCCGTCAAAGCCAGCGTTTGTAAATTGGGGTGGCGCAGCTGTCCCTGAGTGAGGAGCTCTGGAACGTCGGGC
Organism: Gastrophryne carolinensis; assembly: GCA_027917425.1. Classification (NCBI taxonomy): domain Eukaryota; kingdom Metazoa; phylum Chordata; class Amphibia; order Anura; family Microhylidae; genus Gastrophryne; species Gastrophryne carolinensis. The sequence continues at coordinate 41,170,522 of CM051242.1, read as the reverse complement.
AGAATGTACTGATCCACTGCCATCTGGACGACGTCTGCAAACCATACCCTCCTCGGCCAGCAGGGGACCACTAGGATGGTCGGTACCCCCTCCAGGGCTATCTTGCGCAGCACACGACCCAACAGAGGGAAGGGAGGAAAGACATAAAGGAGTCGAAACTGCTTCCAAGGAAATGCCAGCGCGTCCGTGGTGAAGGCCAGAGGATCTCTTGACAGAGAGACGAATCTCGGAAGCTTATGATTGTGACGGGACGCAAACAGGTCCACGTCTGGCTGACCCCAGCGGCGACACAGGGCATGAAAGGTCTTGTTGTCGAGAGACCATTCCTCTAGGCGAGACATCCCCCTGCTCAGGGCATCTGCCTCCTGGTTCTCCACCCCAGGGATGTAAACCGCCGAGATGGAGGGAACCGTCTCCTCCGCCCAAGACAATATCAGGGACACTTCCTTGAGGGCTCATTTGCTCAGAGTTCCTCCCTGATGATTGATGTAGGCGACCGCCGTCTGATTGTCCGAGGGGACCTGGACCACACGACCCCGAAGGTGGGGAGTCAACTGGAAGAGAACCAACCTGATCGCTCTCAACTCCAAGAGGTTGATAGGCGCGTGGGCCTCTTGAGGGCCCCACTGGCCCTGGAACTTCAGCGATTGCCAAACCCCTCCCCAACCGGTCAGACTGGCGTCTGTGGTGACAATCTCCCAGCACAGAGGAAAAAAGGACCTGCCCACTAGAAGATTCCTCGAGTCCAGCCACCATGAGGGACTGTCTGGCCAGAGCGAATTCCTGCTCGAAGGACTCCTGACTCCGATCCCAGACGGTCAGGAGATTCAAATGAAGGGGTCTCATGTGGAACTCAGTGAAAGGCACAGCCTCAAAGCAAGACACCATGAGACCCACCAACTGCATCCCCAGACGGATGGAGGGATGAGGGCAAGCTAACAAGGCCCGCGCCTGCATTTGAAGGCCCTCCACCTTCTGCTGAGGAAGAAACACCTCGACCTGAGAAGTATCCAGCGTCATTTCCAGGAAGGATCTTACCGATGAAGGAGAGAGTGAAGACTTGGGATAATTGATCACCCAACCAAAGGACTCTAGGGTGGACACTACCATCCGAGTATCCCTCTCTGCCTGATGCAAAGATGGAGCTGCAATCAAAAGCTCGTCCAAGTAAGGAAGAACGCAAATGCCCTGGCTCCTCAGAAGGGCCATGACACCCGCCAGCACCTTGGTGAACACCCGGGGGGCCGAGGTGATGCCGAACGACAAGGCCACGAACTGGTAGTGTTGATCCCCCAGAGCGAACCTTAGGAACCTCTGGTGTCCCAGGAAGACAGGAACGTGCAGATAGAGATCCTTGATGTCCACAGTGGTCATGAAATCGCCTGGCCGAAGAGAGCTCACCGCCAACCGTAAGGTCTCTATGCGGAAGTGTCTGAACCTGACAAATCTGTTGAGACCCTTTAGATCCAGTATCGCAGCCGAAGCCCTACCACCAAAACGGACGGCGTCATCCATGGCCGATATAACAAAGGTAAGGAAGTCCATACAAGCCAAAAGCTCCCTATACTCCTCCGCTCGCTTGTGAGATTTGGCAATATCCGCGAGAGGCCTTACCTTCTTCTGAATGGCCATGGAAACAATGGCCGCAGCACAGACAGGGCGCAGACCGGTTCCCACAGAAGTGAAGGCGTGACAGGCTAGCTGATCCATGCGCCTGTTAACATGATCACGCAAGGAGGAAGTCTCAGGAGACGGCATAACGGAGGTATTGGAGAGCCCCAGAACAGGAGCATCCACTTACGGAGGATGGGACCATAGGCGAACCAAATCCTCCGAAAAAGGATACCGTCTGTCCAGACCCCTAGGCACTGATGGCAACCTATTAGGCTTCTCCCATTCCTTAAAAACCATCTTAGAGAAGTGGCCTTGTTCAGGAAAGACAAGGCGCTGTCTCTCCGGCCGAAAAAGGTCCCCCTGTTTCTTCTTGGCCGCCTTAGGAGGAACAATGTGAAAAGTATCAAGTACCGCCGACAACAGCTGCTCAGTATCATCCTGGGGCCACTCGTCCTCGTCAAATGAAGACCTGGGGCAACTGTCAAGGTCCCCCCGACTACCCCCGGAGGAGTCGGACCCCTGGAGCAACTCACCCTCCTCAGTGGAATCTCGGCCACCGAAGGCCTCATAATCCTCATCGTCAAAAATCTTGGCCTTGCCAGCGGCCGAACACGCCAACTGACGCTCAATGCTAACCAGTCTGAGCTCAAAATTACTACGCGAGTCCCTGCTGGCCAGAAGCAGGCGCGGGGGAGTCGCGAGGCCGGAAGAGCAATGGGACTGGGGCCGGCAACACTAGCCCCATCCTGATCCCCAATAACACTCTGGGCGCAGGGCACACAAACCACGTTGCGACCGCTCAGCGGGCATGTACCACACACAAGACAAAGCTTAGCAAGTCCCGGGGGGTTCCCAAGGCCGCTATTCCCAGAAGTCTCCATTATGGTGATTATGATAAGAAAGACGGGTCTCAAGGTACTAAGACGGCCCAGAACCGTACAAAAAAAAAAACAATTTGACTTTCAGCACCCTAACCCACAGGGCAGGAAAGGGTGGAGGGGGGGGGGGGCGGTGTATGGACCGGGAGGAACCACAAGAATCTCAATATGGGACTCTGAAAGACACAAAAGGGAACAAGATAAGAGTCCCACAGCACATGCACAGCCAATATAAAACACAATAATAAAAAGGTACCAACAAGAAAAGACCGGAATCACGGACCAAAAGGGAGCCAGTTGAAGAGCCTGGGAAGAGCCTGTGCAGCCTGGCAGCAGACCAAGGAGCGACGGCGTCAGGTAAAAACAGGAACTTTACCTCAGGAAATTCTGTGAGGAGAGTGGCGGCGGCCGGCCCAAGCAGCACCTCGAGGGGCGGGCCGTGCCGCAATGACGCGGATCGTCTCATCGCTCGCCCCCGCCCCCCCTGCAGTGCGCCAAGACTCTGGCCGCCAAAGAGACAAAATGGCGCCCGGGACAAGGAAGAGCACCTGTGCACCTGGGGAACAAGGCCAGCAACCACCGCCCTCACGAACGAACGTAGAGGAGGCAAGAGGAGCAGGAGCGGGGAAGGTGAGTCAATTGTGAGGTAAAAAACGTGAGAAAAACACACAACATAAAATGCCTAATAATAAAGCATGTGAGACACATAATGAAAAGGGAAAAAGGGTGGTTCCTCCCCTCCCCTCCGCCTATAGGCTCACCATAGCCTATGGCCAGCTTACTTTGAGGAAAGAGTCTGCGGCCCAGAGCGTAGCTCTGCCGAATGCCTGATCCTCGGCGTTCCCCTACCTGCACCGCAGCATGCGTTTGTGCTCCTTAAAGTGGACCAACACCCAGGATTTTGACTATCCTGGGTTTTGGTCCACTTCGGCGGGGCACCCCGATCGGGGGTGCCCCGCTGTGTGAAACCCCCCAGAAACCCCAAAAAACTCACCTCTCAACGCTCCCACGTGAACGCCGCAGCCAATCCCTGCCAACGTCCAGGTGGGGATCAGGAACGTCCAAGCCGCTTCCGCCGCCGCCTCCCGCGCGTCACTCTCGGCGCGCGCGCGCCCCCGCCGGCCCCTCCAGACGTGCGTGCGGGAGGCGGCGGCGGCGGATCAGGTAAGATGTTTTTGGGGTTTCTGGGGGGTTTCACCCCGCGGGACATCCCGATCTCGGATGTCCCGCGGGGTGGGAGGTGATCGGCCCAGGAATCTTATAGATTTCCGGGCCGATCACCCCTGGGTGTTGGTCCTCTTTAACATAGATTATAAAAAGCAACCCTCACATTTAAGTAAACTACACCCTAGGTGTCTGCATACCACAGCTAGAAAGCTCGCCCCACCTCATGCACAGTGTGACCCTGTAAGTCTCAGGATTAAATCAAAACAGCCTCACATTCTTCATCCACAGGACATCGCAACTTGTGATGCCCAGGAAAAGAAAAAAAATTTGGCTTAAAGAGAAACTCTGCTGGGTTTTGCCTTGTCCAGTCAGCTTGATTTGCAAAGTATATCCATGAGCAGCAGAGACTTTCCTCAGCTGTCCCCAAATGTAACTCCTCCTCCCAACCTGTGAATACTTTAGATGCTCTATTCAAGTAACTTTCTTGAGGTCGAATATCTTAAAGTGGACCAACACCCAGGATTTTGACTATCCTGGGTTTTGGTCCACTTCGGCGGGGCACCCCGATCGGGGGTGCCCCGCTGTGTGAAACCCCCCAGAAACCCCAAAAAACTCACCTCTCAACGCTCCCACGTGAGCGCCGCAGCCAATCCCCGCCAACGTCCAGGCGGGGATCAGGAACGTCCAGGCCGCTTCCGCCTCCGCCGCCGCCGCCTCCCGCGCGTCACTCTCGGCGCGCGCGCGCCCCCGCCGGCCATTCACAGAGGGCCAGCGCGGGCGGGCGCACGTCTGGAGGGGTGCGCGGGAGGCGGCGGCGGCGGAAGCGGCGGCGGATCAGGTAAGGTGTTTTTGGGGTTTCTGGGGGGTTTCACCCCGCGGGACATCCCGATCTCGGATGTCCCGCGGGGTGGGAGGTGATCGGCCCGGGAATCTTATAGATTTCCGGGCCGATCACCCCTGGGTGTTGGTCCTCTTTAAAGTGGCTCAAAACCCACGGGGATCGGCCCGGAAATCTATAATATTCCCAGGCTGATCGAGCCCTGTGTGAAACCCCCCTGGTCGCCCCATCCACTTACAGTACGTTATTTCACGGTCCCACAGCACGTCTAAGAGCAGTGGGCGTATCCCGCTATCCATCTAGCAGGGCGCATGCCCGTACCAGGCTTTTGTGAATGGCCAGCACGGGCACGCTTCCTGTTAGAGGGAAGTGGAGGATGTGGCCGTCAGAGCCGCAGCTCTAAGACGTGCTGTGGGACCTGGAAGAGGTGAGCTGTCTCGGCGTCCTGGAGAGTTTCACGCAGCAGATCTGGGTGGCTCGAGGGAAGGGGCCAAAACCCAGGATAGCCAAAATCAAATCTTTTCACAAAAAGGGTGTTGTTCCCTGCACAGGGGGGAATCCCAATGGCCAGTGCCCCCCCCCCCCCCCCCCCGACCATTAACCCTCCACACAGTGATCATTTTTAACTTTATCCCCACGACGTACCTCGACCACGTGACCGAGGAGTCTAGTTGTTCAACCAGTGGGAAGGGCTACACCTGGCAATGTCCTAAATGGTTTTAGTTTTCCAAAACAAAGCTTTTATATGTCAGAGATGTTAATGCTCAAATATTTGCCTCCTTTGGTGCTTTGCATTAGCATAATGGCCAGTCTGGGAGACTACCCTTATGCTAATAGAAAGCATGTTCACGTGACTGGGGGGAGGGGAGAGGGAAATCCGCTTGACACGATCCTCGGCCTTGGACCGGTGGTGGTTGGGATCAGGATCAGGGGTCTAGAGGGAGAAAGGAAGAAGGAAAAGGTCTTCTTCCTGTGGCTGACAAGGATAGGCTGAGCTTATATTTAAGTGGACCAAAACCCAGCTTGATCGTGTAAAACCACCTAGTTAGCCCCATTCACTTACTTAGTTTCCTGGTCCCGCGGCACACCTAAGAGCCGCGGCCGCACCTCGAGCAGGGCGCGTGCCCAAGCCAGGCATTTGTAAATGGCCGGTCCGGGCACGCTCCCTGTTAGAGAGAAGCGGATGATGCGTCCGTCAGAGCCGTTGATCTTAGATGCGCCGGGGGACCAGGAAGAGGTGAGCTGGTCTCGGCCTCCTGGGGGGTTTCACACAGCGGGTGTGCCCCCGGGGAAAGGACCAAAACCCAGGATAGTCAAAATCCAGGGTTTTGGTCCACTTTAAGTAACACCAATAAAAAGGCAGCAAGTAGCTCATCTAATGTCTGTTCCATGAGCTTCTCCTCCATTTCCTGTAATGCTGGGTAGAAGCTGTAGTACGGCTCCAAAGTTTTATCGATTTTCAATTTCATTTCACCAGGACCACAGAAAAAAAAAAATGGATTTAACAGCCACTCTGTGCCCCGGAATTTGGGCTGTACTCTCACAGTGTCAGCTTTGTAATATGTTGCATTTGGGCTGACATTGCCTATGTACTATATGTTTTTTTTGTCTGTAAAGTGCTACAGAAGAAAAGGATGACACTATATAAATAAATACATTTTTGGCTGCACCATCAACGCCGATTAGTCTCAACTTTCTCTTCTGCTTCCTGCCACATGAGTTAAATTAGAAAAGGAGACAAAAGAAACATGAAGTTAAAAAAACTGGATTCATCTTTAACAACATCTCCAGAGCATCAGTAATGAGATATTTGCTTGAAATCTCTGAGCTCCAGGAATAGTTGTAATTAGAGAACAATAGGCCATGCTGTTACAGAGGCTTGCGATCGGAGGACCAGTGCGGCGCACATCTACCAGGACACAGATCCTTCTATCAAAAAGACAGATCAACACAAATTAAATCGCCAAAGGGGAGATCACGTTTTAATACCTCTGTATTACAGTCATGTCTTTACCAAAGCTGAATAAGTACATCCTGGCCCTGGTCGAAGAAATGTAGAACATAAAAAAAAAAAAAAAAAAAAAAATGTAAAGACGTGATTAATGTTCCTCCGCTCTGCATTCTGGGATTACTGTCTTTTCCCTGATCCCAGTTCTGCTCTGTCTGTGCAAAGCACAGCTATAACCCCGCCCCTGTACTTTATCCCACTCTCCTCTCCTCAGTTATGCGATGCTACTGAGGCAAGATGGCGGCGGTTGCAGCCCAGTGGGGGAAAGAATAAAAAGTGACTAGAAACTTAAAATATATGAATTTTAGATGCTGGAGAATAATTTTTTAAGGATTTGGGCATTTCATTACATCATGCTGAAGGTTCGGTTTAAGCTCAACTTTTATGTAAAAGGAAAAAAAAGGCGCAACGGATTTCTTTAATTTATACAGTTACCTTTTAAATTCAGGACTGCATAAGGGGAAGTTTTTTTATTCCAGAATAAAGTCTTAGTTACCTACACTGCTGTCAGCTTTGGAGGGATCGATACTGTGGTTGGTCAGGTAGTAGCTATGGTCCTCAGAGTAGCCCACAAGCAGACCCAGGTGAAGTGGAGGTACTCCACCCAACGCGTCGGTGTGGCTAGATTGGATGGGATTGGGACCTTAAAGTGGACCAATACCCTCCCATGATCGGCCCGGGAATCTATAAAGATTCCCGGACCGATCAGACCCCTGACTGCGGGGCACCCCGATCGGGGGGTGCCCCGCTGTGTGAAACCCCCCATAAACCCCTAAATCCCTACCTTATCCACGATCCAGCGGCGCCTGCCGCCGCCTCCCGCGCGCCCCTCTAGCAGGACGCGCACCCGCGCCGGCCGTTTGTGAATGGGGTGCCCCGCCGAAGTGGACCAAACCCCAGGATAGTCAAAATCCTGGGTGTTGGTCCACTTTAATATCAGGTGATGTGATTTCTTGGAGCTCTCTATTCACATATTAGTATCTGTTTGATTGATACATCTGATTTGTTTACAATTTAGCACTTGCACCTGCACACGTCAGTTACATTATTTTGCACGGCACAAGCACTTTAAAAGCTTGGTTATTATCCTTGCGATTTAATCAAGTTTGTCTACATAGATGTGCCTTTTTTCATTATACACACACACTTTTTTTATCTAGCACGAGAGCCTATTGATTCAGCTCACATGTATTAATGAATCTATTTAGCCCATTGTCATTTCCACCATCTATTTGTCTTATGTGTCTTTTAATCTGCCTTTTCTCAATCTGTGCTTGATCAGCTATTTTTTAACCAATAAACACTAACTAATTTGTACGGTTCGCGTGTGCGGAAACTTTTTATGGGTCTGCTTGTGGGCTACTCTGTGTGAACCCCCCCTAGGGATCGTGGTATATTTGCCTCAAACCGGGGAGATCATTAAAGTCCGCGCATGCACAGTGGGACCACTGGCAAGGCGAGTGTAGTGGTAATCCCAAGGAGTTTCACACAGTTGGATTAAAATTACACCATCCCTGGGAAGGAAATTCACTTTAAGCATAAGGTATGTCTGGTTGCTGCTGAGGTAGATGATTAACAAATTACTCCTGACTGTTAGCAATACCAGAGATGCCAGAAATGCTTAGAATAGCAAGCATAGCCGAAGCCTAATAGTTTAAAGGGGACCTACAGTCAAAATGCATTGTAGGTCCTCTTGCCCTCGCAGTGCAGGGCTATCTTGATTTGGGATGCCCAACAGAAAACGTCCCCTTCACCAGAAAGCCCGTAGTCACATCTTCTATGTTCCCTGGCCATTCGCTGACCCGTGTGATGGCCAGCAGACTTGCAACCCACCTGGTGAACCCAATTGGCTGCCCATGGTTTATGGAATGGCAGATATCAAGGGAATGCAGAAGAGGGTAGTATGTGCTGCCCATTGGGGGGGGGGGGGGAATGTGCAGCGGAGCATCCCTAATTATGATGCCTCAGTCCTACCAGGGTGAAAAGACCTCTGGGTGGTTCTTTTCAGTGGTTGGTTCTAAAACAATTCCAAGTATATACACTCATCCTACTAAGCCCAGCAAATCTTTAGAAGGGTTCTCTAATGTTTAAAACATAGATGGGATCAGTGGGCTCTTACAGTAAAGTAACAAAGCAGGAAGTTCACAAACTTCAGCTATGAGTGGGCACATCATCTGGGGGTGGGGGTTATCCTAGCTAAACTAGATGGAAAACCATTTTTAGAATGATTACCTTTGACACAGTAGCTAATCCTCATAACGTATAATAAAGGCCACATGCCACTGGGGATAGCTCCCCTGCAGCTAACCTGTCCAGGCCTGTTGCTTGCACAAAAATGTACCTGGTCAGGAAAAAAAAAAATCAGTTTGATTGTGAAACTGGGACTGTGCATTTCATTAAAAAAAGGGAACAAAACCAGGTATTTTCTCTATCCTGGGTTTTGGTTCTTGCCCTGCGGGGATCCCGATTTGGAATGACCCACTATGCAAGCTCCCCAAATTGCCCCTAAAAATGAACATTACCCTATCACACAGCGCATGGATGGGCTCTCATCCAATCAGCACTGTATGCCACACACCTCCAGTTTCCCTTTAGATGTGGGAGCACAACCGCCCCCAGCTTTTCTGAATGGCTCTGCCCAGAAGCACACCTCAGAGATGCTGAGGCTGGCAGTCGGCATTGTTTACATCGCCATCAGAGCAATGGTAAAAGTAGGTTCTGCAGCGACCTGAGGGTGGGCTTGGGTCACATCTTAATTTGTGATGCACCAGGGAAAGTTCTGTGACTCCAGGGCTGGTCACCCATCCCTGGTCAACCATTCTAAAACTAACCATTGGGTTTGTTTTAATGTGGTGACTAGGAGAAGGCTGCTGGGGAAAGAAAAGTTATGTAACATTTCTGTGATTAGCAGTACAGCCTCTTGAAGGTGTTCACTATTCCTAGCATACATTGAGAGTATCAGAGCTTAAAGTGGAACCATAGTTTAGTAAAAATAAACTATTTAGTAATCAGCTTTGGTGCATATTACAAAAAAAAAATCTTTTGAAAGCCAAAATCGGGAATGGGACCCTGTATATTAAAAAAAAAAAAAAAAAAAAAAAACAGACATTTTCTCTATGCATGGCGTTTTTTTTTTTTACTGTTAACCCTTTGTGAAGAGCCCGTGCATATTTGGTGGAAATGCAAATATATTAAACTGGAAGGATGTAGCTGATTTTATTAATACTAGGGACGTAATAATCATACCACTGGACAAATCAAAAATCCTCTTAAAGAGCTCACTAATAAATCTTATCCTGTTAGGCACCATATATCACATAGCCAAATTCTTGCGTAAACCAAACATACCAACTCTTGACTACTGGATACAAGGGATGATAGGCACTTTAGAAATAGAAACTGCAGTAACTAAGCCGTGGTATTAGGGAGGGATGCAGAGGGCGGGCGGGGGTACAAAGAATGGGGGGTGAAATGGGAGGATGGGGAAGAAAACAAACAAAAAAAAAATCTTATTCTATGTATACATATCGCCCACAACCACAATCAGAGCAGGAAACTGACCCGCAATGATGTTGATATGATCTCATGTCCTTGATGAATGGCAATGATTCAGATTAAAAAGAGAGATAAAAAAAAAAAAAAAGCCTGTGGCCGTCAGCTTGTAGCCTACAGGGCCAGGGGCCACAAAAGCCATTTTTTAAGGTTTTTAATAGGAAGCGGGGACCCAATGTCATTTTTTAATTAAAAAAAAAAAAATAATCGCAATATTTCGGCATATATCGTATAGTCATACGTGTATCGCGATACATATTGTATCACCAGATTCTTGCTAATTCACACCCCTAACAGCTACACAGTACTGTGCCTGTCGCTTATGTGTTTCCTTTTCTAACACAATGCTCACCAATGGTGTGACGGGGATAGAGGGGATGTGGCAGTACGCACTTCCCCATTCATTTCAATCAGAGCCCTTTGCCTAAAGGAAGTAAACACGGCAAATGGCTCTGATTGGATGAGAGCCAGCGCAGGCGCCGTTGGAGGGGGAAAAGGCGAGTTTTAGTGGGCTTTCACACAGCGGGGCATCCCAATTCAGTTAACACCCACAGTACATCTTTCTTTGGGGGGGGGGGGGTAGGCAGTCCGACATGCTTGCCCTCAACACCTGAAATGACTCCTGCTGCCCCCTACCACCCATCCACTGCCCCTGGGGATCTGACTGCCGCTGCCTCTTCCAATAGGAGGAGCTGTTGTGTCATCATGCAGCACAGCTGTTAAATTCCAGACTAGATTCCTGCTTTAAACTCCCATTTGTGAACTCTTGCTGAATTCTAACGCCAGCTAACAAGCAAGTCACGCATCCGTCCTGTGGGCACTGTACTCGCTGTCCACGCTGCTGCATAATTTATGGCGCCACATTTGCCCTTTCAGCAAACATTTGTTCTCTTGGTATAATCCTCTGTAACGCCGGCCGCCACACGCTTAATCTGGGCTGAATTAAAGCTGCATCTGTCCGTGAAATCCGGCCTGGGAGACGGCCGAACTGACCACACAGCCCGGATAACCTCAAGCGTCTTTGGCTCAATGAAAGTATGAGTGGATTCAAAGTAGGATTGAAAAAAATAAAAACTAAAATGCACAGAAAAAGTAAAATTTAGCAAGTGATAATATAATTTACTAATTCATGAAAAGATTAAAACTTCGATATTGACAAAGTTGTGCGACTTTCTCACTCAGCTACATAAATGGTTCCCAACGGTATCCCCACTCTGCTAGCACTGCAACAGGGGAACAGGAGATTTTCTCCACATATTTTAGTCATGTCCTGTGTTGGCTAAGTTTTGTTCAACAGTAAGGAACACAATGCAGGGCCTGGTGGGGGGGGGGGGGGGGGGGTGTGCCGGAGGACCTGGCCATTCTTCTCCACCACTCAGGGGTGCCCACCAAGATACCAGAGGTTGATTCTGAGCCAGCTGGTCAATGCAGCTAGAGCGTGCATCCCTTCACATTGGAAGAGCCAGGTACCACCTAGTGTTGCCCTGTGGTTGCGAAAGGTGGCAGAAATTGAACGTTTCGAAGGCCTAATTGCTGCGCGTAGAGTCCTCGGAGGCACACTACTTGAAGTGGGCTAACTGGATCGTGTTCTCGGTGTCACAGGAGTACAGAGCGATTCTGGAGGCTAATCCATAAGCAGTCCCAGAGTCCCCCCTTCCCTGCACCCCTAACCCTTATTGCAACCCCGTCTTTCTTCCTTCCCTCCCTTTCTAAACTTTTCTCTTTTTTTTCCCCTATGAAATACAGCTTTGTGATATATTGAAGGAGATCGGGGGATAAGTTGACCTGGGCGGCAGTAGACGCAGAAGTTTTTCCATAAGATGATAACACCCCGCTTTCAGCCGATATGTATGACTGTAAACGTATTTCCTATTACTCTTATTGAATGTTTGTAAGAACTGAAAATCAAAATAAAGAATACATAAAAAAAAAAAAAAAACACTTCGATATTGGCGGCAACAAATCTGATTTGGGCAGTGCGTGTGTATGTGTGAGAAGGGGGGGGGGGGGTCACTGGTAACTGGAATAGTGCGGTGGCAGCACAGGTCCATGTGTGCAGTGCGGCATGAATGGGGGATAGCAGGTGGCAGGGGGGGCCGGGCCACAGCACAATAGGCCTCTTCTGCTTGACTTGCTGGGCCATTTATTGGTTGGGGGATGGGGGCTGCTAGTGGTGACAAACGAGGAAGCATCAACTGATTTACAGAGGTTTAAAAAGAGTTCAGGACGCTTAGAATTAAATGGGGGCAGGCGGGGGGGGGGGGGGGGGGATAGCACAACCTCTTTTTGCCTTCTGCTCATTAAAGTGAACCCTGTGAGACAGGTTTCTTAGCTACACCCCTGGCTCCCATTCACTTAAAGCGGACCAACAGTCGAAAATGACTTAAACCAGACCAACACAACAAAATGTGCTCATATTCATCCCTCCCCAGGGCAATAGATTGCTGCACATAAAAATGCATTTACCTTTTTTTTTTAACTCTTGCTGTAGTAAATTTTAGAAACAAAATGGCAGCTCATGAATTGCAGACCACCTGCAAACAGGAAGTGCTACTGGGTTTCCTGTTACTGTGCATTGTCAGTTGAATTCAGGCAGCGGCATGACTGAGATGCTGGGAGAGGATACTCCAAAATGGCCGCTACCTTTCTTTTCCAACTGCAAGGCTGTTGGTCCGGTTTAATACACCCCTAGATCGAAGTGCATCAGGGAGTCTGGAAATGGCAGTACACACCTACAATGAGAAGCCAGCTGATGTGGCACTGCAATCTAGAGGGGAATAGGTGAGTATACCTAATTGAAGCTGGGGAGCAACAAGGAGGGTGTAAACAAAAAAAATACGTAGCTAACGATTGCTAATGTGTCCGATAAATTGACATGTCCGATGACATTTTCTGCCATTAAAGCGACACTGCAGCAAAGGTAATTAAACATAATTGTGTCAGGCCGGGATATTGGGGTTTACAGGTTCAGCCAGTGACCTTTCTTTCATCCTGTCCCCAAATCAGCTCATCAGAGCAGGACAGGATTGCTGGTCCCTCCCTCAGCCTCTTCCTCTAGAATCATCACATTGCTGTCAGCGCAGAACCTGCTCATTATGCGGATTACTCGGCAGAATTACAGATTCAAGGGCCAAGCCCACTATTTTCAGAAGAAAAAAATCATGAGGTGAAAGTGTAAACCTCGATATCTTAATCATTTCTTTTTTTCAATCTGAGAACAGCAAAAAGTTTAGGACAGTGCCAAATATAGCCCAATGCAATAGTATAACAATTATCTTTGCCTGCAGTAGCACTATAATGGCTGCCCCCTTTCCCATGAAGGATCTCCTTTCATGCAGTCAGGTGTATCAGCAGCACAAGTTGCCCAGGCCGGCTCCAGCACACTCTACTATCCTCGGTCATAAAGGCTCTCTAGCTGATTGGGGACAGCAAGTAATGCAAAGGGCTCTTAAACCTCTGTTCAGGCAAAAAAAGAAACTGTACACTTATCGCTTAACTTCCCCCTCCCCCTATTGGTTCGCAGAGGTCCAGTAGTCTAATATTCACTTGTCCCACTACCCAACGGTCAGTGCCTGAAGTGCACCATGCTCAATTCAACACATGTGAGCCAGTCTGTACCAGGTGTAGGTGGGGTCCTTGGACGGCAGGGGACACAATTTTAGGACAAAGCATTAGACTGCTGAACTTCTGCCAACTTTTTATTTTTGCCCAAACAGAGTATTTACCTTGTGCATGTCTGACTACTTTCCACTCAGCACTGGGCCAGGTGAATAAAGGTTGCTTTTAGACTCCTGACTACAAGAGAGCCTTTGAAAGTGGACCTCCTTTGCAATTTTGGACCGGGGCAAGTCCTGGTCCATAGGGTCACTAAACTAACCAGAACTATCATTCCAGTCAGTGAGAACAATCAGGTGGGGTCAGGAAACAGCAGACACCTGCAACCTGTGTTTCAGTTATAAAAAGCTCCAGTAGGAAAAGTAGACTAGCTCTTAAATTCACGCCCAGTGGAAGCAGGCAAGTCCATGTGTGCAGAGAGGGTTAAGGGCCACTTTAGATATTAAACGCAACTTTTTACCTCTAAGCTTTTTCCAGCTCAGCCAAACTGTAAACTTTGATTTGAAATGACCCAGAATGGTCGCAACTGAGGGGAGAAGCATGTGCATCAAAAAGAAAGTACTGACTTGACAAAGAAGCTGCTTTAAGCTGTGCTGTTGGGCGTCATATTTTACATGAAACGTTTTAATTTCCAACTGATCAGCTTTAAATATTGTGCAACCACAATGAAATCCCACCTTGGCAAGCACCAGAGCAGCATCCCTACATGCAGCTGTACACAAACGCCTAGGAAGACCAGACAATCAGATCAACTCAATGCTCAATGAAACTTGATGCCAACCAGCAAGGATACAAAAATACCAATTCTACAGGTGAGTAATCACAGAATTGTATTAGGAGTATACAGTACGTCCTGCTCCAAATCTAATACTTACAGTTGGGATATACTCACCAGATGGCGCTGGACTGCAGAGACATCTAAAATAGGCTCCTCCCGGCCCCATAAATCCCCAGCATTGAAAAGCAGTTAAGGAGAAGCCGGGAGCATTAAACAATTCAAATTATCAACTATAACAATGATAACAATCACCATACAGGTGATCCAGGAAAATGCAAACCAAGGGTGGGTTGGAGCAGGACATACTGTATACTCATAATACCAATTCTACAGGTGAGTAATCACAGAATTGTATTATTCTTAGTATACAGTACATCCTGCTCCAAATCTAATACTTACAGTTGGGAAATCCAATAGCAGTGTCCATAAAGTAGGGTGGGATCCCCAAGAAAATCAGCAGCAGGCAGTTTAAACCACTGCCGCCTGCAGAACTTTGCGGCCAAAAGCAGCATCAGCCAAGGCCCTAACATCAACCTTGTAAAACTTTGAAAAGGTATGAACAGAAGACCAAGTAGCGGCCTTGCAAACTTGTTCAACAGAAGCTTGGTGCTGAAAGGCCCAAGAGGCACCAATAGCATGCGTAGAATGAGCAGTAAGGCGGAAGGGAGGATTCTACACCTTAGCAGAGTAGGCATGAATCACAGCCTGACTAATCCACTTGCTGATAGTAGACTTGGCAGGAGCCAAACCCTTCCTAGGACCAGAAGGGACCACAAAAAGAGCATCAGTTTTCCTGAAAGGTGCAGTAGCCACCAGATAGTACTTCAGACACCTAACCACATCCAAAGAGTGCAAAACCCTCTCCTTAGCATTGCTAGGATTAGGGCACAAAGAAGGAAGAACAATATCCTGATTCAAATGAAAGGCAGACACAACTTTAGGCAGAAAATCGAACCACTACCTTGTCCTGATGCCTCTCATAGTAGGGGGGCTGAATGGACAGAGCCGCCAACTCAGACACACGCATGACAAAAGTGATAGCCACCAGAAACACAACCTTGAGCGTAAAAATGGCCAAGGCAGCATCCTGCACAGGTTCAAAGGGAGCACCCTGCAAGGCTGACAGAACCAAGTTCAAATCCCAAACAGGCACCAAAGGTTTACGTGGGGGACGCACATGAGTGACCCCCTGGAAAAAAGTCCTGATCAGAGGGTGCTGAGCAAAGGACTTCTGGAAAAATACCATTTTGTGAATACTCACCTGTAAAATGGGTATTATAAGTATGTCACACACCCCGCTTCAGATAGTCATTACACTTGGGTTATACTGACCTGTAGATGGCGATCTTGCAGAGATGTCAATAAAAAAAGGAAGGCCCTCCCAGTCCATAAATACTTGGTACCTCCCACTCATTCCCCAGAATTAGAACAGCAGTAAGGAAACAAAGGGACCAGGAAGAACCAAAATAGCCAGTAGCAGTAAAAAGGTTCACCATATAAAGGATCCAGAATGCCATCCACTGAAGCCCGCACATCAACCTTGTAGAACTTGGAAAAAGTGTGCAGGGAAGACCAAGTAGCAGCCTTACAAACCTGCTCAACAGAGGCCTGGTGCTGAAAAGCCCAGGGCGCCCCAACAGCACGAGTAGAATGAGCAGTAACACGAAAAGGGAGAACCTTCCCCTTGGCAGAATAGGCCCCAACAATGGCCTGGCTAATCCATTTACTAATGGAAGACTTGGCGAGAGCCAAACCTTTCCTAGGCCCAGAGGGCACCACAAAAAGGGCGTCAGTCCTACGAAAAGAGGAAGTAGCAACCAAATAGTACTTCACACAGCAAACCACATCCAAAGAATGCAAAACCCTCTCCTTGTCATTGCTGGGCTTGGGACACACGGAGGGTAGAACAATGTCCTGATTAAGATGAAAGGCAGAGACCACCTTAGGAAGGAAATCTGGCTTGAAGCGGAAAACAACCTTGTCCTGATGCCCCTCAAAGTAAGGGGCCTTAATGGACAAAGCCACCAACTCCGCCTAACGGAAGTGATGGCAACCAGAAACGCAACCTTCTGAGTAAGCGTAGAAAGTGCAATATCCTGCAAAGGTTCAAAAGGAGGACCCTGCAAAGCAGAAAGAACCAAATTCAAATCCCAAACTGGGAGCAAAGGCTTCCTAGGAGGCCGCACATGCGTAACCCCCTGGAAAAAGGTCTTAACCAGAGGATGAAGAGCAAAAGACTTTAGAAAGAAAACAGCCAGGGCAGAAACATGCTGTTTCAACGTACTAAGCTGCAAACCTAGGTCCAGACCTGTTGCAGAAATTCCAAAACCCTAGGGATAGAAAACACCCTGCAAGGCAAGGCCCGGACCTCCCACCAATCAATATAAGACCTCCAAATCCTATAGTAGATGGCAGAGGAAGACTTCTTTCTAGCCCTAACCAGAGTCTGAATGACAGCGTCAGAAAGACCTTCCTCCTTCAAGATGGAGGTTTCAGCAGCCACGCCGTCAAAGCCAGCGTTGGTAAATTGGGGTAGAGCAGTGGGCCCTGAGTGAGCAGATCCGGCAGAAGGGGCAGATCTAACTGATCCTCTTACCACGTCTGCGAACCAAACCTGTCTTGGCCATCTTGGAGCCACCAGGACTGCCGATGCGCCCTCTAGGGCCAGCTTGCGCACCACTCTGCCCACCATGGGAAACGGAGGGAACAGATACAGAAACCGCAGATCCCTCCAGTTCAGAGACATGGCATCCGCCGCAAGAGCCAGCGGATCCCACGAGAGAGACACAAATGCCGGAAGCTTGTGATTGTGACGAGAGGCAAAGAGGTCCACCTCCGGAGTCCCCCACTGGTGGCAAAGCGACCGAAACACCTTGGGGCTGAGTGACCATTCCCTCCGGCGAGACGAGCCCCTGCTCAGAAAGTCCGCCTCCGTGTTCTCCACTCCCGGAACGTACACCGCCGAGATGCATGGGACATTGCTCTCAGCCCAAGCCAGGATCAAAGACACTTCCCTGAGGGCACGCCTGCTGCGAGCCCCTCCCTGGTGATTGATGTAGGTGATTGCCGTCCGATTGTCCGACCGAACTTGAACCGGTAGGCCCCGCAACTGATGAGTCAAGTGAGCCAGAACCCACCTGATAGCTCTCGGCTCCAAAACATTGATGGGATCGTGAGCCTCCTGAGCCCCCCACAGTCCCTGAAACTGAAGATTCTTCCAAAATCCCCCCCAACCTGACAGGCTGGCATCCGTGGTGACAGTCTCCCAACGAGGGGTCAGAAAGGATCTGTCCCTCGTCAGATTGCTTGGCGTCAGCCACCACCAAAGGGAACGCCGCACCCGGGGGGACATCAGAAAAGACTGATCCAATGACAGCGGGGACCCGTCCCAGGCCGCCAAGATATGGAGCTGGAGCGTCCTTGTGTGAAACTTGGCAAAGGGAACCGCCTCGAACGATGCCACCATCAATCCCACCAGTCGCATCCCCAGCCGGATGGACGGGCGAGGGATGGATAGGAGACGTCAATTCCTGAATCAGAAGAACCTTGGGCCGGGGGAGGAACACCCTGGCCTGAGAAGTATCCAGAGACATTCCCAGGAACTCCACCACCCTGGAGGGAGAGAGGCAGGACTTGGGATAGTTGATCACCCAGCCGAATCTCTCCAGGGTGGCTACCACAGTCCTGGTATCTAGCTCCGCCTGGTTGAGAGAAGAAGCCACAATAAGAAGATCATCCAGATAAGGCACAATGCAGATACCCTGGGCTCTGAGAAGGGCCATCACCCCCACCAGCACCTTGGTGAAAACCCTTGGAGCCGAGGTGAGGCCAAACGGAAGAGCCACAAACTGAAAATGATGATTTTCTACAAAGAACCTGAGAAATCTCTGGTGTGCCGGAAAGATTGGAATATGCAGGTAAGCATCCTTGATGTCTATGGACGTCATTAAGTCCCCTTGACGAAGTGAGTAGATGTGTGAGCGCAGAGTTTCCATGCGGAACTTCCGGGGACAGACGAACCTGTTGAGCAACTTCAGATCCAGAATGGGATGAACGGAACAGTCCTTCTTGGGCACCGTGAACAGATTGGAATAGTAGCCCAGACCCCGGTCCGAGGGGGGCACCGGGCAAATGACAGCCATGTCCAGAAGACATGCTACAGCCGCCCCTGAGCGGCCAGAGGATCTGAAGGCACCCAAGACCTGAAGAATCTGGGAGGGGGCCGGAACTCTAACTCCGGCTTGTAACCGGAAGACACCACTTCCCGAATCCATCTGTCCAAGACCTCTTGGTCCCAGACCCGGGAGAAGAGTTGCAGCTGTCCCCCCACCCACAAGGGTGAGGGCGCCCCCTCATTGCTGAGCCGGCTTGGCAGCAGCCTTAGGCTTAGAGCCCCAGCTGAGTCCTGGACGGGCACGACCCCTGCCCCGGTTCCAGGAATCACCTCTGGAGGAGGAGAAGGCCACTCCCCTGCCAACACTGGCCCTACGAAAGGAAGGAGCAAAGGAAGCTGCCCCCCGAAAGGGACGAAGCTGCCTCTTACTCTGAGGTAACTTACCACCCCTTGAAACCGAATCCAATTTGTCACCAAAGAGCCGCAACCCCACAAAGGGAAGGGCCGTAAGCGACTTTTTGGACACAAAATCAGCCGCCCACTGGCGCAACCAAACAGACCGCCGGATAGCCACCAGCAAGGCCGAAGTTCTACTACACATTACCAAGGTGTCATCCAAGGCGGCCAGCACAAATGACAAAAACAACTCACATCGCTTAAGGGCGGTGAACTCATCACTAGCCGGGTCAAGCCCGGAAGAGGTCAACAATCCTCTAACAACCGACCTAGCAGCTACTAAAAGAAGGCCGCAAGGCCGACCCAACACTGGCAAAAACGTGACAAGCCATCTGGTCAATGCGTTTATCCTCACCATCCTTGAGAGTAGTGCTGTCCGGAGAATGCAGGATTGAGGTGCTGGACAACCCCAAAACAGGAGCATCCACCTCGGGAGGGGACGACCAGTGCTTCACCGCGTCCACCGGGAAGGGATATTTTTTGTCCCAACCTGGAGGAACACCCGGAATCCGAGTAGGCCTCTCCCATTCCTTGAGAAAAATGCCATCAAAATGCTTTTGATAAGGAAATTCCAAGCACGACTTGGTCACCTCAAAGAATGCCCCCTTCTGCGGGGGAGCCGCCTCAGGGGGAGAAATAGCCAGGACCTCAAACATATGAGCCAGGACTTTAGAGGTATCCAAAGAATCCCCCTGACCCGGCTCAGTATCAGCACCAACAAACTGCTGATCATCGGACCCCTCCGACTCCCAAAAACAGCTCCCCTTCCTCAAGCGGGGAGCAATCAGACCAATCCAGAGAGTCAAACTCATCCAAATCAAAAGCCTGCGTGGCTGTATACAAATGTTTTCTCTTAGCCGGGGCCTTTCTGGCAACAGCACTGGAAAACAATTTTTCAAGATTGGCCAATCTGGCACACACCTCAGATCACATGGGGTACGTATCAAGCGAGGGGGAAAAGGAGAAGAGACTGGCGGAGCAGAACCAGACGCCTGAGATCCGGACTGCCGCGAAATAGTCCGCTGCGCACAGGGTACACAAAGAAATACATCATCCCCCGAAAAGGATACCCCACAGACCAAACACAGCCTGGATTGCCCCGAGGGGGGCCCAAGCCCAGTATCCGGGGAAGCCTCCATATGGTGATTTTTAAAATTAGGCACAATGCCCAGAGGGAATTACGCAGTAAATGCTACCCGGGATGCCCCTTTAAGTCCCACGTGGGAAGAATTTACAGACCCCTAAATTTAACCAGGGACCCTAGGACCAGGAGAACCCCCCTTTTATAGCAACAATGGTCCACCTGGAACACACAGACACAGCAATCAGACCATAATAGCAAATGTCCAAAGGGGTTAATAAAAGAAGCGTTGCCAACAACCCCAAGGAGGGGCATGAATATATACAGAGAAAAAAACTAATGGGGCCACAGGCCACTCACCGACCGTCACACACGCACACCTCGCAGGGGAAGGAAAAAGGCGCGTAGGCAGAGGAAGAAGGAGGGCGGGCGCGGTTCGCAGGCGATCGCGCGAACGCCCGGCCCCGCCCTGAGGGGAAGAAGCTCTCCCGCCGCCATGGCAGACTACAGAGGCCGGCGCCGGACGACCGCTGGATAAGTACCGCGTAATGTAAATTGTAAAGGAGTGGGATATGAAATCACAACCCGCATGCTACAGTAATCAAACACGCACCCACACACACATACAATAAAGGATTGAAATCTACAAGGGACAAGCCCCCCCCCCCTCTAAGGGTGAGGAATCCACGCTAGGGTGGAAGGCCAAGGGACAGGGCATCCCAAACTGGGGTCACCAACCCAGTTAACTGCCTACCCCTTGCCATCTACCCTTGCCCGGACCAGCAGCCTAGGCTGGGAGGCAAGTAAAAACAATAAGGCGGGCAGAAATAGATCAAATAGAGGGCCGGGGGGTCACCCCGGCTACCTTGCAAGGAGGAGATATCCATCTTCTGACTTGCTCGCCGTCTGCAGAGATGAAAGACTGAGGAATGAGTGGGAGGTACCAGGTATTTATGGACTGGGAGGGCCTTCCTTTTTTTATTGACACCTCTGCAAGATTGCCATCTACAGGTCAGTATAACCCAAGTGTAATGACTATCTGAAGCAGGGTGTGTGACATACTTAGAATAAGATAGCCAGGGCAGAAACCTGACCCTTCAGAGTACTGAGTTGGAGCCCCATCTCCAACCCATGCTGCAGGAACTCCAGAATCCTGGGAATAGAGAAGACACGACAGGGGAGAGACTTAGACTCACACCAGTCAATGTAGGCACGCCAAACCCTGTAATAAATGGAAGAGGAAGACTTCTTCCTAGCTTTAATCAAAGTATCCACAACTGAGGAAGACAGCCCCTTCTCCATCAAGATGGAGGTTTCAGCAGCCAAGCCGTCAAAGCCAGAGTTTGTAAATTGGGATGGCGTAGTGAGCCCTGAGTGAGCAGATCTGGCACCAAGGGCAGAGCGCATTGATCTACTGCCAGCTGTACCACGTCTGCGAACCACACTCTTCTTGGCCACCTGGGGGCCACCAGAATTGCTGGCACCCCTTCCAGAGCAATCTTGCGCAGAACCGGGGGTTCAGAATTGGGGGGGGGGGGGGAAGACATACACGAACTGAAAGTCCTTCCATGACATTGCTAGCACATCCGAGGTCAGGGCCAGAGGATCCCTGGACAGAGAGACAAAAGCTGGAAGCTTGTGATTGTGGCGGGACGCAAACAGATCCACATCTGGTTGGCCCCAACAGTGACACAGAGATTGAAACACCCTGCTGCATAGGGACCATTCTCCCTGGCGAGAGGTCCCCCTGCTCAGAGAGTCCGCCAGGAAATTTTCCATCCCCGGGATGTACACAGCTGAAATGCAGGGGACATTGGCCTCCGCCCAATTCAGGATCAGAGACGCTTCCTGGAGGGCCCCCTTGCTCCGGGTCCCTCCCTGATGATTGATGTAGGCAACTGCCGTCTGGTTGTCCAAGCGCACCTGAACAGGCAGGCCCTGAAGATGAGTAGTCAAGCGAGCCAGAACTAACCTGATCGCTCGCAGCTCCAAGACGTTGATAGGAGTGTGGGCCTCCTGGGGGCCCCACCTCCCCTGGAACCGCAGGGACTTCCAGAAACCACCCCGAACCTGACAGACTGGCATCTGTGGTGACCATCTCCCAGGAAGGGGCAAGAAAGGATCTGCCCCCCAACAGGTTCCTTGAGTCCATCCACCACAAGAGGGACCTCCTGACCAGGGGTGAGAGCACACAGACCCTGTCCAGGGACGCTGGGTCCTTGTCCCATACAGACAATAGTTGAAGTTGCAGAGGCCTCAAGTGGAACTGAGCATAAGGGACCGCCTCGAAGCATGCCACCATCAGGCCCACCAGCTGCATCCCCTGCCTGATTGAGGGATGGGGACAAGCTAGGAGGGACTGAGCCTGTGCAATCAGACTGTCCACCTTCTGCTGAGGAAGGAAGATCCTTGCTTGAACTGTATCCAGATTCATTCCTAGGAATGAGTTACCAAGGAAGGGGACAGTGAGGACTTGGGGTGGTTGATCACCCATCCAAATGACTCCAGAGTGGAAACCACCAGCTGAGTATCCAACTCTGCCTGATGTAGAGACTGGGAAGTGATGAGGATGTCTTCCAGATAGGGAAGCACGCGGACGCCCTGACATCTCAGTAGAGACATCACGTCAGCCAGCACCTTGGTGAACACCCTGGGAGCTGAAGTGAGGCCGAAGGGCAAGGCCACAAATTGGTAGTGTTGATCCATCAGAGCGAACCTGAGGAACCTTTGTTGACCTGGGAACACAGGAATATGAAGGTAAGCATCTTTGATGTCCACAGAAGTCATGAAATCCCCTTGGCGTAGGGAACTGATGGCAGAGCGCAGAGTCTCCATGCGAAAGCGCCTGCCCCTGACAACCTTGTTGAAAATCTTTAAGTCCAGGATGGGCCTGACAGACCCATCCTTTTTGGGTACTGTGAATAGGTTGGAATAAAAGCCCTTGCCTTTTTCTCTTAAAGGGACCTGGCAGATGATCCCCAGCTCCAGGAGGCCTTGCACTGCTTGCACTAGCTCCTGAGCTGACACAGGGTCCTGAGGAATCCAGGATCTGATGAATCTTGGAGGGGGATCGGCAGCAAACTCCAACATGTAACCGGAGGACACTACCTCCTGAATCCACCGGTCTGAGACATGAAGCCTCCAGACGTGAGCGAAGTGCTGCAGCCGTCCCCCCACCCGGATGGGTGAGGGCGCCCCTTCATGCCTGAGGGGGCTTGGGAGAGGATTTAGCTTTGGGACCCCAGGAGGAGCCAGGACGTCCACGTACTCTGCCTCTACCCCAGAAATCTCCCCGGGCCCCAGGGAAAGATACCCCCCTTCCCTGTCTTCCACCACGGTAAGGGGAGGAGAAGGAACCCTGACCCCGAAAGGGCCGAGGTTGCCGCCTGCGCTGGGGTAACCTGCCTCCCTTAGCAAAAAGGTCCAGGCGGTCTCCAAACAGATGCAGTCCTTTAAAGGGAAACCCAGTGAGGGCCTTCTTGGCAGCATTGTCAGCAGCCCACTGGCGCAGCCAAACCGAGCGGCGTATAGCCACCACGAGGGCAGAAGTTCTGGCACACATTCTGATGGTGTCATCCAATGCTGTAGGACAAAATTTACAAAAACATCACAACTGGAGAATGCATTAAACACCTCACAAGGCAAATCATCAGGGGCACTATCAAGCATATTTCTGATAAGGGTTATAGTGGCCACAGCAGTAATAGCAGAGGCACAGACCGGGCGCAGCGCCGTCCCCGAACATGCAAAGGTGTGGGAGGCCAGCTGGTCAAAGCGCCGGTCCTCAGCATCCCGCAGGGTAGTAGAATCAGGGGAATGCTTGACAGAGGTGTTAGATAGCCCTAGGATCGGGGCATCCACCTCGGGGGGGGGATGACCAACATTTAACCACCTCAGCATGAAAGGGATACTTCCTATCCCAACTCTTTGTCACCCCGGGAAGTTTACTGGGGCGCTCCCATTCCTTGAGCACAAGGTTATGGAAATGTGCCTGCTCTGGACATTCCAAACGTGATTTTGCTGTATAGAAAAGCTCCCCTCTTTGCCTGGGACCCTCACCAGAGCCTCTGGGTCAATAATCTGTCAGTGTCATCTGGGGCCCAGGGGTCAGAGACAGAATCGTCATGACCCCTTGGTCTCTCAGATGAGCCTGAATCAGAAAAGAGCTCCCCTTCGTCAGACGGGGTATAGCCACACAGATTCATAAACTCCTCAGTTCCCATAGGGAAAAACAGTGACATTAGGCGTCAAGAGTCGCTTCTTAGCAGGGGCCTTACGCGCTAAGGACTTAGCAATAATCTGTTCAACAGTAGCCAGTCTAGAAGACACATCAGGCTGAGAATCCCCACTAGTATGTAACTCAGTAGGAGTGAGATTTAAGCTTGGGGGAGTAGGTGAAGTGAAATGAGGTGCAGCCACTGGCAGGCCAGATTGCAATGTAAGCACCTGCTCAGCACAGGGTACACAGACCCGCGCCTTGTCAGCGTCAGCATGAGGCTGCCCACATGCTACACACAGCCGGTCTTGTCCCGAAGGGATCCCGGTAACATTATCCTGGATGCCTCCATATGGGGATTATAGCGGCGCTATACGCCGATAGGGAATAATGCTATATAGCAACCCTGGATGCCCCAATAACCCGCTAGGGACGTGGGAGTATAATTTTTGCAAGGCCTACAAGTAATATACTAAAAACAGGGCCGCGAGAAGCCAAGAAGGCTTTGTCCCGCCTGAAAGACATAAGCAGACAAGACCTTAAGTACATCGTAACAAAAGTGAAGCAGATAAAGCCGCCCGCGAGGGCACTTACAGACCGCGGTAGGTAGGAGTCTGTCGTGCATAGGCCAACCAAGTCAGAAAAGATGGCGCCGGTATACCTCGAGGGGCGGGCCAGTAACAGCGATGACGCGGAAGGCGCCAAAGACGGGCCCCGCCCCCCCGCGAAGAGCCGGGAAGGCCAACAGCCAATGATGGCGCACCAGCGCCTGAGGTAATGCCGCCGCCAAGTGCGGAACCAAGTCAGCGCGTGGCGGCGGTAAATTTAAAAGCAATAAAGACAAGTCAGCGCGGCGGCTGACACAAGAATAAAGACATGTAAAAGGTGAAAGCACAGACTTCATAACCTACATATCTATACACATACACCCCCCCCCCCCCTTTTCCCCCAAAGACTATAAGGAGGATGAGGGAGGATGGCGGCCCCGAAATAGGGCCCACCGATAGACAGGGGCAAGGGGCAATAGTGCGGGAGGGGCATCCATAGAGGCTCACCATAAGCCTGAACCGACTACCCTTTGGTGGGGGATTGCGGTGGAGCAGCGCTCCTAAGTACCTGACAGCGGTGCTGCCTACCTTCACCCGACCAGCGCAGCCAAGGCTGGGAGGCATATTACTAGTGGAATGGGTGGGAATAGTCCTACAGGGCCGCAGGTTAATAACCCCGCTCACCTGCGAGTAGAGAGCCAATTTCTCGTCCTTCGCAGCCAGACTGCAGAGAAATTCTGGGGATTTGTGGGAGGTCCCGGGGTATTTGAGGGGCTGGGAGGAGCCTATTTTCGATTTCTCTGCAGTCCAGCGCCATCTGGCGGAGTATATCCCAACTGTAAGTATTAGATATGGAGAAGGACGTACTGTATACTAAGAATATGCCTGGAGCCAAGACCAAACCAGCCAAACAGCTCATTAATGTTACAGAAAAATTAGGATAGGAGCATGCTGCTGTGATGTAACTGAAACCTAGCTAGTGCTCGACATTGGTGACAGGTACGCTTTAATAATCCAGTCTCCGCATATGTGAGAACATTCTTACTTCACACACTCAAAGTAAACATCAGTATCACATAGAATGATTTCACTGTCCTCAGGGCAGTGTAGTCAGTGTCCAATAGTCTAATAAGAGATGGACAATAACCCAGGCTCTGCATACAAAACTCCCATGGCTGGGGGATACTCACGGCCATTGGTGTATTTTTCTTGACTTTGTAGTGTTCCGGATCTGCTCAGCTTCATGTTGCTGTATTCCAGACCTGCAGAAAAAACAAAAAAACAAGGGCAGAGTTAGACTGGTTGAAGTCACGAGTAAGAATTGTGTTCAAAATACACAACAGTGCAGAGAGTGGAGACGCTACAAGTGGAAACATTTCTGCAAAGCAATGTTCAACAGCTGTAATAAACTTAAATCCTTCTGTGAAGGTGAGGGGAACAATATCCATATAACCAGGGCCGGTGCCAGCACCAGGCAAGGCAGGCCGGTGCCCACATCTCCTCGAATGGCAGGGTTCCACACAACGGGGCATCTTGATTTAGATTCTAGGTGAGGAAGTGCTGGGTTTTGTACGGCTTTTAAGTTGCCCACCCCAGCTGATTTCCCTTTTCCCAAGGGCTTACATAAACCTGGAGCCGGACCTGCATATAACACTTGTTTCCTTTTTACATATCTAATTCAGGGCTTAAAAATGGTCTAATTTTGGTCCACTGTAATGTGAAATGTATTTCTTCAGGTGGCTAAAGCCTCCTTTGCAAGTTGCCAGAGGGGTTCTGATCAGGGGCACCAAACTACCCTGCATTAGAGAGATACTGACTTTACCGAGAACAGCTAGTAGCTAGCTGTGCAGAATACGCAGCTCATCCAATAGGGACTTGTGTCACTGAAGTGCATAGCTTGACTGTTTGAATGTTGGTCTGCTTTAATCAGAGAGGAAAAAAAAAAAAGAAGGACAGACTCCTGGACAGTCCATGTGAGCAATGTGGCTTTGCCCCAACAGCTCTCAGTCGTGCAGCAGGTGTTTGAACTTGTTGCTGTTTGAATGACTTTTACTGGCAGTTTAAACCGCCCTCTGGGCGATTGTTTACCCGTCACACGTAGCGATCTGCGGCATGCTCGGTGCATTTAGGGTTACACTACCAGACAGAGCTATTTACATTCTGACGTTGAAATAGACCAGCGCTGACAAATGGCTCAACGGCCAACCAGTCTCATTAACGTAGTTTCCAAATTTCCTCCATCCTACATACCACATTAATGAGACGTCATTTATTCCTCACAACATAAACCCAAAGACAGGATTCAAAATAAATCTTTCAGTCAACAAGGATGAGAAAAGCTTTAAAAATACAATTCTGTGATTACTCACCTTGTAGAATTGGTATTATAAGTATGCAGCATGTCCTGCTCCAGATAATATTCATAACAGCTGGGTTTACCTCCACTAGAGGGCGATTTACTGCAGAGATAGCAAAAAGAGGCCCCTCCCGGTCTATATATACCTGGGACCTCCCACTAATTCCCCAGTATCGAAAAGCAGTAAGGAAAACCAGGAGAAGCCAATTGAAAGATTAACCATGTTAACAAGGATAACAATCACCATATAGAGGATCCAAGAATAAAGCAATCAGGGTGGGGTGGAGCAGGACGTGCTGCATACTTATAATACCAATTCTACAAGGTGAGTAATCACAGACGTGTATTATTCTAAGTATGCAGCACGTCCTGCTCCAGATAATATTCACAACAGCTGGGACATCCAATAGCAGTGTCTAAAACTTAGGGTGGGATCCCAGAAGCAACAACGCGCAGTTCAAACCACTGCCGCCTGCAGAACCTTGCGGCCAAAAACAGCATCTGCTGAGGCCCGAACATCAACCTTGTAAAACTTGGAAAAGGTATGAACAGAAGACCAAGTAGCAGCCTTACAAACTTGTTCAACAGAAGCCTGGTGCTGGAAGGCCCAGGAGGACCCAACAGCACGAGTAGAATGAGAAGTAACACGGAAAGGAGGATCCTTTCCCCTAGCAGAGTAGGCCCTAAGGATAGCCTGACGAATCCATTTGCCAATAGTAGACTTAGCAGGAGCCAGCCCCTTCTTGGGACCCGAAGGGACCACAAACAAGGCATCAGTTTTCCTGAAAGGTGCAGTAGCCACCAAATTCCTGACCACATCCAGGGAATGCAAGGCCCTCTCCTTGGAATTACCAGGATTAGGGCACAAGGAAGGAAGAACAATGTCCTGATTGAGATGGAAGGCAGAGACAACCTTAGGCAAGAAATCTGGTTTAAAGCGAAAAACCACCTTGTCCTGGTGTCTCTCAAAGTAGGGGGCCTGAATAGAAAGGGCCGCCAACTCTGAAACACGCCCGACAGAGGTGATAGCCACCAAAAAGGCCACTTTAAGAGTAAGAACAGACAGAGGAGCCGTCTGCACAGCCTCAAATGGAGGGCCCTGAAGGGCCGACAAAACCAAATTCAAGTCCCAGACCGGCAATAGAGGTTTGCGGGGGGGGGGGGACGCACATGAGCAACCCCCTGGAAGAAGGTCTTGACCAGAGGATGCTGAGCGAAAGATCTCTGGAAGAAAACTGCCAAGGCAGAAACTTGACCCTTGAGAGTGCTGAGCCGAAGCCCCAGATCCAGACCATGTTGAAGGAACTCCAGGATCCTAGGAATGGAAAACACCCGACAGGGAAGGACCCTAGACTCACACCAGTCAAGGCAGGTCCTGTAGTAGATGGTAGAGGAAGATTTCTTCCTAGCCCTGATCAGAGTATTACCAACCGAATCAGAAAGTCCTTCTTCCCTTAAGATGGCGGTTTCAGCAGCCGGGCCGTCAAAGCCAGCGTTTGTAAATTGGGATAACATAGCTGCCCCTGAGAGAGAAGGTCCGGTACCAAGGGAAGAGTGTAATGATCTACTGCCAGCTGCACGACGTCTGAACCACACCTGTCTTGGCCTCCTGGGGGCCACCAGAATAGCTGGCACCCTTTCCTGCACCAGCTTGCGCAGAACCCTGCCCAGAAGCGGAAACGGAGGAAAGAGGTACAGGAGATCGCACCCCTGCCAGGGCAAGGTCAGATCATCCACCGCAAGGGCCAGGGGATCCTGGGACAGAGAGACAAATGCTGGGAGCTTGTGATTGTGGTGAGATGCAAACAGATCCACGTCCGGAACCCCCCCAACGGTGACATAAGGATAGGAAGGCCTCTCTGCTGAGAGATCATTCCCCCAGGCAAGAGGTCCCCCTGCTCAGAGAATCTGCCTCCAGATTCTCCACCCCCAGAATGTATACTGCTGAGATACAAGGAACATTGTCCTCCGCCCAGGACAGGATCATGGACACCTCCTTGAGGGCACTCTGGCTCCGAGTCCCTCCCTAATGATTGATGTAGGCGACCGCCGTCTGGTTGTCGGAACGAACCTGGACCGGCAGGCCCTGAAGGTGAGGAGTCAACTGAGCCAGTACCAACAGAACCGCCCTCAGCTCCAGGACGTTGATGGGAGCATGAGCCTCCTGAGGGCCCCACAGCCCCTGGAATTGAAGGGATCTCCAGTAGCCCCCCCAACCTGACAGACTGGCATCTGTAGAGACCGTCTCCCAACAAGGCGCCAGAAATGATCTGCCCCCAAGAAGGTTCCTCAAGTCCAGCCTCCACAGGAGGGACCGCCGAGCCAGAGGAGAAAGAACAAAGGCCTGATCCAGAGACAGGGGACTCTTGTCCCAGACTGAAAGGAGATGGTGCTGAAGGGGTCTCATGTGGAATTGAGCATAAGGGACTGCCTCGAAGCAGGCCACCATCTGTCCCAACTGCATTCCTTGCCGGATGGAAGGACGAGGACTGGACAGCATGAAATGAACCAGAGCTTGAAGAGAGTCCACCTTCTGCTGAGGAAGAAAAATCCTGGCCTGAAGGGTATCCAGATTCAAGCCCAGGAAGGGATTCACCCAGGACGGAGAGAGGGAGGATTTGGGTTAATTGATCACCCATCCGAATGTTCCCAGGGCAGTCACCACCGCCTGAGTAGCCAATTCTGGAGATAATGCTGCTGGAGAGAATGAGATGTAATGAGAAGGTCGTCCAGATAAGGGAGAATGTGAATGCCCTTGGCCCGGAGAAGGGCCATCACCCCCGCCAGCACCTTGGTGAACACTCTGGGGGCTGAGGTGAGACCGAAGGGAAGTACCACAAATTGGAAGTGCCGGACCTCCACGGCGAACCTGAGGAACCGCTGATGCCCTGGGAAGACTGGCACATGAAGGTAAGCATCCTTGATGTCTATGGAGGTTATGAAGAGCCAATCGCGGAGCGCAGGGTCTCCATGCAAAAATGTCTGGTCCTGATGAACTTGTTGAGAAGCTTTAAGTCCAGGATGGGCCTGATGGAGCCATCCTTTTTGGGTACTGTGAAGAGATTGGAATAACCCTGACCTCTCTCCCCCGGAGGGACCGGACAGATGACCCCCATATCCAATAGGTTCTGTACAGCCAGAAACAGACCCCGAGCTGCCAGGGGGTCGAAAGGAATCCGAGACCTGAGGAATCTTGGAGGCGGCCATGCAGCGAACTCTAGCTTGTAGCCGGAGGACACAACCTCCAGAATCCACCTGTCCGAGACCTGTTGTCCCCAGACATGAGCGAAGAGCCGCAGCCGCCCCCCCACCCGTAAGGGTGAGGGCGCCCCTTCATGGCTGGGCGGACTTGACAGATTTGGGCTTGGAGCTCCAGGAGGATCCGGGATGGGCACGGCCTCTGCCCTTGCCCCAGAAGTCTCCCCTGTGCCCCGCAAAGGATACCCCCTCCCTGACCTGGATCCACGAAAGGAGGGAGTAAAGGACCCCGAACAGGCCGCGGCTGTCTTTTGAGTTGGGGCAACTTACCTCCCTTTGCAAAAAGGTCCAAATGGTCACCAAAAAGGCGCAGCCCCTTAAAAGGGAAGCCCTGTGAGAGCCTTCTTAGCAGCATTGTCAGCTGCCCACTGGCGCAGCCAAACAGAGCGGCGAATAGAAACAACCAGAGCCGAGGTCCTGCTACACATCCTAATGGTGTAATCTAAGGCAGAAAGAACATAAGTGATAAAACATCTCACATTGTGATAAGGCTCTGAACTCGGCACTAGAAGAATCATCAGAGGACCCTTCCAGAAGGCCCTTGACCAGAGTCCTAATAGCCACTGCAGTAATAGCAGACGCACAGACTGGGCGCAGGGCCGATCCTACACAGGCAAAGGCATGGGAAGCCAGCTGATCAATACGCCGGTCCTCACTATCCTTCAAGGTAGTGGAATCAGGAGTATGCACCACAGAAGTGTTGGACAACCCCAACACAGGGGCATCCACTACCGGGGGAGTTGGCCAACATTTAACCACATCCGAGGGAAAAGGGTACCTTTTATCCCATCCCTTAGGGATACCAGGAAGCCGGCTAGGCCGCTCCCATTCCTTGAGAACCAGATTATTGAAATGTGCCTGTTCTGGAAATTCCTGCTTCCTCTGAGCCGGCATCAGCGCCAAGGCAATGCTGATCATCAGAAAATTCTGAATTCGAGAATAATTCCCCTTCCTTAAGTGGGGTATAGTCAGATAAATCAAGGAAATCTTCAGGAAAGGCTGACGCAGCAGGCGCCACAGAGCTAGCAATCAATCTCTCAATGTTGGCCAGCCTGGAAGACACATCAAGCTGAGACTCCCCACTAGTATTGAGTTCACTGGGAGTCAGAAGAAATGGTGAGCGCAGACCCAGACAGCCCGCGCAAGCGCCTGCTGGGCGCAGGGTACACAGACCCGCACATCATCGCTCACAGGGGATGCCCCACACACAGCCGGGCTTGTCCCGATGGGACCCCCGAGCACAATATCCTGTGAAGCCTCCATATGGTGATTTTAGTGGCACAACAGGCCCATAGGAATTACGCTGTACAGCTCCCCTGGATGCCCCAAATGTCCGCTAGGAGAGTGGGAGGATTTAACTATATAGGCCTCTAATAAGTTACAGGGAACTAATAGAGGGGACAGGACCGGAAGAAACCTCTAATCAGTTTTCCTGCCTGAAAGCCATAAGACAATACACCCCATCAGTTATATAGCAAAAATAAATAATAGCAAATTAATGCCCGTTGGGGCACTCACGGACCGCCAAAGAGCTTGCAATCGTCGAGTCAGCAGAGGCAAGATGGCGCTGGAGGGCTCTGAAGGGGTAAGCCACGCCCCCTCCAGGAATCGCGGGGACAGGCCAATAGCAAGCCACCCCACAGGCCAATCAGTGCACAGCAAGCCCCGGAGTGACGTCACCGCTGACGCCGCAGGGCGCGCGAGTCAGCGGCGGGGAATTCAAATATGGCAAGGGGAGAGGAGAAGCACTGAGCAGAGTGCCAGCGCTAGCATGTAAAGAACACAGCCACAGCATAACACAGTGGTGTGAGGGCAAGCACTTACACGCACAGACACTCACCCCCCCCCCCCGACCGAACCAGGATAGTGGGAGAAGGGGGAAGTAGGATGCCCATAAATACATTTAGGACATGTAAAGTAGGGCAAGGAGCGGACGGGGCATCCCAATTCAGGTTCACCATACCTGGACCGCCTACCCTTTCGTGGGGGATTTGCGGCCTATAATAGATGCTGCCTACCATCACCCGACCACGCAGCCAAGGCTGGGAGGCAGAATAAAAGGTGCAACGGGTGGGAATAGTCCTACAGGGTCATGGGCTGTGAAGCCCAGCTCACCTGCGAGAAGAGAAGCCATCTTGACCTTCGCAGCCACTGCAGAGAAGATTCTGGGGAATTAGTGGGAGGTCCCGGGTATATATGGACCGGGAGGGGCCTTTTTTTGCCATCTCTGCAGTAAAGCGCCCTCTAGTGGAGGTAAACCCAGCTGTTATGAATATTATCTGGAGCAGGACGTGCTGCATACTTAGAATAGTGGGATTATTATCAGCCATCTGATCCCCTTTCCTCTTTCCTACAGTATTGGGCTAATCACCATTACAGCGGACCTACAAGCTCCATGGCAACTGTGCCAGGGAGGATCCTGTTCCACGCTTCCATTCAGGCTGGGAGTGTGAGCGCTACTCGGACTAGAGGACTAGAGGGAAGCCATATATGTGACCAGCAGGCTAGTCCCATCATTTTGCATTTGAGATCAGCCAATTGGTGATCTCAAATCTGCAAGGTGGGCATGGCTGCAGGAGTGGAAAAAACATTTTTCAAAACCTAACCTCCACCAAGATGGCATAAATCGCCCAATGTACTTGCGTCTAGTCAAAGTGTTTTGATCTTCATTAAAAAGGGACAAGGAGGAAGAATACCCCCCTTTTTCACACCCACAGCAGATTCCACTCAGACCAGTGCTCAGAAAAAGCCCTGTTTCTAAGAAGCAGTTCCGCAGCCGTCAGTCATGGCCCGCAGTGCATGTAAATGCCCAAGCATTGCCTTGTGCAACCCTGTCTATTGCAGTGAATGGAGCTGAGCAACTACAGACACGGACGTGAGGGCAGATCCATGACAGCCATGGAAATCCTCAGAAACTGGGGTGTGTTTGAGCACTGGACTGATTGAAATCTGCTGCGGAGGAGAAGAAAAAAGTAGAATGAATGGGGGGGGGGGGCAGGTTGAGTCACTGTGATATAATGGGCTGATGGAGCGTGCATCAGGGCCCGATTACAACAGAAATGTCTTCCCACTGGACAGCAAGGAGAAAGAAGCTGCAACGCTGGGAAGGTGAGAATAATTTTTCTTTTTGGTTTTTAATGGTCATATTTTCTGGTCACATTTGGGGGGGGGGGGGTGAATCATACTAGCACTTGTTCCCTTTAACCATTGATCAGGGGGGCTTTTTAAGATCCTCAATCCTGATTCGAGAATTGTAAGAACAGAGAATGCTGGTCCCCTGGCTGGTTGCCATGGCTACAGTACACCTCAGTTAAGATATATACTGTATAACTAAAATGTGTTCATGATGAGACCAAAAGATATGTGCGAATGACTGACAAGCCGCACCAAGCGCCTGGCCAAACAAATTTCACCCATGAACAGTTTAGCCTCTCCCCACATATCGGAAATATCAGGTTTAATAACCTGTAGGTGTGAAAGTGGTGACACCGGTCCCCCCTGCCATAAATCCTGCACACAGCTTCTTTGCATGAACAGACCCTTTACCATATAATGACAGGAATCATCGTACAGGTAATAATGCCTTCAGGAGATTAAACATGCTTGTGTGCTGAATCACAAACAAGGAAAGCCTTAAACTGGAACAACCACCTGGTTAGAAGGTTTATTTACCTGTATAGTAGGGGTGTGAATTTGCAAGAATCCGTCGATACGATACGTATCGCGATACATGTGTGACAAAACGATATATCCCGATTCGGTCTCAAAGACAATATATTGCGATTTTTCTAAATTTTATTTTTTTGACTATCCCAGGTTTTGGTCCCTGCCCCTGGGGCACCCCAATCGGGGGTGCCCCTCTGCGCAAGACCCCCCCCACCCAATTGTCTAAGGCAACTCATCTCTTCCTGGTCCTACGGTGCGTCTAAAAGCAACGGCTCTGAGCGCGCTGGCGGCCGCATCCTTCACTTCCCTCTAACAGAAATTTGCAAATGCCTGACACAGGCACACGAGGGATAGCGGGGATGCAGCCACGGCTCGCGCATGCGCCATTGGACCGGGAAACAAGGTAAGTGAATGGTGTGACCCGGGGGTTTTACACAGCGGGCTATCCCGGTTTTGGATGCCCCGGGGAGGGGGGGGGGCTTGGGGGAAATCTATCGGAGTGGGTTTTGGTCCACTTTAAGCACAGAATAATTTTGCCCAGAACAGTTGCCGACATGTGCCGAAAAATGCTTTTGCTGGGATGGCCACAGCATTATTTTGCCAGAGGCACAGATTATTTTGCCCAAGACAGACAAAACAATGAAATATATTGTCCAGGTTGAATAAAGACTCGGCACAGCATGGTACACAAACCTACATTGTGGTTGGCTTCAATCCTTCACCATCAACATGTGTTACCAGAGCAGCTGCTTGGACGTGGCAAGGATGAAACAGAGGAAGAGCAATGGTGGAAAGGATGGCGGCCAGACTGGAAATTCAGTAATGCCAAGAAGCTAGGACTTGCTCAGGAGAAGCTGGCTCTGTTTAATTATAGGGGTTGATATAAGCCAAATTATGTACTTCTAGAGGGGTATTTAGCCATTTTCCAACAAGTTCAGAATTAACCATACTGCCACAGAGTACCATTTTAACTTCAATTTTTGATTGACTAAAAGTAGGTTGGAAACAGCCTAGGTAGTGGTGGCAAGGATGCATTCAGGGGTGGCCACAAGGATGAACCAAGCAGTAGCAGGAAGTATGCTATAAGTTGCGGTCCAAATGTTGCAAGCACTAATTGCCCGATTTTCTCTTCTTTTGTCAAGCTGGAGTATTCCTGTCCAAGCATAGCGCAAGCTGCTACGTAGGAAAGGAGTGTGTGGATTTGGGTAGCACCCCGCTTTTATGTTTTTCATCCCAATACGGGCCTCTATTTATCAAGTTTACCAATTTCTTCAGCCTTTAGTTCCCAATCTTTTCTAGTGCATATTAAAAAGGCCTACAGAGGCATTCTCACTGGAGACAGGAGCCCTCGTCCCAACATTTCTCGACAGCTGATGGGAACATTCCCTGGCCCATTAATTGACTTCTTGCAGTTTTATCTGGTTAAAAACAAGCAATTAGCTTCTGCAATAAATTACATGGTTTAAAGCGGTCCTTCACTCTGAATAACAGTCTATCTTATATGTTTCCCCCACCCTGTACATACAGATCGTTCACATTAAAAATCATCCTACTTGCATCTACTGCATGTTATGAGCCTTTAAACATTCAAGATGGCGGCTCATGGGACGTCAGGCAGCCTGCAAACCGGGAAGTGCCTTCTGACTGGGCTGCTCTGCATTCTGGGATTGCTGACCTTTTCCTGACCCCAGCTCTGCTCAGCACAGCCATAACCTGCCCCCTGTACTTTATCCCACTCTCCTCTCCTCAGTTGCAGTCCAGTGGGGGAAAGAATAATAAGTAAGTGACTAAAAACTTAAAATATATTAATTTTATATGCTGGCTGAATCGTTTAAGTGTTTGGGATTTTCAATAAATCATGGTGAAGGTCCAGTTTAAAGTGGACCAACACCCAGGATTTTCAATATCCTGGGTGTTGGTCCACTTCAGAGGGGCATCCGAGATCAGGATGCCCCGCTGTGTGAAACCCCCCCAAAAAACGTACCTTTTCGGCCTCCTGCGCGTCCCTCTTACTACTACTACTACTTACTACTGCTAGAGGGGCGCGCGGGAGGCGGAGGCGGCTGATCGGTCGTCGATAAGGTAAGGTTTTTGGGGGCTTTTTTTGGGGGGGGGTTCACCCCGCGGGACATCCCAATCTCGGATGAGGGAGGTGATCACCCCTGGGTGTTGGTCCACTTTAAGGGCAGCACTTGAAACATTACTTTGGAGGCACAAAGATTTCACCATGCGTTAATCTTGAATGTCACTTCCCAAAAATGCCAGGTCATATTTTAACAAGATCAGCCTAGCTGCCCTTTCATAAAGCCTGATGAAGTTGGGTAGACACATGTTTCTGTAAGTCGGCAAGCAGGGCTCTCTGTTCTGGGAGAGAGATGGAAAGTGAGACACATGGTCTAATTTCACGGGTTGCCCTCGAATTATTTTATGAAAGCCAATAGAACTGAAGTTTATTTGCTACAGGCTCTGTTCCCAAATAAAATTGCAATGCAGTATTTCCCCCCTCCCTAGCCCAAAGTAATATACAATGATACACATTTTTTTCTTTCTAAGAGAGGTCACTTTCTAGTCCACTCAGCATTTACCCCCAATGAGGCAACAAGTCCCAAGACTAATTCAAGCTAAAGAAACAATGAAAGTAATAAGGCAGCATGTTGGTAACCTGAGGCCTGTCAAAACATGCCTCTCTATTATATATAGTTTTGAGGGAAGATCTGCCAACTCAAATGTCATTGGGGGGCAAAGGAGAAATTGAACGTAGCTGCTAAGCAAAACCAAGCAACCCGAAAAGAAAAATAGCCCAATAGGGGTGTTAGAATAGATTCTAGAAAGAAAAAAAGTGTGGTTCTAGTATCGAATGAAATAATACAATTCTGTGAGTACTCACCTGTAGAATTGTTTTTACTGTGTGCAGCACGGCCTGTTTCATTTAATCCTTACTTCTGGGTATTCCGCCACAAGGTGGCGCAGGGGACGGCAGAAGATTTGTGGCTCCTCCCGGCCCCATATAAAACCAGGAATCACCCATAGACCCCCAGTGTTGAAAAGCAGTTATGCAAGAAGCCGGGAGATAATCAAGATAGACAAAAGCCTCACAACCCTAAAAATTGGAACAAATCACCATAAAGAGGCAACCAAGAATAACGATAACAAGGGAGGGATGAAACAGGCCGTGCTGTACACAGTAAACAATTCTACAGGTGAGTACTCACAGAACTGTATTTTTCCCAGTGTACAGCACGGCCCGTTTCATTTAATCCTTACTTCTGGGACATCCAATAGCAGTGTCCGTAAAAGTAGGGTGGGATCCCCAAAGAGTAACGGCAGGCAGTTCAAACCACTACTGCCTAAAGTACCTTGCGGCCAAAAGCAGCATCAGCTGAGGCCTTAACATCAACCTTGTAGAACTTGGAAAAAGTATGAACAGAAGACCAAGTAGCGGCCTTACAAACTTGTTCAACAGAAGCTTGGTGCTGAAAAGCCCAAGAAGCACCAATAGCTCGAGTGGAATGAGCAGTAACACGGAAGGGAGGTTCCTTCCCTTTAGCAGAATAGGCTTGCACCACTGCCTGACGGATCCACTTGCTGATCGTAGATTTGGCTGGAGGCAAACCCTTCCTAGGTCCAGCAGGAAGAACAAAAAGAGCATCAGATTTCCTAAAGGACTCAGTAGCAACCAAATAAAACTTCAGTGCCCTGACAACATCCAGAGAATGAAGGGTCCGTTCCTTAGAATTAGCAGGGTTAGGACACAAGGAGGGTAAGAATGTCCTGACTGACATGGAAAGCAGACACAACCTTGGGCAGGAAATCTGGTTTAAGTCGGAACACTACCTTATCCTGATGCTGCTCAAATAAACTCGCCTGACCGAAGTAATAGCCACCAAAAAGGCCACCTTAAGAGTCAGAATGGGCAACGCAGCCTCACGCTGCAGGTTCAAAGGAAGGACCCTGTAGAGCAGACAACACCAAATTTAAGTCCCAAACGGGTAGCATAGGCTTACGCGGCAGACGCACATGAGTAACTCCCTGGAAGAAAGTCTTAACAAGCCTGTGATTGGCAAACACCTGTCCGACACCTGTCCTTTGAGAGTACTAAGTTGAAGGCCCGAGTCCAAACCTAGTTGTAAAAACTCCAGAATCCTGGGGATAGAAAACAACCGACAAGGAAGAGAATTGGACTCGCACCAGGCAATATAAGCATGCCAGACCCTGTAGTAGATAAAAGATGAAGATTTCTTCCGAATCATGGTATCAACAACAGAGGCCAGCAAACCCCTTGACCATCAAGATGGAGGTTTCAGCAGCCAAGCATTTAAAGCCAGCGTTTGTAATTTGGGATGGCGCAGCTGTCCCTGAGTGAGAAGCTCTGGATCCTTGGGCAAGACGTACTGATCTACTGCTATCTGTACGACGTCCACGAACCACACCCTCCTCGGCCAACAGGGGCCCACCAGAATGGCCGGTACCCCCTCCTGGGCAATCTTGCGCAGCACCCGACCAAGCAGAGGAAAGGGAGGGAAAACAGAGGAGTTGAAACACTGTCCAGGGAATTGCCAGTGCATCCGTGGCCAGAGGATCCTGTGACAGGGAGACAAATCTTAGAAGATTGTGGCGGGACAAGTTCACATCCGGCTGACCCCAGCGGCGACACAGGGTGTGAAATACCTTGTTGCTGAGAGACCATTCCCCCAGCCGAGACGTCCCCCTGCTCAGGGATTCTGCCTCCTGGTTCTCCACCCCCGGAATGTAGACCGCCGAGATGCAGGGGACATTCTCTTCCGCCCAAGACAAGATCAGGGACACTTCCTTGAGGGCTCGCTTGCTCCGAGTCCCTCCCTGATGATTGATGTAGGCTACCGCCGTCTGGTTGTCCGAGCGGACCTGAACAGCACGACCCCGAAGGTGGGGAGTCAACTGGGAGAGAACCAACCTGATCGCCCGCAGTTCTAGAATGTTGATGGGTGCATGGGCCTCCTGGGGGCCCCCATTGACCCTGGAATTTCAGAGACTTCCAAACTCTCCCCCCCCCAGCCGGTCAGACTGGCATCTGTGGTGACAATCTCCCAGCACGGAGGCAGAAAGGTCCTGCCCACTAGAAGATTCCTCGAGTCCAACCACCACGAGAGGGACTGCCTGGCCAGAGGGGACAGAGCAAATTCCTGATCCAGGGACTCCGGGTACCGATCCCAAACTGACAAGAGATGCCACTGAAGAGGTCTCATGTGAAACGGAGCAAAGGGAACCGCCTCGAAGCAGGACACCATGAGGCACACTAACTGCATCCCCTGCCTTTTTAAATGAGCCAACCTGTGACGGTCAACGCAAACACTGCATTTCCTTAAAATCACGGCACCGGGTCCACCCGGAATACAACATCGGGATTCGAACCTGTGACAAGGTGACCATTACAGGAATGTGAACTAGTCGCTCACGCCACAGGATGCTCCGAAAATAGCCGACAACAGTCTGTCAGTGTCATCCAGAAGCCAGGTATCCTCAGCAGAGGAGCACCCCAGGTCACTGTCATAACCTTCTTGATGACCCCCAGAGGAGTCTGAATCACAGAAAAGCTCCCCCTCCTCTAGGGAGTCACGGCCGCCATACACATCAAGGCCCTCATCCTCCTCGGCAAATAGGGACAGCGCGGCGTCAAGATGCCGCTTCTTGCCGGAGGCCTTGCCCGCCCCTCACTGGGGGCTAAATGCAGGCACGGGGGAGTAGGAGATGCCGGAGGGAGCGCAGAGCTGATAAGAGAAGAGCTCATCCCAGCTTGGTCCGCAATAATACTTTGGGCGCATGGCACACAAACCGCGCCACCACCACTCAAAGGGGATGCCCCGCACATGACACATAGCCGAGGCTGCCTCGAAGGGCCCCCAAGCTCGCTATCACCAGAAGCCTCCATATGGTGATTATCAGACAGGGCACAGTCAGCCCCACCAGGGATAAGGACTAAAAAATGCCCACCCGGGATGCCCCAAAGGGATGCCCCGCAGCACCGGGACGGCAGAGGGGGAGGGAAGGTGTATAGGACCGGAAGAAACCACAATGCTGATCCCGTCTGCAAGACATAAACATAACAATCATGAGTATCCCACAGCACATGCCCCAAGACTAACCCCGGTCGGATCAACTCACGGACCAGCTGAGCCGCACTGCAGGACACCGCAGAAGAAGCCAGCGACGGATGTAGAGGCGATGGGAGGAAGAGGGGGGGGGGGGAAACAGCTAGGGGGGAGAGGAGTAGTGTGAACGACCGGACAAGAGAAAAGGAGGAAAATGGGGGGGGGGGGGGGAGGGAGGAGGGGGGAACGGAGCCCCCCCATAAAGCGTCCCTCATAGCACACCCCCAGTAAAGACTCACCCCAAACAGGCACAACAGTCAGCAGTGGTTCAGGAGCACCAAAGCTGGCCCCTGCACCCTGTTCTACAAGCCCCCATAGCTGGTATGGGCTGGTTATGCAGGGTAAGGGGGACCTCACGCCATTTTTGGGTGGGTTCTAAGGGCTTTTAACCCTTAAAATTGCCAAAAAAGGTGTCCCACCCCCCGGGAAGGGGGGTTCCGATGTAATTTTGTCAATAAAAAAAAAAAAATTGCAATATATCGTCTTAGACAGAATCGGGATATATCGGATTGTCATATGTGTATCGCGATGCGTATCGTATTGCCAGATTCTTGCCAATGCATATCCCTAGTGCCCAATCCCACTCTCTTCCTTGTGAACACCAAAAGATCATATGCTAGATTACGACATTCAACCACCATGCCAAGTCCCGCCTGTTGCCTTGTCCTTATGTGACCAAGAGTGTGTGGCCTGCTGGAGAACCAAAGAAACAAAATCTTAATTGCAATAGGTCAGGACGAGATGAGTCACTAAACTAATGGTGATCCCTGATAAACAGTATTAGGTGAGAAAAGCCTGGTATATCGCAATGATTAGTAGAAAGGAACCATGCCTGAGCAGGGACTATTGTTTGGTCTTGAAACTTGGGTGCACTGCCATGATCCCATCCCCTCAGGTCCTCTACTACAGAACATTTCTTCTGAGGCTGCTTTGACACGTCGTCCATCTTCAGCGTATTCCCTACCCCATTTATATTGCTCAGCCTTGGCAGTAGGAAGGTACAACCTATACAGCATCATCCTTTCATTGATTTCTGCAGGCTTCTCTTCTTCCTCTGTAAGGACTTTAATCACAGAATAAAGCTCAAAACACTCACTTTCTATTGTAGACCCGCACTATACTGCACTTCCCATCCTGACACTTGTCCGGTGCTTTCTAAATGAACTGCTACTAAGACGTGTCCCAACCTGCACATACAAGCTCGGCTCTCCAATCATACCGGGTAGATCATTTACTGAGCACCCCTCTATGGCGGGGTCTTTAAAACCATATCTGCCAGAGACAGAATCATTGCGTCTGCTGTAATGCAGCGTTACATTCGTACCTCGCAGATCTTCACACCCGCTTCATGGCGTGATCACATGTTTTGTTCTGGAGCGCGCTCCATGCGGTTTGTCGTGTCCCAGTGGAGAGTAACGCATATATATATATAGTCACAAAAGCAAGAAACAGCAATCATTGATTTTTCCGGGGAATGCATTTAATTCACCAGGGGACATTAAATGCCGGATACAGCGTTTGGCAGAGCTCATTCTCTTCCATAGGGAGCTGCGATTCGACACACAGTTCATGTGTTCAGGATTCCAAGTAGAGAGCAGTGGCATGAAAAACCTTTTTATGAGGGTTTATGATGTCAGAAAGAAGCAGAGTAGCAACACACATTTTCAGTGGTTTCCAGGCAAATACATTTTGTATTCCTGCCCTCCTACATTGCATTTAAAAGTTTTGGAAACTGGCCAGAGGAGTTGTAAGGTCCTCTGGCCAAACACCAAGTCTCTCTTTTATTAAATCTCAGTAGCTGCCAGGGACACAGACTGGCCAATAAAAGCAGATCTAGCTTAAAGCAGACCTCCAGTTAGAGCAACCACTAATGCAGACCCCAAACCACATTTTGGTTCCAGAATGCCTAAGAATCAGGAAAAGAAAGCTCCACCCTACCCCACATGACCACTAATAGCCAGTGCGGTTCATGTTGCCTCACATGGCGTGCACACACACCCGCCAAAGTGATCCCCAATAGTTGCCCACTGCAAATCTGACTGCTAATGTCGAGGCTTAAAATTAGCATTTATTTAGGGGGCATTCAAGCAGGTGGCCATTAAAGATTTTCTAAGCCCTGGGGTATCCCAATTTGGAGTTGCGCTGTGTGAACAATTCCCCCCAACCCGATATAATCACAAAGGCCAGTGGCTCGCGCTCAATTTAGCTTTCTCAAACGATCAGACGGCTGGCTAAGGAAGGTATAAATGGAGGATGAGCGCTGATCGGAGGGGAGTTTTATAGGCGATCTGTGGGATTTCCACACAGCAGGATATCCCTATTTTGAAAACCCCCACTAGAGGACTACCACCTAGGAGAGTGAAAATGCTGGGTGGTGTTCCTCTTTAAGAGCAAACCATCATTCCTCACCTCGTGCAAGGGGGAAGGTCTTTAACTGTTCCAAATCCTGGCAATAGACATAACGTGCGTGTATACAAAAGCGGTGCCGCCATTTTTGCCCACAATTTCCTTTTGGGTGTGGTGTCCTGATTTTGCACAAAATTCCCCGATTGAGCTTTGTTGTCTGCATGTTCCATCCCAAAGAGTACTGTGGGCTACAGCGGTGTTATTTTAAAGCGGCCAGCCCAAAACCAGAAGTGAAATCCCGCCCAGAATGCGCAAAGGCAGGCTGGGGAGTACCTGGTTTGCAATAGAGCAGTCAACATTGAAACTGGAGCAGTGCCGTCTGCAGGACTCCATAAAATGTATCCTATGGGAAGACAGGTAAGTATTTTTTTAAAGCCTGGACAGGACATTTATGCTCCTGGGAGGAAGGAATAAGAGCACACAAGACTTATGGAAGAAGAATACACAGACAAGGAGTATTGCTGTGGACACCTTATGGCAGCAGCCTCACTATACAACAGTCTCTTTAAATGTAGCTTCATGAAATTTGGTAGGAGGG
This sequence comes from Gastrophryne carolinensis, assembly GCA_027917425.1. Taxonomy (NCBI): domain Eukaryota; kingdom Metazoa; phylum Chordata; class Amphibia; order Anura; family Microhylidae; genus Gastrophryne; species Gastrophryne carolinensis. Next base: position 41,127,305 of record CM051242.1, on the reverse strand, counting down.
GAGGACATACAAGCTTATGCTGCAGACTCAGCACTCCCAGAATGAGTGTTTCAGAAGCTGGCACACGATTTGCTCTTGTAATCATTACCAGTGTTGCATAAGTGTGAAGGAGCCGGTGTCTCAGCTCATAGTCTCTGTAACATGCCAAGTGGATAATGTCACGGCTCATCGGATTTCCCTTCCCATGACACTGCAACAGCTGAAAGCCTGACACAGTTCCCACCGGCCAGAGGCGCATCTATGTAATGTAGTGTGAGCTTTGTTTAGGTTACACGACTACTGTATATATAGACAGGACATATGTTAGTCTATGGATTTCCTGCTCAAGATATTTTACAGCCAGCTCAAGAATTCCTCAGCTAAAGCCCAATTCAAGCGGCTTTCATTTGATTTGGCTAGCACACGGCTAGTTCTCTGTAAGACGGCCACCATTCTAACTAGTCCTGGGCTCGCCCCATCAGGAACTTAAACCGGACCTTCAGCATGATTTAATGAAAAGCCCAAACCCTTAAAGTGGACCAACACCCACGGGTGATCGGCCCGGGAATCTATAAGATTCCCGGGCCGATCACCTCCCTCCCCGCGGGACATCCGAGATCGGGATGTCCCGCGGGGTGAAACCCCCCCAAACACCCCAAACCCCCTTACCTTATTCACAGACGGCCGGCGCGGGCACACCTAGAGGGGCACGAGGGAGGCGGCGGACAAGATGGCAGCTCATGGAGCATCAGGTAACCAACAGTCAGAAGGCACTTCCTGTTTGCAGCTCTGCATTCTGGGATTGCTGTCCTTTCCCTGGCCCCACCTCCGCCTCCGCCTCCCGCGCGTCCCTCTTGACACGCGCGCTCGCCCCCGCGCGTCCCTCTTGACACGCGCGCTCGCCCCCGCGCCGGCAATTCACAGACGGCCGGCGCGGGGGCGAGCGTGCGTGTCAAGAGGGACGCGCGGGAGGCGGCGGCGGAGGAGCCGCTTGTCCGTCGCCGCTGGGAGCAGGGAGAGGTAAGTTTTTCGGGTGATCGGGGGGTTTCACACAGCAGGGCACCCCGACCGAAGTGGACCAAGACCCAGGATAGTCAAAATCCTGGGTGTTGGTCCACTTTAAACTATTCCACAGCATCTAAAATTAATTAGGGCTGCAACTCTGCTCAGGACTCTAGAATACGGGCGCCGCCTTCTTGCCACAGATGCATCATACACTGAGGAGAGGAGATCGGGACAAAGTACAGGGGGCTGGTTATAGCTGAGCTTTGCACAGACAGAGCAGAGGTGGGGCCAGGGAAAGGACAGCAATCCCAGAATGCAGAGCTGCAAACAGGAAGTGCCTTCTGACTGTGTTGGTTACCTGATGCTCCATGAGCTGCCATCTTGGATGTTTCAAAAGCTCATAACATGCAGTAGATGCAGGTAGGATGATTTTTAATGTGAGCAATCTGTATGTACAGGGTGTGGGAAACATAAGATAGGCTCTTATTCAGGGTGAAGGTCCGCTTTAAGCAGGTCTATTGTAATTGCCTTACTTATGTGCACAGCTGCCTTTGGGGTGTGCAAATGGTGCAGGCGCACAGTGCACCAACCAAATCTGTTGGGGATGCACCATGAGATCATTCTGCTGCCCTTTGAAACAGAAAGCCCTCAGCAAACACAAAAGGTCTCTCTTTTCCACATTTATTTTCGCTAATCTCACTCTCTTTTTTGCACATTATATCTGTTCTCATTTTCCCTTTTTATTTCTACTTTCATGCGATCCCTTGATATCTTTTTTTTCACACATTCCCTCCATTCCTTGCTCTCATCACATTCCTTCCATCTCCATGATTTTTCCCCTTGTTCCACATTTTATCTCTACTTCTGTGTGTGTGTTTTCCATTTCTCATTGTTCTCTTCTTTCTCCATTTATCTTCTCTCCTTCTCACTCTTCCAAATTACGTCTTTTTACATTCGCTCTATTTTGATGCGACTCGTCCCCAGTATGGCACAAGAGTGGTAGTAGAATTGTACAGCTGAAACAAGACTAGGCAGCAGGGTGCAAGGTGGTCTTGGGGATAATCAACCCAAATATTTATATATATCATTGTACCAATAAGTATTTATTGTTCCCAAGACCTAGCATTCATGTACCATTCATACCAGAAGTGCAGACGAGTCACATGTTGTGGGGTGATATTTATAGGCAGACACGTGAGGATATATTTTAAGGGTAGCCGAGCCATCCTGAAGTCTAGACAATAGCGGCTACCTAGAACAGCTGACTTGCTCCCTGTGACATAAGAAATGTCAGCATATGGAGAGTGTGATGATGTCACACAAGACAACTGCATCCTACATGCCGGGTGAAGGGAAAGAAGGGAGAAAAAAAGCCATACTACAAATGATCTTCAGTTGGTTGTACCAATATTAAAATGTATTTATAAAGCGCCATCATCTTCTGTAGCGCTGTACAAAGTAGTATGAAAAGTAGAGCTTTCTTTTCTGTATCCATAAATGCGATATACACTCATTCTTACTTGATGATCATGACCTGATCTAATTAGCTAAACCTGTCCTAAGGAGCAAATAAAAAATCCAGACTTAGATCTACATTATGCTTTGTTTACGGAAGAACCGTCTGTGTTTCACCCACTGGGGCATCCCGAATTGAGATGCCCCGCTGTGTGAAACCCCCCTAACTGTCAGTTCTCCTGGAGAACTGGTTAAAGTGGACCTAAAAACTCTACCTGACAACTCTGTGCGATTTCATCATGCAAGTATCATCATGCCAGCAATGTGCATTTGGCAAGGAAGAGTCTTGGAAATGTGGGATTTCACAAATTTTGGTGTTTTCCCCAAACACAAGCTGGGATGTGGGGGCAGCCGTCAGCCCGTTATGTAATAAGTCTGCCGCAGATCGCATGTGTTGGGCCTACATGAGGGGGTGGGCTCCACACGTAACAAAGCAACCGTTACCAGGAGAGGGAGGGTGGGCTTGAAAAAAAAAAAAACTTTTCCTGAACACTTGTTTTATCTGCTTTGGATCCTTGTATCTTTTCACAGCTGCTCCATACGAGCAATAAAAAATTATTAGCAATGCTACCTAGAGAGAAGGAAGCTGGGCTTACTCCCCCCCACCCCAAAACCACCCAGCTCCATCTCTATAAGATCAACTTTCTGCATGATGACCATAGATAGAAAGTATAGAAAGATCCCCCTGAGTCAGAGCCATTAAAAGGGAACACCGCCCCTGAATTTCATGTGCAGGCTCCCCTCCAATCAGTATTCCAGTCCATGCATATTAACGAGCACATAAAACACTGAATGAATGGAGAGTGGCAAGCGACTCCTTAGATACTCCCTATCAGCCGTACATAGCCGGTTTGGCACGGGTGCAAGTATCAGCTGGAGGGATGCTGCTGTGGATAGTGCATGCACCATGGGATTGCAGGGGAGGTAACATTCCAGAAAAACAGAGAAAGACATTACTGGCCTAGAGTCCTATAGGTTGCTCCTATTTAAAGTCCCTGTCCAGGCACAGACCAAGTCCCCCCCCCCACCTTATCACCCATGGATACAGTGTAAAATGAGCCATCTGAACTTATCTCAATCCTCTCCATAGTGAAGAAGTTTTCTTTGCTTTCATTTTAGAGGGTGGTGGCTGAGCTAGGAAGGGAATGTCATGGAGCAGCTTTGAGAGTATATAGCATGCACTTGTTGTGGTCAGAGACAGCTGCAGGACCACTGTAGCTTCTACTCTGCAAGAAATAGAGGACATGCACATGGAACAGGCATCAAAAAAGCTGCATGCTGCCTTATTACCATTGGGTTTACTGTCCCCGTTATTGTTACTTCTCTGTACTACTCCCCCACATAAAGTCTGAAGAAACTATATCATCAAAAAATTATAGATATGACAAAACATGGCAGCGCTGAGAAGCCGGGGGGGGGCAGCACTGTACCTAAAAGCTTTGTGAGCAGACACAAATCCCAAGCTCTGGGCCATTTCAATTTGGTGCCTGTCACAAAATACAGGCGTACATCTTATGGAGGAGATAGTGCTTGGGATTTATGTGGAGGATACAGCGTTTGGGATTCAGCGCAAGGGGAAGATTTTTTTTTTTTAACCGACCTATATTAGTTAAATATTTTTGTACCCTATCATATAATAGCAAGCTCTTTTCATCTGTGGTTTATGATAGTGGTTGGCCATCCCCTGTCTGGTCAGGTCAGGTCAGATGAGTTAATTATGCACAGAAAAAAAAACCTTTGTCACTTGTTTACTAACTCCCATGAAACGCCCTTTAGTTCTGAGTATGCCAAACCTCAGCCCTTTTTGATCATATTTAGTGCCCATGGATAAAAGACGATAGAGCGGATCTGTCATCAAACACTAAATGCCCTATCTAAGATGTCCGGGGACAGACAGGCCAGACAATGCCGGCCATACAAGTGTTCTCAATAGCCAATCAACTATGTGATTTAATGGAAATATTCTGATTCTCAAGAACATTTTGCTGGTAGAATGGGTGAAATGCTTTTGATGGTCAGGACACAACCCGAGGCGCTCGTCCAATGATTAACTATATTTTGTACCCAAATAAAAGAAAAAAGTTCCCCGAAATGAATTTGCCATCAGAATTAATAAAAAACAAAAATAGGACACTGAGGTCATTCTTAAGCAGGAGGGAGAGCAGATGCCAAGAGGAGGAGAACATGACCACAAGGTGCTCCAACCAGTCCAGCAGCTTTCTCATCCGGAAGGATCTGCAGGTGCCCGGATACAGGAGACGGCTGCCCTGTCATTTCACCATTAGCCCAGTGACAAACAGGTGGATTAAAATGTTTTTTCCGTAAAGAGGACCAAAACTCACCCTGGGGTCTGAGACTTCAGGGCATGCATACTCACTCCCCCCAGGGCACCCCGATCGGGGATGTCCTGCTTTGGGAAACCCCCCAGGTCGCCCAAAAACTCACCCTTGTTTCCGAGGCAACGGACACATCCCCAATATCCCTTTAGCAAGGAGCATGCCTACTGCTCTCTGTTAGAGGTTAGCGGGGGATGTGGCAGCCAGCGTCCTGGATCTGCTCGCATTAGACGAGCTCCTGGATGAAGGGGCTTGAGTGGTTCTGAAAGCGCAGATTGGATGAGCGTCCATGCATGCATCATAGGACCAGGAAGAGGTGAGTTCGTTCGGGCGACCTGGGGGGTTTCACACAGCGGGGCACCCCAGGGCAAGGACCAAAACACAGAATAGTCCTGGGTTTTGGTCCACTTTAAGACAGACCTAAACCCCCAGCTTTCCAATTTCGGTTGGAGGTAACCTACAAAATGCCTAAAACTGGGCACGGTTACTCACCATTCTGCCTTATTTGGAGTCTTGGCAGAAGCATTCAGTGCCCCATGTGACAACTAAATGGGCAGACCTTGCTGGCTATTTGTGGTCACATGGGGCACACATGTGCAGAGAAGGTAAGTGCTGAAGGCTGATTTGGGCATTTAAGTAGTTATAGCACAAAGGAATGCTAAATCCGGGTGCAGCAGCCCATTTACCAATCCAACTTAACTCAAATTAATACTCGTATTCCAATACCGTGTTGTTCAACAGTGAAGTAGATGGTTATGAATAACCTGGGGATAGATTGGTTATGCAGTGAGCAGTGCTGGCTTTTCAATTGTGCCACTATAAAGCAGATCCACCATCAAGAGACGCTGAGGGAACACTTGATTATTCAGGGCAGCTGCCCCCATGCTACCCTAGCCCCACCCAGTAGTTTGGTATAATAACCTGGTCTGACGCTTGGTCTCCATTCAATGCGGCCATAAGTGAAACAGGAATATGCGCCTTGCTCACACTGGGGGGGACTTTGCTGCCTTCAGTCACAGCCATTCCAATAGACTGCAGGATGATAAAGAAGCTGGTCCAAAACTGCAACATTAGAAAGCAAAGGCTCATAGGCAACAAAGTCTAGGACCTTACACCCCCCTTATATTTTGATTTGCTGATACAGAACATCAATTCTCTTGCAGCATTTTACTTTAGTTTTACTGAATCTTCCAACCCTGATTGTGTCTAATGCAGAACCTCCTAACAGTCCCTAACTATCCCTAACAGTATGTGCGAGTCAACTAAGACTTCAGCAGTACCTCCCTGACTAAGTCTAGTCCGAACCCTCCAGCACCTGCATGAGTGAGTCTAATCCAACATCACCAGCACATCTCCACCCCTCCTGCACTGCCCTGACCAATCCTATTCTGATCCATCCTGTCCCTCACTGACTGTGTCTAATCTAACCCAGTTTGTACCTCCCTGACCGAATCCATTCCGACTAAGCCTGCACCTCCCATTGACATGATTATAGGTCAGTGTTTAATAGAGCTGGTAAATCATATTCCATGAGGACGATAGATTGAATTAAACGGAATCTAATTCAATATATACCAGCTGCTTTCAACACAAATCCAGTTTTGTATTGTCTAGGTGTGACACACGTATGCTTCCGACAGAACCCCAACAGTATATACTTCCATCAAGCAGAATCTCAACTAAACAACTGAATGGCTTTCCAGGTTTAACAGATCACATGGCCACAAAAGGAAGGTGTTTAATAGGTCCCAACTTCATTCTCCGGAGTAAAAATGAAACAAACTACAAAAAAAATAACAAAGGGTTGTGCTACAGATAAACAGATCTCCAACCTAAGCATTAACAAGCCCCACAATAACTACCTCTCCCAAATGCAACCGCCCAGATATGGTCTCCACTTTCGTGTACCTATCAACATAGTCCCCCCTCTCAAATACCCAACCCATTCTTCCATGTTAAAAACTCCAAAGTGGTTTCTTGTAATAGACATTTGGCTCCAGTTACATGAAGAAGCTCTCCACGGTGTTGTTCCTCCCCTGCATGGAACTCTGCCCCGGCCCACCTTGTGAAAGCCCAGAAAATTCACCTTCTGGCGATCCCATTGCCTTAGTCACTCGACCAATCACCACTAACGCTCCATTCATACCTTCCTTAGCCACCCTGACATCAAATGGGCTAGAAAAGATAAATGCAGCCCACAGCCACTTGAGTCTTCATGATCAAAGTGTCAATTTAAGGAGGTCCTTAATCAAAACTGGCTGGAGGTTCCCTTGCTCTAACAGCCTCATACCGCAGTGCATAATGTACTCATCTCCTCACCATCACGTCCCATGGCTGCCGGCCACGTGACCACCAGCAGCCATTTGAGTTCGCTGGTAAAGCCACTGGGAAACCCTGGTTTGCTGCCCATGGTCACACATGTAGTAAGGAATATGGAGAAGCACATGTGTTGGATCTTGGATAGTGATGCACAGCGGGATATCCTTTATGGGAATGATCATGTGCTGTTAGAGAGAGACTCTCAGTTTTAACTTGCCACTAACAATTTTTTTCAATTATGTATTAAATTAATAACTAGGTATCTAGCCTTTCAAGGAATTCCTTACATGTATACACTAATTCTGGCATTGATAGAAATCCTGATTGTAAATCTAGCTTGGGAACATTTGCAAAGACCGAGGCAAGGCAGGCAGCCAACATTTGCAGTGAATTGCTGCCAATTCCTCCAGCGTGCTTGGCACAACAGACCACGCGAGGACCTATAGAAATGTCCCTTACAAAAGGCAAGGGGTGCTCTTCTCACCAAGAAATAATCCCATTCAGATATATTGTTGATTTATAAACTCTATTCACTTTTTTTTTTTTTTATAGCATTTCAGTTTCATGGTATTTTTCACAAGCACCTAAAACTTCTGCACAGTACTGCGTAAATTTTCTGCTTAGTCTTTCACAATATGCTGCTTGCTGACAATTCCCTGCACTAAGCAATCTCCCACCTCCAGTCAACCGCCCCAAAGGCACAAAGCAGCACCGTGCTTTAAATCTACAGAATTTAAAGTAATCGCCTGACAAAGCTAAATCTTCAGTCTGCCTGCAGCTAGAAAACCAGGCTGACCATCATCATCATCATCATCTACAGAATGAGGGTGTGATCAAACTTCATGCTGGCCACAAATCCAGCTTCAGGGAACAGGTGGAGAATGCAGACGGCTACAGGGGGTGACAGCCCCCCTACTCCCTGGATGATGCCCTTCTTCCTCACACATCTAAAAGGGACTTTGGATCATCCACGTTTAAGGTGTGTGAATGTCTAACATCTGTATGGCACCAGGAGGAGCTGCTGGACATTTCGAGTTAGGACAACATCAGTTAAACAGGTTATATTCACATCTGCTGACAACTTCGGCCGTCCACATGGGCTCAAGAGATCTAAGTGCATATGTCTGACTGGCAACCGGCCTCGGAGAAGCCACAGACGCTCTGCTAGTCCTGATATACTTTCATGTGAGTGGGCAATTCCGCACCTAAGGAAATCTCTAAAAGCAGAACAAAGCTCAAAACTTTCTGATCGGAAGAGCGCTCCCCCGCCTATCTGGATGGCATGGTTGCAGGACAGCGTGGCTCAGCTACAGGGTAGCCGGGAATGCAACGAACAGGGACCACAGCGTCACAGAAGCAGCCAGTAAAGGCGAGTTTACCAGCGACCCCAGGGGTTTCACACAACAGGGCATCCTGAAAAAGGAGGCAGGGGCAGGCTAGCCTTTTGCATTCCAGGGCCGTCAGGACAGGGTTTTAATCTGCTTTAAAGAGGGCCAACCCATTTTTATGAGTTTTGGTCCACCTTAAAAAGGGGCAGCCCATGCAGAAAAATAAACACACACTTAAACCTTTAGCATAATTTAATGAAAAGCTCAAACCAAAAAAACTATTCCCCAGAATCTAAAACTAATGTGTTTTAAGGTTTTAGCCATTTAGTTTTTATTCTTTCCCCCACTGAGCTTCGACGCGGTTTAGAACTTTAGGATACAGGCGCCGCCATCTTGGCTCAGTAGCATCACATACTGAGGAGAGGAGGCAAAAGTGCAGGGGGTGGGGTTATAGCTGTGCTCTGCTCGGACAGAAACTCCATGTGCCGCCATCTTGGATGTTTAAAGGCTCATAAAATGCAGCAGATGCAGGTAGAATGATTTTTAATGTGAGCAATCTGTATGTACAGGGTGAAACATATAAGATAAGCTCTTATTCAGTGTGAAGTGTTAAAGCGGACCAAAACCCACATTTTTAACTAGCATCCCCTAAACTGCTGCCCCCCATGAAGAGGACATTTTGCCAAATTTCACTGCTCCAGCTTCACTCTAACCCCAGATAATGACGCCTGTTTTAGCTCTGACGCTCCGCCTCCTCTATTGATTGTCATTGCCACAACTTTGAAATGACCGATTCCCTGCCAGGGGAAAGCAAAAATATAAATTTCTTGTTGTACACGCTAAGAAGGATGTAATGGCAAGGGTTTTGGCCAAATGGATTTTACAAGTTCATTGGGTTTTGGTCCTTTTTAAACTTCAAAATAGCTGAACAATTCTAGTCCAGTTGATTAAAATTTACAAGATAAACTTCCCCGTCGTGCAGCTCTGATGACTGGCACCCACGTTGTCAAATGTCCCACATGCAGCATCACTCAAGAGCGACCAATCCTGCCTGCTCGATTAAATACGACAGAGAGGGTATGTAAGGCTGCAGACATGATACATTGGCCACTGTTTAGCAGGAAGGCTGTGATCCTCGATATCAGGAACCAATACAATTTAGTCAAACGGCAGAATTAACGTGCTGGGGATAACAAAAATACAATTCTGTGATTACTCACCTGTAGAATTGGTATAAGTACTGCAGACTGCAGAAAACAGCCCGCCGCTCCTCCCGGCCCAACACAAGTAGGGAACCTCCCACAGACTCCCCAGTATTTACAGGCAGTAACAAAAGAAGCCGGGAGAACAATAATAACAAAAATCCCAAATGAACAATGAACAATCACCATACAGAGGTTACTAAGAATAACGATAACAAGGGTGGGATGGAACAGGACATGCTGTATACTTATAATACCAATTCTACAGGTGAGTAATCACAGAATTGTATTGTTCCAAGTATACAGCACGTCCTGTTCCAGAAGATTCATTACTCATGGGACATCCAATAGCAGTGTCCGTAAGGTAGGGTGGGATCCCCAAAAGTAACAGCGGGCAGTTTAAACCACTGCCGCCTGCAGAACTTTGCGGCCAAAAGCAGCATCAGCTAAGGCCCTAACATCCACCTTGTAAAACGTATACCTTGTATGAACAGAAGACCAAGCAGCGGCCTTGCAAACTTGTTCAACAGAAGCTTGGTGCTGAAAAGCCCAAGAGGCACCAATAACACGAGTAGAATGAGCAGTAAGACGGAAAGGAGGCTCCTTCCCCTTAGCACAATAGGCTTGAATTGCTGATGGTGGACTTAGCTGGAGCTAAACCCTTTTTAGGCCCAGAAGGGAGAACAAAAAGAGCATCAGTCTTCCTGAAAGGCTCAGTAGCCACCAAATAGAACTTCAGGGTTATAACTACATCCAGAGAATGTAATACCTGCTCCTTAGAGTACTAGGATTAGGGCACAAAGAAGGCAAGACAATGTCCTGATTGAGATGAAAAGCGGATACAACCTTAGGCAGAAAATCTGGCTTAAAACGAAACACCACCTTGTCCTGGTGTCTCTCAAAGTAAGGAGGTTTGATAGGTGTGTTTCTGAGTTGGCGGCGCTTTCTAACAGAAGTGATAGCAACCAAAAAGGCTACCTTAAGCGTCAAAATAGACAAAGGGGGCGCATGCAAGGGCTCAAAGGGAGACCGCTGCAAGGCCGATAATACCAAGTTCAAATCCCAGACTGGTAACATAGGCTTACGAGGAGGACACACGTGAGTAACCCCCTGAAAAAAGGTCTTAACCAGACAATGGTTGGCAAAGGATATTTGGAAGTAAATAGCCAAGGCTGAAACATGACCTTTGAGGGTACTAAGTTGAAGACCCAAATCCAAACCATGTTGCAGGAATTCCAGAATCCTGGGGATAGAAAACACCCGACAGGGAAGCAACCTAGACTCACACCAGTCAATGTAAGTATGCCATACCCTATAGTAGATAGATGACGAGGACTTCTTCCTAGCCGGAATCATGGTACTAACAGAGGCAGGCAGCCCATTTTCCATCAAGATGGAGGTTTCAGCAGCCAGGCCATTAAAGCCAGAGTTTGTAAATTGGGATGGCGTAGCTGTCTTTGAGTGAGCAGATCTGGAACCTTGGGTAGGGCATACTGATCTACTGCCAACTGCACGATGTCTGCGAACCACACTCTTCTAGGCCAACAGGGGGCCACCAGAATAGTTGGCACCCCTTCCTGGGAGAAGCACCCTGCCCAGCAGCGGGAACGGAGGAAACACATAAAGGAGCTGAAAGCTCTTACAAGACGTTGCTAGCGCATCCATGGCCAAGGCCAGAGGGTCCTGGGACAGAGAGACAAAGACTGGAAGCTTGTGATTGTGACGGAACGCAAACAGGTCCACATCCGGCTGCCCCCAGCGATGGCACAGGGACCAAAACACCTTGTTGCTAAGGGAGCACTCCCCCAGCCGAGACATCCCCCTGCTCAAGGAGTCTACATCCCGGGAGTGGAAAACCTGGAGGCAAACTGCCTATATGCAGGAGACATTCTCCTCCGCCCAGGACAAAATCAGGGACACTTCCTTGAGGGCCCTCTTGCTCCAGGTCCCTCCCTGATGATTGATGTAGGCAACTGCCGGCTGGTTGTCCGAGCGGATCTGAACCGCCTAACCCCGAAGGTGTGGAGTCAACTGCGCCCTCAGTTTCAGAATGTTGATAGGGGTATGGGCCTCCTGAGGGCCCCACTGACCCTGGAACTTCAGGGCTTTTCAGAAGCCCCCCCCAACCTGTCAGACTGGCATCTGTGGTGAGGGTCTCCCAGCAAGGTGTCAGAAAGGATCTGCCCATCGACAGGTTCCTTGAGTCCAGCCACCACGAAAGAGACCGCCTGGCCAGAGGGGACAGAACAAACACCTGATCACAGGGTCCCGATCCCATACTGACAAGAGGTGAAGTTGAAGAGGTCTCATGTGAAACTGAGCTTATGGAACCGCCTCGAAGCAAGACACCATCAGACCCACCAGCTACATCCCCTGCCGGATGGAGGGATGGGTGCAAGACAGAAGAAGCCTTGCTTGAGCCTGAAGACTCTCCACCTTCTGCTGAGGGAGAAGAATCTTGACCTGAGATGTATCCAGAGTCATGCCCAGAAAGGACCTCACCAATGACGGTAACAGGAAGACTAGGGGTGATTGATCACCCAGCCGAAGGACTCCAGTGTGGACACCACCATCTGGGTATCCAGCTCTGCCTGCTGGAAGGACTGAGATGTGATGAGAATGTCGTCCAAGTAAGGAAGGATGCGAATGCCCTGAGATCTCAGCAGAGCCATTACGCCCGCCAGCACCTTGGTGAAAACCCTGTGATACCGAAAGGCAAGGCCACAAATTGATAGTGCTGATCCTCCAGAGCGAACCTGAGGAATCTCTGATGACCTGGAAAGATTGGTATATGAAGGTAAGCATCCTTGATGTCTACAGCGGTCATGAAGTCCCCCGGGCGTAGTGAAATTAGCTGAGCACAGAGTCTCATGCAAAAGTGTTTGAATCTGACAAATTTGTTGAGGCGCTTTAAATCCAGGATGGGTCTGATGGACCCGTCTTTTTTGGGAACAGTGAAAAGAATGGAATAGTAGCCTCTGCCCCTTTCCTTTAAGGGCACTTGGCAGATGACCCCTAACTCCAGAAGGTTTTGGACAGTAAGGCGCAGACCCTGGGCTAAAAGGGGGGTTTGAGCCATCCGGGATTTGATGAATATTGGGGGCGGCCAGGCTGCAAACTCTATCTTGTAACCGGAGGACAGTACCTCCTGAATCCACCGGTCTGAGACGTGAAGTCTCCAGACGTGAGCAAAAAACCGAAGACGTCCCCCCACCCAGATTGGTGAGGGCGCCCCATCATGCCTGAGGGGGCTTGGGTGAGGATTTTGGCTTGGGACCCCAGGAGAGGCCAGGACAGCAACGTCCTCTGCCCCTTCCCCAATGGTCTCTGCGGGCCCCAGTAAAAGAGACTCCACGGTTAGTTCTGGAACCACGTGAAAGATGGGAGAAAGGCACCTGTCCCCCGAAAGGACCGAGATGGACTCCTGCGTTGAGATAACCTACCACCCCTAGCAAACAAGTCCAAGCGTTCTCCAAAGAGGCGCAGGCCCTTGAAGGGAAAACCAGTGAGAGCCTTCTTAGCAGCATTGTCAGTTACCCACTGACGTAGCCAGACAGAGCGGCGTATAGCCACCAACAGGGCAGTAGTCCTACCACACATTGTAATTGCATCATCCATGGCAGAGAGGATATATGCAATAAATTCCTCACAAAGCAGGAGAGATCTATACTCCTCTCTTTCCGCATCCTCAGATGCCCCATCCAAAAGACACTTAAGCACTCCTTTAATGGCAATAGCCGTAATAGCAGAGGCACAAACCGGGCGCAGTGCCATCCCCACACAGGCAAAGGCATGACAGGCCAATTGGTCAAAACGCTTAACATCAGCAGGAAAGGGATACCTCTTGTCCCAACTCTTAGGCACCCCTAGCAGCTTGCTAGGCCGTTCCTGTTCTTTGAGCGCTAGATTATTAAAGTGAGACTGCTCAGGGAACTCCCAGCGTGGCTTAACCGTATGAAAAAAGCTCACCCTGCTGCTGCGGAGCCACTGCTGGGGGAGAAATACAAAGCACTTCAAAAATGTGACTCAGCAATCTGTCAGTGTCAACAGGGGACCACAGGTCTTCCCCAAAGGGAGTGCCAGTACCACCGTATATCTTAGGTAGTTCTTCAGAGGAATCAGAAAATAATTCCCCCTCCTCAAGGGGGTAGGGACCTGGGAGTGAGTAAGGGCCCTCATCTTCCACAGGGAAGAGGGAAACCACAGGTGATAAATGCCGCTTCTCAGCAAAAGCCTTACGCGGGGCAGACCCAGCAAGATGTTTTTCAATACTGGCCACCCATGCAGCTAAATCAGGTTGAGACTCCCCACTAGTATGCCCCTCAGTGGGGGTTAGATGTAAGCGTGGGAGGGGCGCACCCCCAGGAGTAACAGACAGCATTGCTGGGCGCAGGGTACACACACCCTGACATTATCACTAATAGGGGATACCCCACACGCAACACATAGCTGGGCTTGTCCCGAAGGAACCCCAGGCCCATTATCCCCAGAAGCCTCCATATGGTGATTTGAATGGCACAATAGGCCAGCAAGGGTTAACGCTGAAGAGCTACCTGGGATGCCCCAAGAACCACTAGGGAAGTGGGAGTTAGTGAGGGAAAATGGCCGGGCAAACCACAGTACTGAGGTTTTCACCCGCCTGACTGCCTTATTCTCAAGGGAATGTTTGATCATGTCTGAGAAAAATACCGTTTTGTGAGTACTCACCTTTAAAACTGATATTATGAGTGTGACATACACTCCGCTTCAACTCTTCATGACATTTGGGTTATTCTTCAGTAGAGGGCGAACTTCTGCAGAGATGAATGCAAAAAAAGGAGCTCCTCCCAGTCCATAAATACCTGGGACCTCCCACCAATTCCCAAGTGTAAGAAAGCAGTAAGGGGACCAGGAAAATATAACAAAACTAACAACCAAGAAACAATGGTTCACCATATAAAGGATCCAAAATACCAAAAGGGTGGGGCGAGTACTCACAAAACGGTATTATTCCAAGTGTGACATACACTCCGCTTCAACTCTTCATGACATTTGGGACATCCGATAGCAGTGTCCGTCATGGGTGGGAACCATAAACAGTAAAGAATGCACCAACTTAAACCACTGCAGCTTGCAGAACCTTGCGGCCAAAAACGGCATCTGCTGAAGCCCGCACATCAACCTTGTAAAACTTGGAAAAAGTATGAACAGAAGACCAAGTAGAAGCCTTACAAACTTGTTCAACAGAAGCCTGGTGCTGAAAAGCCCAGGACACACCAACAGCACGAGAAGAATGCGCAGTGACCCTAAAAGGGGGGAGTCCTCCCCTTAGCAGAATAGGCCCCAACAATGGCCTGACGAATCCATTTGCTAATGGTAGACTTGGCGGGCGCCAAACCTTTCCTGGGCCCGCAGGGCACCACGAAAAAGGCATCCGTCTTGCGGAAAGAAGTAGTCATCAAATAGTACTTAACACAGCGAACCACATCCAAATTGTGCAAAACCCTCTCCTTGTCATTGCTAGGCTTAGGACACAAGGAAGGGAGAACAATGTCCTGATTGAGATGGAAAGCAGAAACCACCTTAAGAAGGAAATCTGGTTTAAAGCGAAAAACCACTTTGTCCTGGTGTCTCTCAAAGTAAGGGGCCTGAATCGACAGAGCCGCCAACTCAGAGACATGCCGAACAGAGGTAATAGCCACCAAGAAGGCAACCTTTTGAGTGAAAAAAAACAGAAAGAGCAATATCCTGTAACGGCTCAAAAGGAGGACCCTGGAGAGCCGAAAGAACCAAATTCAAATCCCAAACAGGAACCATAGCCTTCCGAGGGGGTCGAACATGAGTGACCCCCTGGAAAAAAGTCTTAACCAGCCGGTGTAAGGCAAAAGATCTTTGGAAGAAAACAGACAGAGCAGAGACCTGCCCTTTCAAGGTACTAAGCTGGAACCCAAGATCCAGACCGTGCTGAAGAAACTCCAAAATCCTAGGGATCGAAAACACCCTGCAAGGCAAGGCCCTAGCCTCACACCAGTCAATATAGGACCGCCAAGTCCTATAGTAAATGCCAGAAGAGGACCGCTTCCTAGCTCTAATCAAGGTCTGAACAACAGCCTCAGACAAACCTTCCTCCTTCAGAATGAAGGTTTCAGCAGCCAAGCCGTCAAAGCCAGCATTGGTAAATTGGGATAAAGTAGTTGACCCTGAGATAACAGATCCGGAAACATGGGAAGCCAGTACTGATCTACCGCCAGCCTTACAACGTCTGCGTACCAAACCCTTCTTGGCCACCTTGGAGCCACCAGAATTGCTGGTGCCCCTTCCAGAGCCAGTTTGCAAACTACCTTGCCCAGCATGGAGAAGGGAGGAAACAGGTACAGAAACCCCAGATCCTTCCAAGCAAGGGACAAGGCATCCACTGCCAAAGCTAGAGGATCCTGAGATAGAGACACAAAGGTCGGGAGTTTGTGATTGTGCCGTGAGGCAAAGAGATACACCTCCGGAGTCCCCCACTTGCGACAAAGAGACCGAAAAACCCCGGGGTTGAGAGACCACTCTCCTTGGCGAGAGGACCCCCTGCTCAGGGAGTCCGCCTCCGTGTTCTCCACTCCCGGAATGTAGATTGCCGAAATGCAAGGAACATTGCTCTCCGCCCAATGCAGGATCAGAGAGACTTCCCTGAGGGCACTCCTGCTGCGAGTCCCTCCTTGGTGATTGATGTAGGCTACCGCCGTCCGATTGTCTGATCGAATCTGAGCCGGAAGACCCTGTAAGTGCGATGTCAGCCGTGACAGGACAAGCCGGATGGCTCTGAGCTCCAATACATTGATGGGGTTGTGAGCCTCCTGAGGACCCCACACCCTGCTGAACTGATGACTTTTCCAGAAACCTCCCCAGCCCGACAGGCTGGCATCCGTGGTAACCGTCTCCCAGTGAGGAACCAGAAAGGATCTGCCCCTCAACAGGTTGCCCGACTCCAGCCACCACCGAAGGGACTGCCGAACCCTGGGAGACATCCTGAACGACAGTGGAAAATGACAGTGGACACCTGTCCCAATGCGTCAATAGATGAAGTTGAAGAGATCTCATGTGAAACTGCGCAAACGGGACCACCTCGAAGGAGGCCACCATCAATTGCACCAGTTTCATCCCCTGTTGGATAGAGGGGCAAGGATTGGCCAGAAGAAGGCGGATCAGATCCTGAATCCCCTGCACCTTGGTCTGGGGTAGAAAAACTCTGGCCTGAATGGTATCCAGATTCATGCTCAGGAATGAAATCACCCGTGATGGCGAGAGAGAGGACTTGGGGCGGTTGATCACCCACCCGAACCTCTCCAGGATCGACACTACCTGGTGGGTGTCCAGCTCCACCTGACGGAGGGAAGAAGCTGAAATCAATAGGTCGTCCAGATACGGCACAATGCGAATTCCCTGAGCTCTAAATAGTTGCCATTATGCCCGCCAGAACCTTGGTGAAGACCCTCGGCGCTGAGGTCAACCCGAAGGGAAGGGCTACAAACTGAAAATGTTGATCTCCACCGCAAACCTGAGGAATCTCTGATGCGCTGGAAAAATTGGAACATGCAAATACGCATCCTTGATGTCTATGGATGTCATGAAATCCCCTTGACGAAGGGAATTGATGGCCGAGCGTAGAGTCTCCATGCGGAACTTCTTGGTTCTGATGAATCTGTTGAGGACCTTGAGGTCCAGAATGGGTCTTACAGAACTTTCTTTTTTGGGGACCGTGAAAAGATTGGAGTAGAAACCCCTGCCTCTCTCCGACGGAGGCACCGTGCATACAACTCCCATGTCCAGAAGGTTTTTCACTGCTAACAAGAGCCCCTGTGCAGCCTGAGGGTCCAAGGGCACCCGAGACCTTTAAAATCTTGGAGGAGGCCAGTACTCGAACTCCAGTTTGTAACCGGAGGAGACCACTTCCAAGATCCAATTGTCTGTGACCTCCCGGGCCCAGACCTGGAAGAAGAGCCGCAGCCGTCCCCTCACAAACAGGCCGCAAGGCCGAGCCAACACTGGCAAAGGCATGGCATGCCATCTGATCAAGGCGCCTATCCTCACCATCCTTTAGGGAAGTGGCGTCTGGGGTGTAAAGCACGGAGGAGTTGGTCAACCCCAAAACTGGCGCATCGACCTCGGGAGGAGAAGCCCAGCGCTTAACCGCTTCCACCAGGAAAGGATACTTCTTATCCCATCCCTGAGGAACACCCAGAAGCCGACTAGGTTTCTCCCATTCCCTGAGGATCAGCGCATCAAAATGACCCCGGGTAGGGAACTCCAAACGAGGCTTGTGGGCCCCCAAAAATTCCCCCTTCTTGAGAGGGGGCGCCTCAGGCGGCGCAATATCCAAAACCTCCAAGAGATGTGACAAAACCGTGGAAACAGCATCCCCCAGCGACTGCCCAACATCAGCCTCGCCAAACCGTACATCGTCAGCCTCTGACTCCTCATACAATTCCCCCTCCTCTAACAGGGAATAATCCGACATATCAAATGAATCATCATCAATATCCCAAGTCGCCGGGACCGACGACAAATGTCTCTTTTTAGCCTGGGCCTTCTTGCCCACCGCCCTAACCATAAATTTCTCGATGCTGGCCAACCTAGCACAAACATTGGAATGCGACTCCCCGCTGGCACCAATGTCACTTGGGGTACGGATAAGGCGGGGAGGGGAAGGCGATGAAGCGGGGGGCGCCGACCCAGAAGGCTGGGCACCCGACTGCCGCGATATGGCCTTTTGTGCACATGGTATACAAATAAGCACATTCTCACCCGTAAGGGATGCCCCACAACCCACACATGGCCAGGATTGTCCCAGAGGGTATCCTGCGGAGCCTCCATATGGTGATTCTTGTGGTCAGTCGCAAGACCGCAAGGAATTTAAGCAATAAGCAACCCGGGATGCCCCTTAAAAGGCCCAGTGGGAGGATTTTTGGGTGAGCAATCTAAGCCTAGGGACCCCAGGACCAGGAGGAACCCCTTAAAAAGCCCATACACGAAGCAATCTGAAACACACAAGCAATAATACAATCACACCGAAGAAATAACTAAAAAATACCAATATATGAATATTGATACACAATACAACCATATGCTCAGAATATTCTATAATTAAAAATATCTATATATCCATATGAAAGCACAAAAGCATGAAGAGGAGGCCCCCCGCCCAAGGAGGGCCCCCGAAGAAGCTAAGGAAGTGGCCGCACAGGCGCTTACCGACCGAGTTAATCAGAGCAGCAGCCAGAGCAATCACACAAGATGGCCCCCAGAGAGTCACACGAGCAGAGGAGAGGAAGAAGGGGGGCGGGCCAACGCCAAACGCGTGCTCATAAGGCCACGCCCCCCTCCCAGCAACGCGGATCCCAGCCCTGGGCTGGCCCGCATAATTGCGCCAAACGAGGCTCCCCAGAGTAAAGAAGGTAAAGTGTGAAGGAGACCACAATCAACCCCAGTCAGCACCAACACACACACAAGTGAAAGACACACACACACTCACACAGTGCTTCAGTAATTAAACAACCATGGGTGAGGCCAGCCCCCCCCCCGGAGGGAAAGGAAGGAACCCGGAAGGGGGTGGGAATCCAAGCCGGAATCCGGTCATAGGGATTAAGGGGACAGGGCATTCCATACCGGGATCACCAACCCGGACAACCGCCTACCCCTTGCAATGGGGTCTCACGGTGGAGCAAAGCTCCTACAACACCCATAAGGTGCTGCCTACCCTCACCAGGACCTGCAGCCAAGGATGGGAGGCTCAAATAGGGACAATTTAGAAAAGGTCCTGGCAGCAATAGGGACAAAAATGGCCGGGCTTACCTGCAAGTAAGAGAAGTCTTCATCTTCTGTCTTGCTCGCCTTCCTGCAGAGAAGGAACTGGGGAATTGGTGGGAGGTCCCAGGTATTTATGGACTGGGAGGAGCTCCTTTTTTTGCATTCATCTCTGTAGAAGTTCACCCTGTACTTGAGAATAACCCAAATGTCATGAAGAGTTGAAGCGGCGTTTATGTCACACGTGGAATAAAATCACCCCACCGGGGTTACTCACAGACCGCAGAGAGCCAGCAGCACGCAGCAAGGAGACAAAATGGCTTCCACAGACCTCGAGGGGCGGGCCGTGGAGTTGGGAGGTAAAATTGCATCATCCACAGAGCCAACCCCCCCCCCGAAGAGCGGGAAACGCGCCCACGTGATCCGGCCGGCCAATAGCGGCCCAGCAACTCTGAGGTGAATGGGGCTGCCAGGCTCGGAGACAAGAGTAAAATACAGTATTAAATCACTAAACGCCCCCCCCAGAGATCTCCCAAAGGGAGAGTGAGCCGAATTCCCAGGGACAATGGCGCCCAGAGGACTAATATGAGAAGTGAGGGTGGAGGGGGAAATATATATGTGAATAGGGTTTAACTGCACAGGATAACCTGGCAAATCCCATAAGGCAGTGGGGGCATCCCAAAAAGGCTCACCATTAGCCTAAACCACCTACCCTGTTGGAGCAGGGACTGCGGTAGGAGCCTAGCTCCTCAGCACCTTACTGGTGCTTGCTAACCTACCTTCACCCGAACCTTGTCAGCCGAGGCTGGGAGGCAGTATATATTATGGAACGGGTGGGAATAGTCCTGTTTTTGTGGATCTGTATGCCTTTATGTAAAGCTTTTTTTTCTGGTATGAGCACCTCTTGCTAGACATAATGGCTAACTGCATTCCACCCCTACTGCACCACGGCTTAAAGCGGATGCAGGGGGATAGTGATGTTTCTCCTAATTGTCTTGTTTCTGCTTTGCTTCTTAGTTCATCGGCCATAGAAATATGCTAGGAAAAAGTATAATGCTGCTGAGTAGTGAACTAAACAGACACAGAGAAAGAAGCCTCCCCCTTATTTACAGACCTAAATCTAACAAGCATTTTATATTATTCACAGATATGGGGCGGCAGGGGGGGGGGGGGGACATAGTAGGCATGATGAAGCTGGAAATAAAGCATTAAAGCGGACCTTCACCCTGAATAAGAGCATATCTTATTTCCCACACCCTGTACATACAGATTGCTCACATTAAAAATCATCCTACCTGCACCTACTGCATGTTATGAGTCTTTAAACATACAAGATGGCAACTCATGGGGCATCAGGCAGCCTGCAAACAAAGTGTCTTCTGAGTATGCTGCGCTGCATTCTGGGATTGCTGTCCTTTTCCTGACCCCAGCTTTGCTCTGTCTGTGCAAAGCACAGCTATAACCCGCCCCTGCACTTTATCCTGCTCTCCTCTCCTCAGTATGTGATGCTTCCGAGTCAAAATGGCGGTGCCTGTATCCTGAACAGAGTTGCGGCCCAGTGGGGGAAAGGTTAATAGGTAAGTGACTAAAAAGGACTAAAAGGTCCGGTTTAACAATTAAAGGCAATAATAAAGCAGCAAGCAGATCACCTGAAGCCTGTCCCATGTGCATCTCCTCCATTTCTTGTAGTGTGCTGTGTAAATGCTGTAGCAGGTCTCCAAAGTTTGCCCCTGCTTTCAATTTCTTTACCCCACAACCACGCACAAATGTGGCCACACCATCCCTCCCAGCAGAGCTCTGCAAACCACAGTAGTCTAGTGTCGGGCTTATTCACACTGGGAGCACTGAGGGACAGGAGCTGCTTTGAGACCACTTTTGGAGTGCGTTGGTGAATAAATGGAAAGGAAGGGCAAACCTTGGAGACATGCTACAGCATCTACATAGTGCTGCAAGAAATGGAGGAGAGGTACATGGGACATGCTTCAGATGAGCTGCCTGGACTGTACCTTTAACAGCCTCCTTTATGTTTTATCAAAGTGTTAAACCGGACCAACAGCCTTGAACAGTTGGGAAAGAAAACTCCCCCAAACCCCAATCTGCATGCGTGATACAGAATCATTGTCAGCACTTACATTTGTTCATGCATCCACTTGGAGCTAAAACTACAGCGTTACGATTTTCTGGTGGTAGCGGCCATTTTGGAGCTTCCTTTTCCAGGATGCCAACCATGCGGCTGCCTGAATTCAACTGACAATGCACAGTAACAGGAAACCCAGCAGCACTTCCTGTTTGCAGGTGGCCTGAAGCCTCAGGAGATGCCATTTTATTTGCAAAATTGATCAGAACAGGAGTTAGTAAAAGGTAGATTAGTTTTTGTGCGCAGCAATCTGAATTGCCCTGGGGAGGGATTTAATATGAGAACTGTTAGGTTGTTGATCCGGTTTAAAGCAGACCAAAACCCATTAAAACTTGTGAAATACATTTAGCCAAGGCCCCTGCCGCTATTCCCTTTTTAGGGTGTAGAACTAGAAATGGATACACTTTCTTTTGCTGTCCCTCTCTGTAAGATGGCAGGCAGTCAGTCATTGCATTGGTGTGGCAATGACATCATTTGAGGGGTAGCCGACATGGGCTTCCAGGTGAGCGGAGAAGCACATTGGACCAACACCCGATGCTGATCGGCCCGGGAATCTGTAAGATCCCCGGGCCGATCAGCATCGGGTCTGCGGGGCACCCCGAAAGCCCCAAAATCCCTACCTGCTCCTCGATCCAGCGGCGCATGCGCGAACCGCCGCTCGCGCATCCCTCTAGCACGGCGCGCACCCGCGCCGGCCGTTTGTGAGTGGCCAGAGCGGGTGCGCTCCCTGTAAGAGTGACGCGCGGGAGGAGGCGGCGGGCGCGCTCGCTTGTCCAGCGGCGGGCGCGCTCGCTTGTCCGTCGACGGACCTCGCTTGTCGCTGCAGCGGTCACGTAGGAGCGGGACAGGTGAGTTTTTGGGGCTTTCTGGGGGGTTTCACAGCGGGGCACCCCCGATCGGGGTGCCCTACCGAAGTGGACCAACACCCAGGAGAGTCAAAATCCTGGGTGTTGGTCCACTTTAAGTAACTAAAACACATATAAGGTCTTGAAAGTGGGCCAAAAACCCACATTTTTAACTACCATCCCTGAGTTGCTCCCCCCACGAATAGCATATTTTTACTGCTTTTGTTTCATTACAATCCCAGATAATGGCGCCTGCTTTAGCTGTAAAGCTCTGCCTCCTCCATTCGTTTCCACCGTTGTGTGTGGCAATTATGTCATTGCCACACTTATGCAATGACTATTAACCTGCAATCTTACAGAGGGACAGCAAAAAAAAAAAAAAAAGTGTTCCAGGGTGGTTCGATAAGGGAAAATATCCATTTCTAGTTCTCCACCCTAAGAAGAGTGTATCAACAGGGGCTTTGGCCAAATGTATTTCAAACGTTCAGTGGGTCTTGGTCCACTTTAGTTGTAGGTTAACTGGTCCTTTAAAACACCAAATGCAGAAGTATGCAAAAAAGAAATAAATCCCCCAGAAAGCCAGCAGAGTCTAGCTAAGCATTTCTGTCCAGCTAAGTCCTAATTACCCTCATTTTTATTCTTCCTTAGCCAGCTTGATCAACCTTTACACAAAATTCCTGAACCCAACAGAGTCCGGGTTTGCTGCAATATAAAAGGAGGAGAACAGAGTCTAATGAGCAGCGGGTGAAAAAAAAAAATCGCTATTGTGAGCAAGTTTATACTGTTGAAATAAATTCTATTAGGTTAATGGCCCTAGTGCTAAAAGCCAATTTTTTATGGTGATAGGATGCAACACAGGCACCTGCATTACGTTTCAAACAAACACGACGAGCAAAGGTAGGCTGTTCTGTTATGGAGCCTTGCTAGGCCCCGGGGTATTCTACAACATATCAGAAATAAATAGGTTCAAACTTAGGTAGGTACTTGCTGGGTTACGCCATCTTACAATGCCGGCCAGCTGTATTGAACTTGTAATAACTTGGTACAATTCTCTTTTGACATCAAGTTCTAAATAGAGCCTGGATACAATATTTACAGGTCAGGTTAGTTCTGGAAAGGGCAAACTATAGTATAGTAACAGCTTTAGAGGCAAAGCAGGAGACACTTACTCAACAGCAGGGAATCCAAAAGAAAAGGACACTGCCCCATCTTATATTAAAAGATGCTGGCCTGTGGTGCTTTCAGTCCAGACCCTTCCATTTAAGATCAGACAGGCCATAGGGAGACCCAGAATTATTCTTGGTAGGCTGCACTGCTTTGGGGCCAGTTGCGCTGCTGCTTATTACACCCCCATCTAATCCTCCCTCCCAGGACTTCTGTATTTGTTCCCATTGAACGCGCCCAGCCAAGAAACTCATGCCCATGTTCTGACCCTAATGCTAGAGTCTCATATTATACTCAACTCCCTGCTACATTATCTGCCCCTATATACTACTGGCTCAGTTGGGGTTTAATGGGCTGGTAAAATTTAGGGCTGGTTTTTGACCCCTGTTCACTACTGCTTTTATTAAAAGATGCTGTGTGGCAAGTGGCTCTGGTCATAGGCTCTGTTGCTTTGAGGTTCTCCATCAACGATCTGTTCCCTTATTTAAGTGGGCCAATCACCAGGATTCTCTCTATCATGGGCAAAGGCTGTCCCTGAGGCATCCCCAACAGAGGGCACGCTCCCTCACCCAACTTATCTGAATGGCTGGGGAGAGGAGCATGCTCACAGCCCAGAGATGTTGGGGATGCAGCTGCCTGATAAACAATGCAGGACCCGGGGTGGGGTGGGGGGCAGCAGCCGTCCCTGAAATCAGAAAGATTCCCCCACTGTGTTTTGTTCCACTTTACATGCCCAAATCTGGCTCGGCACCAAGCAGGGGGCAGCAGCAGGAAGGTCCAATTTACTGGACTCCTGCTTTAACAATCATGCAACTCCCATGTACAGCAGAGAGGGGGGTCAATTTTACTCAAATCAGCAAAGCTGGCTCTAAGCAAGATTACACAGATTTGCAAGAGGAGCTAACACTTTACAGGAGAAGTCGTCAGAGGGGGTTAGCTGAGTATGTACAATTACTGCCTGCCAATGTCCTTCAAATTAAGGTCAGACAGCAGAACCGTATTGTGCATAAATGGAACTGGCAAGACTCCTGCTTGCAGAGCCTGAGAAGCCAAATCCAGAAATGATGAATGAATAGGAGGTGAGTTCCTCCTGCCACAAGCATAGAGAACAGCCATTAGCTTGTCCAGGGGGCTTCAGTCACCCAGGTCAGAAATTGATGCAGAACAGTCTACATACTCTTAGGATAATTCACCACTTACGCTAGCAGTTTCTGCAATGATCAGAAGAGCAGCAGTGTGGTGCGCTGACAGCTGTCAAAATGGGCGCCTGCTAAACCTGCCCAGCAGGTCTCGCTAGCAATGGGCAGCCCTGTGCAGGGGCAGGAACACGTACAATAAAAACCAAGAACAGACCCCCCCCCCAACGTCCTGATTGGCTGCCTCTCTCTGAAGCTCTGAAACCTCACCATCCTCTCACACTATTCACAGTGTGCTTACATCACATTGCTGTTGCCACACCCACCGTTTCTCCATTTTTTTCTATGAATCTCCAATGTTCTAATACTTTTAAAGATAACTTAAGGTGTTTTTGAAAACAGATTGAAGTTTGGGAGAGTGCAAAGTGTAGCCGGAGACAACAATCAGGCGCTCACCTTTAGTATAACTTTAAGGGCACCCTGCTTTGCAATGGTAAAACGAAAGCTTGAAGTGGACCAATCTCCTCCTGTGGCTGGCCCCGAATCTAACATTCCAGGACCGGCCACTAGCCTGCCCCGTTGTGTGAAACCCTTTGGAGAACCTTCAATCTTACCTAATCCCAGCGCTCAAGTAATATGGTATTCGCTGGAAGCCAAATCCCCAGCTTCTCCGCGCGCACAGCCATAAGGGTAAGCCAGGAGTACTCCACAGGGGTGCCAGGGTTCAAATCAGCGGCTTAATTCCACGCCTCATAAAAATGCTAACTGGACAAGGCCTTCTGGGTTCTAACGCTACAGGAATCTGTGGCTACCACACTAGTGGTGCAGAGAAGCGCATTCCCCCACTGCTTTTGACCAACAAACCAATCAGGTTCCCTGGGCTTACAGGTCACTGACAATCACACAGGCGCCCTCATTCTCTTGCTTTCGTTTTCACAACAGCCAAACCAAACCGAGCATGACACAACATAAGAGGACTTTCTAGATTTTAAGTCCCCCTTTATAGAACTTTCCTGACTAAGGTTGGGGACAAGTCACACACACTTGGACTCTCCTTTACATATGTAGACATCCTGTTCATGGTGCAGCCTCTACCCCCTATACATTCGTCCATCTACCACCAGGTCTTTTTGTCTGTCATGGAACAGGAATCACAGCCCTGTCAGGCAGTGCACTCTGTACAATAAAAGGTGCTGGGAGCTGCAATGTGTGCAAAGGCTTCGGAGGTGGGTAGGGCCGTATGCTCCACTGAATAGATAGGGGGTGGTTAGAGAGTCATGTGCATGCCTGTCCCACCGTGTAGGTGTGCTTTAATAGGCTGCTGTTTACTGGGAAGGTGCCATCAATCTCTGCTGCAGCGCACGGCCCAGCATTTATTCAGAGGCCCGCACAGCAGGATGCTATGCTTCAGTGCCAGCGCTGTGCTGCATCCCTGCAGAGGGGAGACCACAGCGCGATACCTCCCTCCATCAGCACCACATCAGCATCTTCCCCCCACGATCACATTACTTAATGATGGCGCTGCAAGCCCTCGCAGGTCAGGATGGATCTCTAATAAACGCTTCCTTGGCAATATGATGAAGTTATTGTGTCATTGTCTTGTCTTTATGATTTATACATTCCACACAATGCCAAACCAAAGACTTCCTGCTCAACAGGAAGGAGGAGATGGCTTTGAAGTACATGTTCTCCGCAGGAAGAATTATACAGCAATTGCAGGCACTAAAGAGCTTCAGTCTCTAGAACACATTAGGAGAAATTAAACTAATAAGTGACCCAGATACCAGGAGGAATGAAGGGAATGTAGTCACCCTGGAGAGGAGGGAAGGTGGTGATTATCCTATATAGATCACTTATACTGTAAATATTACAAACATTAGTTAAAAATGGTGTTAACATTAAAGCGGCCCAACCCCCTGCTCCTCCATGGGCACTTTTTACAGGTGATTGCGATTAGTCCGTATGCAGCTGTTACGCTTGTTTCGTAGTGAAATCGCAGCATAACTCATTGGTGATCTCAGGCATAAAGTGGACCAAAATCTAGGATTTTGACTATCCTGGGTTTTGGTCCTTTCCCCAGGGGCACCCCGATTGGAGGTGCCCCGCTGTGTGAAACCCCCCAGGATGCCGAGACCTGCTCACCTCTTCCCGGTCCCACGGCGCGTCTAAGAGCCCCCCTATCTATTCAATGGAGCATCCTCTGCTTCCCTCTAACAGGGACAGTGGGATGCGGCCGCTGTTCTTAGACACGCCGTGGGACCGGGAAACGAGGCAAGTGAATGGGAAGACCTGGGGGGGGGTTCACACAGCGGGGCATCCCGATTTTGGATGCCCCGAGGGGGGGGGGGGGAATCAAACGGCCCAGGAATCTTATGCATTCCCGGCCGGATCGAGCTGGGTTTTGGTCCACTTTAAAGAGACTGTTAACCTAAAGGCAATAATAAGGCAGCAAGGAGCCTGTCCCATCATTTCCTGGTAGAAGTAGTAGCAGGGCTCCAAAGTTTGCCCTCCTTTCAATTTCATTCCTCCAGGACCACACAAAAATGTGGTCCCACAGCTTCTCGGTTCCCTGGTGTGAGCTAGCCTAGCAAGTCACAGTGGTCCCACAGCTGTCTCTGGCCACAACAGAGCACGCTCAAGAAGCATAGATTGCTCCATGATACAAGCCATTTCAAATCATCTCTGATTATATGAAAATACTTTATGCATTCTAAAAAAGCCAATTTTCACTTTATTTTCTGGGTACTGGCAAAGATAGGAAGGGCGTGTCTTGGTGCTGTATGAACACCTGTGCACCTGAGCAACTGTATGAGTCTTGAGAATTCTCTGCTGTGGTCAGAGACCACTGTGGCTTACCAGGCTCTCACTCAGAGCCGCAGGGGACAGTGGTTGTTAACTACCTTTTTGCGTGGTCCTAGAGAAACAAAATTGTAAAAGGGGCAAACTTTGGAGCCCTGCTATGGCTTATATCCAGCATTGCAGGAAATGGAGAAGAAGCACAAAGGCTGGCATCAGGTTAGCTGCATTATTATTGTCGTTTTATAGCCACTTTAGATAGTAGGGCAATACAATTTGGGATGCCTCAAGGTGGTGGTGTAAGCAGGTTTTTTTCTTCTCTCAGCAAGCTCAGCGAGTCACAAACCAGTAAAGAAAAAAAATGCCCACGATGTTTAATAAACGTGTGGTAATGTTTTCTCACAAGGGAAATAATCCTCCTTCCCTCATACAGGAATTTAGCTGGATTCCTAATGAGAGGCTCAATCTTTGTGTCCCATATCCATTTTTGTACTAAATCCAGAAACAGATTGTGCATTCCTCACCCATAGCAGGTGTGGCCGGGAAATAGAACCCCTGCACTGGCCTGGCTTTCTTCCGCACAGTCACCTGTGTAACAGCTCTGGATGGCCTCATGTACCCTTTTGGGTTATTCCTCCCACAGTGCTAATATGAGGTCCCCAGAGCAGGGAAGATGTATAGCAGATGTGGATTTCCAGCATTAAACGATTAGAGCGCAGCAACATCTGGCAAAATAGGTTTCATCCTCGCCTTCCTTACAGCAGGTCTGAAGTGTTTTTATTGGCGGCAGGACATTCCTCTACCGCAGGGCTGCAAATTCCTCCCGCCAAGCTCCAAACTTTACCCGCGCCGCTGCAAGGGTTTTATAGGGAAGTTCCACTCCGCTTACAGAGGGGGGTCAGGGTGGTGGGCAGCACACCTGCAGTTCTTATTGTAAGGTATGCATTCTGCTGTAACAAAACTTGGATACATAGAGGAAGCAAACAGCATTTACTATTGGGATCCAGAACTTGGTATCATTTTCATATTTCTGGGAAAAGTCAGCCTATTCCAATAGGGTCCTACTCTGTTAATATGTGGACAGATGTCCCTAACGGAAATCCTGAGCCCTCTTAATAACAGAGTCACATTTTTGTTCCTTTTGGTTTTCTCACCATATAACCACACCACAAGGTCATGGTGTAATAAGTGGCTGATGACTGAAGGTCAGGCCTAGCCTGGCCACTGCAGAATGAGAAATCACTAGGACAGATCAGCTGCAGGGCAGACAAAAGGATAAGTTTTTTGGCCTGGACAGAACCTGGTAGGAGGTCATTTTTAAGGTGGAACAAAACCGGGGATCTCTGTGACAACTCACCTTTCCGCCATTCCCAGTGCACATGCGTGGGTGCTCATCCAATCAGGGCCACATGAAGCTCCTGCATCTCCACTTTCCCTTTAGACTGGGAAGCGCTCTTGCTCTGAATGGCTGGGAGATGCAGCTGCCAATGTTTATACTGCTGTGTGATCCAGGGCACAGGTGAATTCTGTGGCAACCCAGGGGGGTTCATACAGTGGGACATCCCAAATTGCCAAGGGTTTTGTTCTGCTTAAGTGATCTTTCATATGATTCATTACTAGTGTGACAAACCAGAAAAAACCGGACCAATAGCCTGGCACAGTCAGAAAAATACAATTCTGTGATTACTCACCTTGTAGAATTGGTATTAGAAGTATGCAGCACGTCCTGCTCCAGAAATGATTCATAACAGTTGGGATTACCTCCGCCAGAGGGCGCTTGACTGCAGAGATGGCAAAATAGAGGCCCCTCCCAATCCCATATATACCCGGGAACTCCCACAAATTACCCAGTATTAAAAAGCAGTAAGGAGAACCAGGAGAAGCCAATGATAAATAACAACGTTAACAAGGATAACAATCACAATACAGAGGATCCAAGATAATGCAAACAGGGTGGGATGGAGCAGGACGTGCTACATACTTATAATACCAATTCTACAAGGTGAGTAATCACAGAATTGTATTATTCTAAGTATGCAGCACGTCCTGCTCCAGAAATGATTCATAACAGTTGGGACATCCGATAGCAGTGTCCGTACATAGGGTGCGATCCCCAAAGGCATCAACGCGCAGTTCAAACCACTGCCGCCTGCAGAACTTTGCGGCCAAAAACAGCATCAGCTGAGGCCCGAACATAAACCTTGTAAAACTTGGAAAAGGTATGAACAGAAGACCAAGTAGCAGCCTTACAAACTTGTTCAACAGAAGCCTGGTGCTGGAACAGCACGTGTAGAATGAGCAGTAACACGGAAAGGAGGATCCTTTCCCCTAGCAGAACAGGCCCTAAAAATAGCCTGACGAATCCAATTGCTAATAGTGGACTTAGCAGGAGCCAAACCCTTCTTGGGACCCAAAGGAACCACAAATAAGGCATCAGTCTTTCTGAAAGGTGCAGTAGCCAAGTAGAACTTCTAATTCAAGACCACATCCAGGGAATTTAAGGCCCTCTCCTTGGAATTACCAGGATTAGGGCACAAGGAAGGAAGAACAATGTCCCGATTGAGATGGAAAGCAGAGACAACCTTAGGCAAGAAATCAGGTTTAAAGCAGAAAACCACCTTTTCCTGGGGGCCTGAATGGAAAGGGCCGCCAACTCCGAAACACGCCTGACCGAGGTGATGGCCACCAAAAAGACAACTTTAAGAGTGAGGATAGACAGAGCAGCCTCATGCACAGGCTCAAATGGAGGGCCCTGAAGGGCAGACAAAACCAAATTCAAGTCCCAAACCGGCAACAGAGGTTTGCGAGGGGGACGCACATGAGCAACCCCCTGGAAGAAAGTCCTGACCAGAGGATGTTGAGCAAAAGATCTCTGGAAGAAAACAGCCAAGGCAGACACGTGACCCTTGAGAGTGCTGAGCTGAAGTCCCAGATCCAGACCATGCTGAAGGAACTCCAGAATCCTAGGAATGGAAAACACCCGACAGGGAAGGACCCTAGACTCACACCAGTAAATGTAGCCCCCCCAGATCCTATAGTAGATGGTAGAAGAAGACTTCTTCCTAGCCCTGATCAGAGTATTAGCCACAGACTCAGAAAGCCCCTCATCCCTTAAAGTGGACCAACACCCAGGGGTGATCTTATAGATTCCCGGGCCGATCACCTCCCTCACCGCGGGGCATCCGAGATCGGGATGTCCCGCGGGGTGAAACCCCCCCCCCCAAAAGCCCCAAAAAACCTTACCTTATCGGCGACGGATCAGCCGCCGTCGCCTCCCGCGCACCCCTCTATCAGTGCGCCGTTTGTGAATGGCCGGCGCACGGCCTGTAAGAGGGACGCGCGGGAGGCTGCGGCGGCTTATCCGTCGCCGAAAAAGTAAGTTTTTCGGGGCTTTTGGGGGGGTTTCACACAGCGGGGCATGCTAATCTCGGATGCCCCGCTGAAGTGGACCAACACCCAGGATAGTGAAAATCCTGGGTGTTGGTCCACTTTAAGATGGAGGTTTCAGCAGCCAGGCCGTCAAAGCCAGCGTTTGTAAATTGGGATGGCAAAGCCGCCCTTGAGTGAGAAGGTCCAGCACCAAAGGCAGAGGGTATTGATCTACTGCCAGCTGAACGATCTCTGCGAACCACACCCGTCTTGGCCAACAAGGGGCCACCAGGATTGCTGGCACCCTTGCCTGAGCCAGCTTGTGCAGAACCCTGCCCAGCAGAGGGAATGGAGGAAAAAGATACAGGAGATGGAACCCTTGCCAGGATAGAGTCAGTCAGAGCATCCACCGCAAAGGCCAGGGGATCCTGAGACAGAGACAAAGACTGGGAGCTTGTGATTATGGCGAGATGCAAACAGGTCCACTTCCGGAACCCCCCAACGGTGACACCAGGATAAGAAGACCTCGCTGTTGAGAGACCATACCCCCAGGCGAGAAGTCCCCCTGCTCAGAAAATCTGCCTCCAGATTCTCCACCCCTGGAATGTACACCGCTGAAATGCAAGGGATATTGTCCTCCGCCCAGGACAGAATCATGGACACCTCCTTGAAGGCACCCTTGCTCCGAGCCCCTCCCTGATGATTGATGTAAGCAACCGCCGTCTGGTTGCCTGAGCGAACTTGGACCGGCAGGCCCCGCAGGAGTCAATTGGGTCAGAACCAACCGAACCACCCTCAGTTCCAGAATGTTGATAGGAGCATGAGCCTCCTGAGGGCCCCACAGCCCCTGGAATTGCAGAGACTTCCAGAAGCCCCCCCCCCCCCCCCCAACCTGACAGGCTGGCATCCGTGGTGACCGTCTCCCAACAGGGGGCAGGAAGGATCTGCCCCCCAACAGGTTCCTCAAGTCCAGCCACCACAAGAGAGACCGCCGGACCAGAGGGGACAGAACAAAGGCCTGATCCTGAGACAGGGGCTCTTGTCCCAGACTGATAGGAGATGGAGCTGAAGAGGTCTCATGTGAAATTGTGCATATGGAACCGCCTCGAAGCAGGACACCATCTGCCCCACAAGCTGCATCCCCTGCCGAATGGGGGGATGACGACAAGACAGCAGGGAGTGAACCAGAGCTTGCAGAGTGTCCACCTTCTGCTGAGGAAGAAAAATCCTGGCCTGAACAGTATTCAGATTCATGCCCAGGAATGAAGTCACCAGAGACGGAGATAGGGAAGATTTGGGGTGATTGATCACCCAGCCGAATGACTCCAGAACCGTCACCACCCGCTGGGTATCCAATACCGCCTGCTGGAAGGACTGAGAAGTGATGAGAAGGTCGTCCAGATAGGGCAGAATGTGAATGCCCTGAGACCTGAAGAAAGGCATGACACCCGCCAGCACCTTAGTGAAGACCCTGGGGGCTGAAGTGAGACCGAAGGGCAGTGCCACAAATTGGTAGTGCTGGTCCGCCAGCGCAAACCTGAGGAATCTCTGATGCCCTGGGAAGACTGGAACATGAAGGTAAGCATCTTTGATGTCTATGGAGGTCATGAAGTCTCCCGGGTGCAACAAACTGATCGCGGAGCGCAGGGTCTCCATGCGAAAGTGCCTGATCCTGATGAACTTGTTGAGCAACTTTAAGACCAGAACGGGTCTGACAGACACATCCCTTTTGGGAACTGTAAACAGATTGGAATAAAAACCCAGACCTCTTTCCACAGGAGGGACCTGAAAGATGACCCCCAAGCCGAGTAGGCTTTGCACCTCCAGAAACAGCCCATGAGCTGCCGAGGGGTCTTGAGGAATCCGAGAATGGAGAAATCTTGGAGGCGGCAACGCAGCGAACTCTAGCTTGTAGCCGGAGGACACAACCTCCAGAATCCACCTGTCTGAGACCTGTTGTCCCCAGACATGAGCGAAGAGCCGCAGCCGTCCCCCCACCCGGATGGGTGAGGGCGCCCCTTCATGGCTGAGGAGGCTTGGCAACAGATTTGGGCTTGGACCCCAGGAAGATCCGGAAAAGGAACGACCTCTGCCCCTGCCCCAGAAGTCTCCTCTAGAGCCTGCAAAGGAGACCCCTCTCCCGGGCCTGGCTCCGCGGTAGGAGGGAACAAAGGCACCGACCCCCCGAAAGGGCCGCAACTGCTTCTTGTGTTGAGGCAACTTACCCCCCTTGGCAAACAGGTCTAAGCGATCACCAAATAAGTGCAGCCCCTTAAAGGGGAGCCCCGTGAGGGCCTTCTTAGCAGCGTTATCAACTGCTCACTGGCGCAGCCAAACAGAGCGGCGTATAGCAACCACCAATGCAGAGGTTCTACTACACATCCTGATGGTGTCATCTAAGGCAGAAAGGACATATGTAATGAACATTTCACACTGTGACAGGGCCCTGAACTCGGCACTAGCAGATCATCAGGAGCGCCTTCCAACAGACCCTTGAGGAGAGAACTGATAGCAACAGCAGTAATAGCAGAAGCACAGACAGGGCGCAAGGCAGAACCCACACAGGTAAAGGCATGTGAAACCAGCTGATCAATGCGCCTGTCCTCACTATCCTTAAGGAGTAGTGGAATCAGGTGAATGGACCACAGAAGTGTTGGACAACCCCAATACTGGAGCATCCACCTCTGGAGGGTATGACCAACATTTAACCACATCAGCGGGGAAAGGGTACCTTTTATCCCAACCCTTGGGGATTCCCGGGAGCCGGCCAGGACGCTCCCATTCTTTGATTACTGAAATGGGCCCGTTCTGGAAATTCCAGACGCGGTTTAGCAGTACTGAAAAGTTCCCCCTGCAACTTGGGGGCCGCAGCAGGAAGGGAGATGGAAAGCACATAAAAAATCTGAGTTAACATTCTATTGGTATCATCAGCATTCCAATGATCAGTGCCATAGTCAGCACCACTGAAATGCTGATCATCAGATAACTCTGAGTCAGAGAACAATTCCCCCTCCTCAAGCGAGGTATAGTCAGACAAATCAAGAAAATTCTCCATCTCCATAGGAAAGGCAGACGCACCCGGCGCCACATGTCACCTTTTAGCCGGGGCCTTACGGGCCGCAGAGCTAGCAATCAGTCTCTCAATGTGGGCCAACCTGGAAGACATGTCAGGCCGAGACTCCCCACCAATATTAAGCTCACTGGGAGTCATAAGCAGACGAGGGGGGGTGGGTGTGGGCATAGTGGGCGCAGGCCCAGTCACAGATAGCCCGGGATGCAGCACAAGCGCCTGCTGGGCACAGGGTACACAGACCCGCACATCATCACTCACAGGGGATGCCCCACACACTATACACAGCCGGGCTTGTCCCGAGGGGACCCTGAGCACAATATCCTGTGAAGCCTCCATATGGTGATTAAGGTGGCACAATTGGCCAGTAGGAATTACGCCGTATAAGCAACCCGGGATGCCCCAAATGTCCGCAGGGAAGTGGGAGGATTTAACACCTTTGGCCTCTAATAAAGTTAAGGAAACTAATAGAAGGGCCAGGACCAGGAGAAACCTCTTTAAAGTGGACCGTCACCCATGGGTGATCGGCCCGGGAATCTATAAGATTCCCGGGCCGATCACCCCCCTCACCGCGGGACATCCGAGATCGGGATGTCCCGCGGTGAGGGACCCCCCCCAAAACCCCAAAAGAACCCACCTGATCGGCGGCGGCCTCCCGCGCACTCCTCTGGCCGTGCGCGTCCCCGCGCCGGCCGTTTGTGAATGGCCGGCGCGGGCGCGCGCACTGTCAGAGGGGCGCGCGGGAGGCGGCGGCGGACGCGCTGCCTTGTCCGCCGCTTGTCCGTGGGAGCGTGGTGAGGTGAGTTTGGGGGTTTCTGGGGGGTTTTACACAGCGGGGCACCCCTAATCGGGGTGCCCCCCTGAAGTGGACCAAAACCCAGGATAGTCAAAATCCTGGGTGTTGGTCCACTTTAATACAGTGTTCTCCCGTCTGAAGGACATAATAAAATGGCACCCATAAGCACAACAACAGTGATAAAATGGATATCAAATAATAAAGCCCGCAAGGGCACTCAGACCACGTTAAGGGGGCCTGCAGACGCTCCAGAGGAAGGCAAGATGGCGCTGGAGGGACTTCGAGGGGCAGGCCGCATGAGGGGACGACGCGGCACAATTGGCCTGCACAGGCAGCCAATAGGAGGGCCATAAAAAATTATAGCGATGCCGCCGGACCGCCACAGGGTGCGAGTGTCAGCAGCGGCAAATTCAAAAAGAAGACAGGGCGCGGAGCCCGGAAAAAGATGCAGTAAAAAACAGCAAAGTCAAAACTCACATACACCCCCCCCCCCCCCCAAGGAACAAGGAGAGAGAGGGGAGGTAATGGAAGACCCATAAGGGGTCCCACTAATAGACCAGGGCATGGGAGGGCAAAGGCGGACGGGGCATCCCATAACCATAACCTGCACCGCCTACCCTTTGGTGGGGGATTGTGGCCGGAGCCCAGCTCCGCAACAGAGCACCAGTGATAGGTGCCGCCTACCATCACCCAACCAGGGCAGCCAAAGCTGGGAGGCATATGAAAAAGGTGGAACGGGTGGAAATAGTCATACAGGGCAAGGGCTGCTAAGCCCGGCTCACCTGCGAGAAGAGAAGCCATCTTCTGACCTTCGCAGCCGACTGCAGAGATGGAACTGGGGAATTTGTGGGAGGTCCCGCGTATATATGGGACTGGGAGGGGCCTCTTTTTTGCCATCTCTGCAGTCAAGCGCCCTCTGGCAGAGGTAATCCCAACTGTTATGAATCATTTCTGGAGCAGGACGTGCTGCATACTTAGAATAAGAAACTTCCCCAAAACTCTGTTGCTCCATCTGCATGCATGATGCTGAAGCACTGTCTGCACTTACATTTGCTCCTGCACCCACTGAAAGCTGAAACGCTGCCTCACAGATTTTCTAGTGGCAGCGGCCATTTTGGAGCTTCCTCTCCAGCATCTCAGTCATGCTGCTACCTGGATTCAACTGACATAACTGACAATGCACAGTAACAGGAAAACCAGCAGCACTGTTTGCATTCATGAGCCGCCATTTTGTTGTGTGGATGCAGTGTAAGTAATTTTTGATTGTTGGTCCACTTTAAATTCAACTCACAAAGTCTTCTGCAGGGCTGTTTGATTTATTCCACTAGTAATTATCACTGGTTATTATAGGCTCAAATTAATGATTTTGAGCATACATAAGCAGTTGGCAAATTCTGGGGTGGGAAACGACAATCAAATAAAAATGTAGGACTGTTGACATCTTTAGACTTGGATGGCCCAGCGTTATTCATTCTAGTGTTTGATGCTTCTATCAATCCCCAGGTTGATCTGGCATATTGCAAAATAACATTTCTTTTGGGCTCCTGCAGACTCTGCACATTTCTGCAGCGAAATCCCCTCAGTGGGAATAAAGGTCATTCTATACTGGTCAACAGAAGCAGCCGCTTGCCCTCTTACAGGCTCTTGACCTTTCCACCCATTGATAATGGGACTAAGCTCCCTGGGGGGTTCATAAGAACAGCAACCCTTTGACTTGGAGCAGGTGGTTGCCCTTTTTTGGCTTGCATCAGCAACCAATTTATTCAGGCACAAACCGCGGTAGAGCAACGGCTACAGCGGAAGCAAATTTCTAATTTTTCCCCCAGCCTGTGGTCGCTTTGGTGTGTGGTGCAAAGGACATATTGATACACTAGTTGACACTGCCAGTCACACACTTTTAGGGAGAGACGTAAAAACTGAAACAGTCCTAGGTTTTAGTTCAGGCATTGGGTAAGTAGAGCTGAATTCGACTTCAGGGAAACCGTTTAGGACGGTTGCAGGTTTGGTTTGGTGCAGTACAGCTCCAGGCCAGGTTTGGCATTAGGGTTTAGCATACAGCAGAGTTGCATTGAGCCTTTGTTAGTTTTGTCAAACCCAAATGCACAACATAATAATAAGAGTTTATGATACAGCAGAGGGGAGTGGAAGTATGGACATGGCAGATGTGAGCAGGAAGAGAAAAGAAAAATGGCTTGCAGGTAGGGATTGGGGCTCTCAAGCAGGGGTTCACCTGTAATAAGGCCATGTGAGGCGACCACCTCAGGCAGAACAGCAGAGGGGGCAGCAATTAACCCGCTACGTTAATTTTTATGTAAAATATTAAAATTGATTGGCAAGTCAAAAGTTAGAAAAATATATCAGTAGCTAACCTTTGAGTCCCTCTCCTTGAGTCTCCTGCTAGGTCGGTGTACTTCGTTAGAAAATCACTCTCATTCAGCTTTCAGTCTCCAACCTGCTGACCTTCAATCAACCTTCAATAGACCAACAAAGGAAACACTCCCCACTCCCTCCCCAGAGATCCTGATTAGCTGCCTCTCTGCAGCTATGAAACCAGACCCTCCTCTCTAGTCACATTATGTGCTGGCATGCTGGAGACGCTCTTAGCCTACAGCATCTCTCACCCCATTTTCTGACAGTAATAACTAGAGGCACAAAAATACACTTACTTGTTTACTATGATGTAAAGCACACAGTGTGCTTATATCATGTAGCTGTTACCACACCCACTGTTTCTCCTCATTTTTTCTATGCATTTCCAATTCTCTAATACAAATAACTACAGTGTCTTAAAAATAGATGGAAGTTTGGGACAGTGCTATGTGTAGCCTGAGACAATGGGACAACAATCAGCTTGCCTTTAGTTTAACTTTAATTGATTTATTTTTTATTCTCTCTCATTAGGAAGTTCTGTGAAAAACTCTTGGTGGTCCTTTCTCTACCCCCCTCCATCAGAGTTGTTCTGTTGAGGAGTGAAGGGGCGTATTTCTATAGCTCGACTCAGGTGGCAGAAAGGCTAGGTTCACCCCTGCTCACAAGTTCCAAATAAGAATTTGGTTTAGGTGTGCTTTACCGCAAGAGGGATCCGTGTTAAATGAGCATGAAGAATTCAACATTTGCCTACAGACGTCCTGCAACTTTACAGTCTCAGATGTTCAAAAAGATATTTTCTGACCTCCACCTTCTGGTCCTCATCTCTGTGATTTAGGAGTTATGGATGCAGGAAGGGCAGCTATTGATCTGGGCATGAGCTATTAATATTAGCCTGTGGCTTTGTGTGACTGGAGTTGGCATACGACCGGCATATCTATTGACTTACTCATTATTTATGGTTTATACATTGTATCTCTCTGTAGCACTGCAGTCTAGTCGTCATCTTCTGCCTTGGAGCAAACTGCCTCTGGGCTGGACAATAGGAGCGATATGCCCAATTGCCATTCAGCAGCTGAACCTGCAGCTACCTCTAGGGTCTCTTTCAAGTGTTCGAGGGGGTTTGACTCTAGGGACAAAGTAACCTACTGATGGGCAACCCATCCCTGCAAGAAAAAAAAAAGAAAAAGCATCCTAGTGATTTTAGTTGCTCCTAAATTTAGGGGATTTTTAAAACACATAAAGTGTGGAAAAAAACATGTGGCCAAAAAACATGAACACCAGTGACTATTAAACCCTTAAAAAAACTATTTCCCGGGGGGCGTGGCCGTGCAGCCGAGCAAGATGGATGCCTGCTACCTCGGCTCCACAGGTCAGAGAGGCTGGAAGCACACAGCAGCAGCAGGGCAGATCATGAGAGGCCCCTAAAAGGCACAGGAGACCTTTGGAAGCCCCAGTCCACTTACCAGAGGCGATGAACACAGCTCATAGCAGGAAGAAAGCCGCTAGGGAGACATGCAGATCAGCAGCTCCAGCAGGCAAGATGGCAGCAGTCCCTGACAGTGCTGAGGAGGAGACAGCTCACAGCACTGCAAGTAAGGAGATCAGTGGGGGGATAAGTGCTGGGGAGGATCTTTCCCTAGACTCCACAGATAGCTGGCCCCAGCACCCTCCATCCACACAAACTGCAGCACAGAGCCCCACAGCAAACCAGGCCCTCCTCAGCCAGCTGAGAACCATAGTGAGGGAGGAAGTTACTGCAGTGTCTGCCAGGCATACTGACACCCTCCTGAAAGAGATCAGAGATCTGGGGAGACGTACAGATGCATTAGAATCCCGCGTGGACGATGCCACTACAGTTTTAGATAACCAGGGGACTTTATTACAGCAGCTCCAAGAAGAAATCGCCCTCTTAAAGGGCCAGAATGAGGAGCTGGAAAATCACAACCGCAGATCTAACCTGAGATTCAGGGGGTTGCCGGAAACTATGGAAGACACAGTGGGCACTATCACAGCCCTTTTACAGGAGCTAGTACCTGAAGTCCCAGACTGGAATTAGAGCTCACAGGGCCCCAACCAGAAGACCTGCAGAGGGCCCACCACGTGACATTGTCAAATTCCACTTCTACCAAACAAAAGAAATTGTATTGAAAGCTTCCAGAGATAAAGCACCCCTTACATTTCAGAAGCACAGCTATCAAATCTTTGCTGTTTCATCCCAAACCACCATCTTAAAAAGAAGATCTTTTCGGCCATACCTCCTGGCCCTGCAGGCGCAGGGAATACGCTATAGATGGGGCTTCCCCTTTAAGCTCTCATTCTCATACCAAGGGAAACAAGTCCAAGCTTCCTCTCTCCCAGAGCTTCTGGATATATTTAAATCTCTGGACATCCGTATACCAGAACCTGATAAGACAACCTCTTCTCTCCCCTCTACACCAAGAACGCCAAGGCCTCGCTACAGCAGCGACATTCAAGCCACCCCATCGCCACGACTCACCAAACAAATTCAGAAAACCCCAGCGATGAAACGTCTTTTGTCCCAAATGTTTCACCCTCACAGAAGGACTGAGTGCAACACTCCCTGGCACCTCTACCGAGTCATAACCAGATACAGGGACCCA
The DNA here is from genome assembly GCA_027917425.1 of Gastrophryne carolinensis. NCBI lineage: Eukaryota > Metazoa > Chordata > Amphibia > Anura > Microhylidae > Gastrophryne > Gastrophryne carolinensis. The sequence continues at coordinate 41,087,549 of CM051242.1, read as the reverse complement.
TGCTCTCTCGGCCAACTCCGTGCATATTTGGGATGCCCCGTTATCCCATTTAGGTCTCACCAACGACCATGTGCGTCGCCGGAGCGGGGGACTCTCAGGGATAACCCCTCAGTACACACCCTGTGTCTGGGTACCTGTCTGACCTGCAACAGTGGTCATACCAGGTGCCTGGGCTGCCTTCTAGGGTGCCAAACAACCTGCAGTTTTGTATCAGCAAGTGTTAGGGCTCTGGAAGCCCAAATGATTTTTTGCTACTATAACAAAGCCTCTCTTTTCACTCCCTGCGATTATAATAATGTTTATAATAATGTTTTTATAAAGGTTGGCCATGCGGCCTAGATAGTCTCGGACTGGTGGGAGAAGGCGCACCGCCCTCAGGGGGGACCCCATAGGGAGGGCGACGGGGTGCCGCCCCTGGGTGGCTGGGCCGGATCCCACCAGCCGGAGACCTTGTTTAATTCTGTTTTATATCAAAATGTTATAGCATTTAATGCCCTTTTAATATACTCGCGATAGCCTCCTGACCCACACCGGACACCCCCTACCTTCCAAAGATGGGAAAACACTTCCCAAGCTTTTGGACAGACTCTTTCGCACACAGAAATGCGAGCAACGTCTACTTAATGTGTTTAATTCTTCTAACTCTACCACCCCTTTCCCCTCCCCCCTATTCATCCACCCACCTCAAAACCAACACCCTCCCCCACCCACCAGCTACTTGCAAGTAGTAACCCCAGCTTACTTGCAAGGAGGAGACACAGCCATCTTCTGACTTGCTCACTGTCTGCAGAGACGATTACTGGGTAATGTGTGGGAGGTCCCAGGTATTTATGGACCGGGAGGGGCTTCTTTTTTTCCTGTCATCTCTGCAGAAGTTCGCCCTCTACTGGCCATAACCCACGTCATGAATATTGGAAGCGGGGTGTGTGACATACTTGGAATATACAAATAGCTCTCAAAATAATTCTAATGAGAATTCTTAATCTCAATTTATACTACTTAAGTTCCACAAGACGCATATTCCTTGGCTAGACACGGTCTGATTTTGCGAGCTACTTTTGCTGACACCAAAAAGATACTGTGAGCATTTTGTTGACTTATCTTTACTGTTTATCTGCATTCCATTATGCATTCAACTATGTACGCTTTTTGCATTACTACTTGTTCAGTATGCCTGTCTTTAAAAATATGCTGTACATCACGTGCAAACTTCAATAAAAATTTTGTAAAGAAAAAAACTATTTCCCAGCATCTAAAATTAATATATTTTAAGTTTTTATTCACTTTTTATTCATTCCCCCCACTGGGCTGCAGCTCTGTATAGGAGTCTAGGATATGGGTGCCGCCATCTTGCCTCAGAAGCATCACACATACTGAGAAGTGGAGAGCAGGGTAAAGCACAGAGGGGTGGTGTTATAGCTGTGCTTTGTACAGACAGAGCAGAGCTGGGGTCAGGAGAAGGACAGCAAACCCAGAATGCAGAGAGTCATAGTCAGAAGACACTTCCTGTCTGCAGGCTGCGCGATGTTCCATGAGTCACCATCCTGGATGTTTAAAGGCTCAGAATATCCACTAGGTGCAGGTAGGAATTTTAATGTGGGCAATCTGTATGTTCAGGGTGGGGGAAACATAACATATGCTCTTATTCAGTGTGAAGGTCCATATTAAGAGCATTACCAGAAAGGATTGTAATATTGGTCATACTGGGGTATACACACAGGGCACTCAGTATTATTCAAATGAAACCACGCTTGCTGCACAATACCAGACTTGAGCCTAAAATATTTGAGAGCCGTATTCCATCACATTGTATAGCTTTTATCTTGAGGAAATGGTCCCATCTTCAATTACACATTTTGGGTTATTTAGAGACTATGCGCTTTGTTTTATAGTCCCCTGCTATCATCTCTAACTTATTAACGTTCCAAAGCAGATAGATTCACTGCTGTGATTTATAAAGCGAGGGAATACGCAGCAGAAACCTATTCCTAGAAAAATAATAACAGCGCCTTATCTTGAAGCTACACTGACAGTCTCTTCGGGGTTAGCGGGTGGCGAACACATGACATTTGTTAATATAATGTTCAATAATGGAACTGCCAATCTAGAGGGCATTAATCAAGGGGGAAAAAGCCACACCACCCCAAAGACAAGGTGTAATTACAGCCATTGCAGACAGGGCGGTAGCTTGAGGCCCGGTACTACCCTGCCGTGTAATGGCTCACTCTAGCAGAGGTAGAGCTTGAATGCAATAAGATAATTGACAGACTGTACAGACAGACTAACAGTAATGACTATGCTGCATGGTTAGGGCACAACTAGGCTATTTCCAGTGAGACAACACAGCCATACCTTCCCTTAGTCTTTAACGACAGGGACTATGACAAAAATACAATTCTGTGATTACTCACCTGTAGAATTGGTATTATGAGTATACAGTACGTCCTGCTCCAGATATAATACTTACTATCGGGTATTACTCCGCCAGATGGCGCTGGACTGCAGAGACAACGAAAATAGGTTCCTCCCGGCCCCTCAAATACCCAGGGACCTCCCACAAATCCCCAGCTTTGAAAAGCAGTTAATGAGAAGACGGGAGAATAAAACAACCCAAACTAGTAACTATAACAAAGATAACAATCACCATACAGGGGATCCAAGATAATGCAAAAATACAATTCTGTGAAGTACTCACCTGTAGAATTGGTATTATACGTATACAGTACGTCCTGCTCCAGATAGAATACTTACACTTGGGGCTATCCTCCGCCAGAGGGCGCTGTGCACTGCAGACATGCAAAAACAGGCTCCTCCCGGCCCTTCATATACCCAGGGACCTCCCACAAATCCCCAGCATTGAAAAGCAGTGAACCAGAAGACGGGAGAAACCAACCACCAAAACAACTGGTAATGATAACAATAACAACAATCCCCATACAGGGGATCCAGAATAATGCAAACCAGGGTGGGGTGGAGCAGGACGTACTGTATACGTATAATACCAATTCTACAGGTGAGTACTTCACAGAATTGTATTATTCTAAGTATACAGTACGTCCTGCTCCAGATATAATACTTACACTTGGGACATCCAATAGCAGTGTCCATAACAGTAGGGTGGGATCCCCAACAAAAAAGGCAACGGCACGTAGCTTAAACTACAACCACCTGCAAAACCTTGCGGCCCAACGCAGCATCAGCTGAGGCCCGAACATCAACCTTGTAAAACTTTGAAAAGGTATGAACAGAAGACCAAGTAGCGGCCTTGCAAACTTGTTCAGAGGCCTGGTGCTGAAAGGCCCAAGAGGCACCAATAGCACGAGTGGAATGAGCAGTAAGATGGAAGGGAGGACTCTTCCCCTTAGCAGAATAGGCCTGAATCACAGCCTGACGAATCCATTTGCCGATAGTAGACTTGGCAGGAGCCAAACCCTTCCTAGGCCCAGAAGGCACAACGAAGAGAGCATCAGTCTTCCTGAAAGCCGCAGTGACAACCAGGTAGTACTTCAAGCACCTGACCACATCCAAGGAGTGCAGAACCCTTTCCTTGTCATTACTAGGATTGGGGCACAAGGAAGGAAGAACAATGTCCTGATTCAAATGAAAGGCAGACACAACCTTAGGCAGAAAACCCGGCTTAAAGCGGAACACCACCTTGTCCTGGTGTCTCTCATAGTATGGAGACTGAATGGATAGAGCAGCCAGCTCAGACACACGCCTAACCGAAGTTATGGCCACCAAAAAGACAACCTTGAGAGTAAGAACAACCAGAACAGCATCTTGAATAGGCTCAAAGGGAACACCCTGCAAGGCACAAGAAATCCCAAAAGGGAACCACAGGTTTACGAGGGGGACGCGCATGAGTGACCCCCTGAAAGAAGGTCTTAACCAAATGATGATGAGCAAAGGTCTTCTGAAAGACGGACAGGGCAGAAACCTGACCCTTCAGAGTACTGAGTTTTAGACCTAACTCCAAACCATGCTGTAAGAACTCCAGAACCCTGGGGACAGAGAACTCCCTACAGGGAAGAGACCTAGACTCACACCAGTCAATGTAGATACACCATACTCTATAATAGATAGCAGCAGAAGACTTCTTCCTAGCCTGCACCATAGTGCCCACCACAGAGGTAGACAAACCCTTCTCCATCAAGATGGAGGTCTCAGCAGCCAGGCCGTCAAAGCCAGCGTTTGTAAATTGGGATGGCGTAGGGAGCCCTGAGTTAGCAGGTCTGGCACCCCTGGCAGATCGTACTGGTCTACTGCCACTTGAACCACGTCTGTGAACCACACTCTTCTTGGCCACCGGGGGGCCACTAGAATCACAGGCACCCCTTCCAGAGCAATCTTGCGCAGAACCCTGCTCAGCAGGGGGAATGGTGAAAACACATACAGGAGCCGAAACTCCTTCCATGACATGGACAGAGCATCCGTGGCCAAGGCCAGAGGGTCCTGATACAGGGACACGAAGGCCGGGAGCTTGTGGTTGTGGCGGGACGCAAACAGGTCCACATCCGGTAGACCCCAACACATGGACTGGAATACCCTGTTGAAGACCACTCTCCCTGATGGGACGTCCCCCTGCTCAGAGCATCTGCAAGCAGATTCTCCGCCCCCCCAATATGTAAACAGCCGAAATGCATTGTACATTGGCCTCCGCCCATGTCAGAATCTGAGACACCTCCCGGAGGGCACTCTTGCTCCGAGTCCCTCCCTGATGGTTGATGTATGCAACCGCCGTCTTGTTGTCTGAGCGTACCTGGACCGACAGTCCCCTCAGGTTTTGGGTCAACCGCTCCAGTACCAACCGGACAGCCCGCAGTTCCAGAATGTTGATGGGTAAATGGGCCTCCCGAGGGCCCCACGTCCCCTGGAAGCGCAGGGACTTCCAGAATCCTCCCCAACCTGACAGACTGGCATCCGTTGTGACCGTCTCTCAGGAAGGGGCCAGAAAAGACCTGCCCCCTGTCAAGTTCTCGAGGTCAAACCACCACGCAAGGACGCTGGGTTCTTGTCCCATACCGACAGAAGGTGACGCTGCAGAGGTCTCAAATGGAACTGAGCAAAGGGCACCGCCTCGAAGCTTGCCACCATCAGGCCCACCAGCTGCATTCCCTGCCTGATGGAGGGCTGTGGGCACGAGAGCAGGAACCTGGCCTGCGCAGTCAGAGCTTGTACCTTCTGTTGAGGGAGGAATATCCGTGACTGAACCGTATCCAGAATCATTCCCAGGAACGGGGTCACCGAGGATGGGGACAGAGAGGACTTGGGGTAATTGATCACCCAACCGAAGGACTCCAGGGTGGACACTACCAGTTGGGTGTCCAACTCTGCCTGCCGCAGAGACCGAGAGGTGATGAGGATGTCGTCCAGGTAAGGCAGCACGCGTATGCCCCTTAGCCTTATCAGTGACATCACCCCTGCCAGCACTTTGGTGAACACCCTGGGAGCCGACGTGAGGCCGAATGGCAGAGCCACAAATTGTTAATGCTGATCTTTCAGTGCAAATCTGAGAAACCTTTGGTGTCATGCAAACACCGGAACGTGAAGGTAAGCCTCCTTGTTGTCTACTGACGTCATAAAGTCCCCTGGGCGCAATGAGCAAATGGCCGAGCGCAGAGTTTCCATGCGAAAATGCCTGTTCTTGACAAATTTGTTGAGGATTTTTTAATCCAGAATGGGCCTGACTGACCCATCCTTCTTGGGTACTGTGAAGAGATTGGAGTAGAACCCCGTGCCCCTGCCTCCAAAGGGGACCTTGCAAATGACCCCGAGATCCAGGAGACCCTGCACGGCCAGCAGCAAGACCTGGGCTGAGGCGGGGTCCTGAGGGATTCGGAACCCAATGAATCTGGTGGGGGGCCGTACAGCAAATTCTATCTTGTATGCGGAGGACACTACCTCCTGAATCCACCGGTCTGAGACGTGGCGCCGCCAGACGTGCTCGAAGTGCTGTAGACGTCCCCCCACCCTGACGGTTGAGGGCGCCCCCTCATGGCCGAGGGGTCTTGGGAGGGGCTTTGGGCCCCCAGGAGGAACCGGGCCGGCGTCCTCTATTCCTGTGCCAGGAATCTGCGCGGGGCCCCGCGAAGGACACCCCTTTTCCCTGTTTAGCCCCGCGGTAGGGGATTGAAAGGGTGCCTTGGCCTCGAAAAGGCCGAAACTGCCGCCTGCGCTGGGGCAACTTGCCTCCTTTGGCGAAGAGGTCTAGACGGTCTCCAAACAGATGTAGCAGTTTAAATGGAAGCCCAGTAAGGACTTTCTTAGCGGCGTTGTCAGCCGCCCACTGTCGTAACCAAACCGTGCTGCGAATAGCTACCGCCAAGGCAGAAGATCTAGCACACATCTTTATTGCATCGTCCGATGCAGACAGGATAAAGTTTATGAACACATCACAGTTAGACAGATTGTTGACAGTATCAGCAGGCAACTCATCTGTGCCGTCGAGTGCATTCCTGACCATGGCCCTGAGCGCTACTGCCGTAATGGCTAAGGCGCAAACCGGGCACAAGGTCGCTCCCCCAAATGCAAAGGCATGGCATGCCAATTGATCAAGACGCCGGTCCTCAGAGTCCCGTAGCATAGTAGTGTCAGGGGAGTGCATAATAGAGGTGTTAGACAACCCTAGAATAGGAGCATCGACCTCGGGAGGCGATGACCAGCACTTAACTCAGCCGGGAAGGGATACTTTCTATCCACACTCTTAGGGATCCCAGGCAGTCTGCTGGGGTGTTCCCATTCCTTAAGCACGAGGTTATTGAAATGAGTCTGCTCGGGAAATTCAAGACGAGCCTTAGCAGTATGAAAAAGATCGCCCCTTTGTCTGGGAGCAGCAACAGGGGGAGAGATGGACAAAACTTCAAATATCTGAGCCAGCAGTCTGTCAATATCATCCGAGGACGAGTGCTCGGAACCAGATTCGTCATGACCCCTGGACTCCTCGTCGTATGACCCAGAGTCAGAGAACAGCTCCCCTTCGTCCGAGGGGGGTTGGCCGTAAGGCTGCAACAAGTCATCAGAATCCATAGAGAAAAGGGCAGAGTCAGGGGTTAAATGCCGCCTCTTAGCGGTGGCCTTACGCGCTAGCAAGCAATTTTTCAACACTGGCTAGTCTAGTAGCCATATCAGGATGAGAATCCCAGCTCGTATTGGGGGTTAGACTCAGGCTTGGGGGAGTAGGTGAAGTGAGGCGAGGTGCAGGCCCAGCCATGGAAGAGGCGGGAAGTGCCTATAGCGACTGCTGTGCACAAGGAACACAGACCCGTGCATTGTCACCGCTGCTAGGTAAGACCCCACAAGCTACACACAGCCGGGCTTGTCCCGAAGGAACCCCGTTCACAATATCCTGAGACGCCTCCATATGGTGATTGTATCGGCACAATAGGCCCGTAGGGATTGACGCTTTAAGCTACCCTGGATGCCCCAATAACCCGCTGGGAAGTGGGAGTAATTTAGATATTCTCAACCGGGGGATACACCGGGCCGTGAGAAGCCACCGGAATCCACGGTCTGAAAGACATAAGAGGGACAGGAATGTCAGAGCCAAGCGCAAGGAGTAACTAGGTAAGATATATTATAAAGATAAAATATGGTCGCCCGCGAGGGCATTTACAGACAGCAGGGGGAGGGCGGTCTTCACCACGCGCGCGTGTGAAAAAGAATGGCGCCAACGATCCACGGAGAGAGCGAAGCTCCGAAAGCGCAATGCAACTAGAGAAGAAGGGAACAGGGCAGTGACGAAGTCAAGACAAGCCCCTGAAGGGTGATCGGTGTTACCGCAGCCGAGCCACTACGGATTAAGAAAAAAAGACGCTGTAGCATCAACAAAACCACCGCCGTCCGTGCAATATAGAAAGGGCGCGCCGGCTACCAAAAAGTAAAAGTACATAATGCGGCTCTGACATCCATTCCCAATCAAACACGACACCGAGGGCATAAGCGTGTAATAGGGTACACTGAGGCCGCCATACTGACAACCACCCCCCCCCCTTTCTTTCCCCCCTGGGTAGGGGGGGGGGAACGAGGGAGGATGGCGACCCTGTACACAGGGTCCATCGCTACACGGGGCGTGGGACAATTAAGCGGGAGGGGCATCCCCAGAGGCTCACCATCAGCCTAAACCGCCTACCCTATGGTGGGGTACTGCGGTGCAGCATGGCTCCGTCAAGCACGCATGGTGCTGCCTACATTTACCCGACCAGCGCAGCCCAGGCTGGGAGGCACATCACAAGGAGGACGGGTGGTAAAAGTCCACAGGGTCGCAGGCTATAATAGCCCCGCTCACCTGCGAGAGAGTGATACTTCATGTCTTCGCAGTCAGCACTGCAGAGAAATCTGGGGATTTGTGGGAGGTCCCTGGGTATATGAAGGGCCGGGAGGAGCCTGTTTTTGCATATCTGCAGTGCACAGCGCCCTCTGGCGGAGGATAGCCCCAAGTGTAAGTATTATATCTGGAGCAGGACGTACTGTATACTTAGAATACCAAGGGTGGGGTGGAGCAGGACGTATTGTATACTCATAATACCAATTCTACAGGTGAGTAATCACAGAATTGTATTATTCTTAGTATACAGTACGTCCTGCTCCAGTTATAATACTTACTATCAGGACATCCAATAGCAGTGTCCATAAAGTAGGGTGGGATCCCAAAAAAAGGTAACAGCAGACCGTTTAAACCACTGCCGCCTGCAAAACCTTACGGCCAAAAACAGCATCAGCTGAGGCCCTAACATCAACCTTGTAAAACTTTGAAAAGGTATGAACAGAAGACCAAGTAGCGGCCTTGCAAACTTGTTCAACAAAAGCTTGGTGCTGAAAGGCCCAAGAGGCACCAATAGCACGCGTAGAATGAGCAGTAAGGCGGAAGGGAGGATTATTCCCCTTAGCAGAGTAGGCTTGAATCACAGCCTGACGGGAGACTTGGCAGGAGCCAAACCCTTCCTAGGACCAGAAGGGACCACAAAAAGAGCATCAGTTTTCCTGAAAGGTGCAGTAGCCACCAGATAGTACTTCAGACACCTAACCACATCCAAGGAATGCAAAACCCTCTCCTTAACATTACTAGGATTAGGGCACAATGAAGGAATGTCCTAATTCAAATGAAAGGCAGACCTTAGGCAGAAAATCAGGCTTGAAACGAAACACCACCTTGTCCTGGTGTCTCTCATAGTAGGAGGGCTGAATGGAAAGCGCCGCCAACTCAGATACACACCTAACAGAGGTGATAGCCACCAGAAAGACAACTTTGAGAGTAAGGATGGCCAGGGGAGCATCCTGCACAGGTTCAAAGGGAGCACCCAGCAAGGCTGAAAAAAACAAATTCAAATCCCAAACAGGCACCATAGGCTTACGTGGGGGACGCACATGAGTGCCCCTTGGAAAAAAGTCCTGATCAGAGGGTGCTGAGCAAAGGACTTCTGGAAGAAAACAGCCAGGGCAGAGACCTGCCCCTTCAGAGTACTTAGTTGGAGCCCCATGTCCAACCCATGCTGAAGGAACTCCAGAATCCTGGGAATAGAGAACACACAACAGGGGAGAGACTTAGACTCACACCAGTCAATGTAGGCACGCCAACCCTGTAGTAAATGGAAGAAGACGACTCCCTGTAGTAAATTGAAGAAGACGACTTCTTCCTAGCCTTTATCATGGTATCAACCACTGAGGTAGACAGCCCTTTTTCCATCAAGATGGAGGTTTCAGCAGCCAGGCCATCAAAGCCAGAGTTTGTAAACTGGGATGGCGTAAGGAGCTCTGAGTGAGCAGGTTTGGCACCATGGGTAGAACGTACTGATCCACTGCCAGCTGCACCACGTCTGTGAACCACACTCTTGTGATCCCTTTATTTCTAAAACAAACGGGAGAGCCTAGCCATATGGGCCAAAAAAGTGTTGGTCCTCACCAAAAGTCAGCCTATTGATTTCACCCTACTGCTGAATTCCCTTTAAAGTGGACCCCAGGCAGCAGTAATGGAAAGGAGCACTAAGTCTGACACTAAGACAAGTGTTGTCAGGCTTCCATGTAGAGCTGCAGGCCCTGAGGGTCATGAAAGTCATCGCTACTAATGTGGAAACTGAGTGACTGACGAGTTACTCAAGCTCCAGAATGGCCAAATAGAAGAATCTGCGATGTGATCTGCAAAGGACTACAGCCATCAAGTGAATAGATCTTCATGCCCAAATACAGCTTAGGGCTGGGGTGGTTGGAAATGAAGACCTTTAATCACAGTAGATTCTTTTAAAAATGAGACCTAGACCCTTCTTAAAGAAGATCTAAACCCAGGTTCTGCAGATATGTGGACCGAGACCTTTTTAAAGAGATTTAGATACAGATTATAGGTTTGTCTCCAAGCCAACAGGGTTGAGTGCTGTGGCTCCTTTAAAACTTGCATATCTTAATTGACCAGCACAAGTGCACCTCCCACGTTAGTTATAAAATGGTCTGAGCAGCTGCCACCCCTCCTTTGTTTCTTTTGATTTTGTGCAAGCACATGGGGTGTGGGGTCTAGGCTGTACTGCGAGGTCTTCAACCCTTCCACCCCCTGGGAAACACTCTTGATTATAGGGCAAACTCAGGTCCCAATCTATTGTATTGTATGTCCCAAAGGGGGCTCTCAGAGATTAGAGTTAGGACTGCCCTCACAGAGGCACCTTGGCACTTGGTGGTGCAGCTTCAGCATACTTCTGCAGATGTGTGTGGACCGAGACCTCTGTTTTTAACCAGATATACAGACAGATTATAGGTTTGTCTGCAAGCTAACAGGGTTGAATGCGGTGGCTCCTTTAAGACTTGTGTATACTAATTGCCCTGCTCACATGCACCTCCCAGGTTAGGTATAAAATGGTCTGAGCAGCAGCCACCCCTCCTTTGTTTCTAAACCCAGGTTTTGACAGGGTTTACTAGGGCATCCCCCAGGTAAGCCAAGTATACCTTTGGGGTGATCCAACAGTGCATGCGTGATGCCTCATGTGCACTCCCCTATAGCCGTTTGTGCACCAATTTGGAGCAGTCCGTAACTGGAGGGGCGCCTGAAGATTCTGCAACCTACATATACACTGTGGGATTGCAAGGCCGGTAGGTATACCGGGTGACTGTGGGGGTTTCACAGAGCCAGACCAGAGACCGGTATTAACCTGGCCAGGACTTAAGTGTTTTGGTCTGCTTTAACTGGGGGACTGGGAGTAGCACAGCAGCTGGGGCATTTCATTTCCTTGCAAGTCTGAGAAGTTGTCCCCACGCAGTGTTCTGTAAGATAAAAGGGGCAGCCCTGCCTTCAACCCTGATGTGCAAGATTTAGTAGGATAAATTTGGGGAGGGGGGTGTATATATCAAAATACAGAATGAACGGGGGATAGATATTCTTTGCGCTTATTACACGTTAAATTGCTACTTTGTTGCCACTATAAATAAAAAAAAAAAACATTTACAGTGCACCCCTGCCTGTTCAAATTAGGACTTCCCTGTAATTGCATACAGGTTTGACAAGTCCAAGTGGCCTCTGGCATGAAGACAATTTAGCTCGAGTCAGTTCTCCTGACATCTGACCTAATAAAGCCAGTATAATGACAGAGATTCTATAAAGGCTTCATAGGATTTCAGCCCCCAAAAGATACACACACACACACACACACACACACACACACACACACACACACGTACACATAAATACCACTAATCCACGGAGAAGAGGTTTCTAGGTCAAGTCAGAACAAGATTATAACAAAAGCAAAAACAAAGCTTAAAATGTATCGAATCCAAAAGGGCTAAGGCTACTTTTAGAACATGTGTGTTCATAGGGTTGCACAGGATCCTACAATAGATCCTCAATGGGCCCTTTCACATCTCTCCCTTGCAGATTAGCTAATGCACCACAAAAAAATACAATTCTGTGATTACTCACCTGTAGAATTGGTATTATGAGTATACAGTACGTCCTGCTCCAAATCTAATACTTACAGTTGGGAAATACTCCGCCAGATGGCGCTGGACTGCAGAGACGTCGAAAATAGGCTCCTCCCGGCCCCTAAAATATCCGACCTCCCACAAATCCCCAGCATTGAAATGCAGTAAATGAGAAGCCGGGAGAATGAAACAATCCAAACTATCAACTATAACAAGGATAACAATCACCATACAGGGGATCCAAGATAATTCAACCGAGGGTGGGTTGGAGCAGGACATACTGTATACTCATAATACCAATTCTACAGGTGAGTAATCACAGAATTGTATTATTCTTAGTATACAGTACGTCCTGCTCCAAATCTAATACTTACAGTTGGGACACCCAATAGCAGTGTCCATAAAGTAGGGTGGGATCCCCAAGAAAAAAAATCAGTAGCAGACAGTTTAAACCACTGCCGCCCGCAGAACCTTGCAGCCAAAAGCAGCATCAGCTGAGGCCCTAACATCAACCTTGTAAAACTTTGAAAAGGTATGAAGAGAAGACCAAGTAGCGGCCTTGCAAACTTGTTCAACAAAAGCCTGGTGCTGAAAAGCCCAAGAGGCACCAATAGCACAAGTGGAATGAGCAGTAAGGCGGAAGGGAGGATTCTTCCCCTTAGCAGAGTAGGCCTGAATCACAGCCTGACGAATCCACTTGCTGATAGTAGACTTGGCAGGAGCCAAACCCTTCCTAGGACCAGAAGGGACCACAAAAAGAGCATCAGTTTTCCTGAAAGGTGCAGTAGGCACCAGATAGTACTTCAGACACCTAACCACATCCAAAGAGTGCAAAACCCTCTTCTTAGCATTGCTAGGATTAGGGCACAAAGAAGGAAGAACAATGTCCTGATTCAAATGAAAGGCAGACACTACCTTAGGCAGAAAATCAGGTTTGAAACGAAACACCACCTTGTCCTGGTGTCTCTCATAGTAAGGGGGCTGAATGGAAAGCGCCGCCAACTCAGACACACGCCTGACATAAGTGATAGCCACCAGAAACACAACCTTGAGTGTAAGAATGGCCAAGGCAGCATCCTGCACAGGTTCAAAGGGAGCACCCTGCAAGGCTGACAGAACCAAGTTCAAATCCCAAACACATGGGTGACCCCCTGCTCAGAGGGTGCTGAGCAAAGGACTTCTGGAAGAAAATAGCCAGGGCAGAAACCTGACCCTTCAGAGTACTGAGTTGGAGCCCCATCTCCAACCCATGCTGCAGGAACTCCAGAATCCTGGGTATAGAGAACACACGACAGGGAAGAGCCTTAGACTCACACCAGTCAATGTAGGCATGCCAAACCCTGTAATAAATGGAAGAGGAAGACTTCTTCCTAGCTTTAATCAAAGTATCCACAACCGAGGAAGACATCCCCTTCTCCATCAAGATGGAGGTTTCAGCAGCCAAGCCGTCAAAGCCAGAGTTTGCAAATTGGGATGGCGTAGTGAGCCCTGAGTGAGCAGATCTGGCACCAAGGGCAGAGCGTACTGATCTAGCGCCAGCTGTACCACGTCTGCGAACCACACTCTTCTTGGCCACCTGGGGGCCACCAGAATTGCTGGTACCCTTTCCAGAGCAATCTTGCACAGAACCATGCTCAGCAGGGGGATTGGAGGGAAGACATACAGGAACTGAAAGTCCTGCCATGACATTGCTAGCGCATCCGAGGTCAAGGCCAGAGGATCCTGGGACAGAGAGACAAAGGCTGGGAGCTTGTGATTGTGGCGGGACGCAAACAGATCCACATGTGGTTGGCCCCAATGGAGACAGAGATTGAAACACCCTGCTGCATAGGGACCATTCTCCCTGGCGAGAGGTCCCCCTGCTCAGAGAGTCCGCCAGGTGATTTTCCACCCCCGGGATGTACACAGCTTATATGCAGGGGACATTGGCCTCCGCCCAAGTCAGGATCAGAGACGCTTCCTGGAGGGCCCCCTTTCTCCGGGTCCCTCCCTGATGATTGATGTAGGAAACTGCCGTCTGGTTGTCCGAGCGCATCTGGACAGGCAGGCCCCGAAGGCAAGTAGTCAAGTGAGCCAGAACTAGCCTGATCGCCCGCAGTTTGATTGATAGACATTGATAGGTGTGTGGGCCTCCTGAGGGCCCCACCTCCCCTGGAACCGCAGAGACTTCCAGAAACCCCCCCCCCCCCCCCCCCAACCTGACAGACTGGAATCCGTGGTGGCCGTCTCCCAGGAAGGGGCAAGAAAGGATCTGCCCCCCAACAGGTTCCTTGAGTCCATCCACCACGAGAGGGACCTCCTGAGGTCCAGGGACGCTGGGTCCTTGTCCCATATTGACAATAGGTGAAGTTGCAGGGGCATCAAGTGGAACTGAGCATAAGGGGCCGCTTCGAAACATGCCACCATCAGGCCCACCAGCTGCATCCCCTGCCTGATGGAGTGATGAGGACAAGATAGCAGGAAAGGAGCCTGTGCAATCAGACTGTCCACCTTCTGTTGAGGAAGGAAGATCCTTGCCTGAACTGTATCCAGATTCATTCCTAGGAATGGAGTTACCAAGGAAGGGGACAGTGAGGACTTGGGGTGGCTGATCACCCATCCAAATGACTCCAGAGTGGACACCACCAGCTGAGTATCCAACTCTGCCTGATGTAGAGACTGGGAAATGATGAGGATGTCGTCCAGATAGGGAAGCACGCGGACGCCCTGACATCTGAGCAGAGACATCACGCCAGCCAGCACCTTGGTGAACACCCAGGGAGCTGAAGTGAGGTTGAAGGGCAAGGCCACAAATTGGTAGTGTTGATCCATCAGAGCGAACCTGAGGAACCTTTGATGACCTGGGAACACAGGAATATGAAGGTAAGCATCTTTGATGTCCACAGAAGTCATGAAATCCCCTTGGCGCAGGGAACTGATGGCAGAGCGCAGAGTTTCCATGCGAAAGCGCCTGCCCCTGACAAACTTGTTGAGGATTTTCAAGTCCAGGATGGGCCTGACCATCTTTTGTGGGTACTGTGAATAGGTTGGAATAAAAGCCCTTGCCTTTTCTCTTAAGGGGACCTGGCAGATGACCCCAGCTCCAGGTGGCCTTGCACTGCTTGCACTAGCTCCTGAGGAATCCGGGATCTAATGAATCTTGGAGGGGGATCGGCAGCAAACTCCAACTTGTAACGGGAGGACACTACCTCCTGAATCCACCGGTCTGAGACATGAAGCCTCCAGACGTGAGCGAAGTGATGCAGCAGTCCCCCCACCCGGATGGTTGAGGGTGCCCCATCATGCCTGAGGGGGCTTGGGAGAGGATATTGCTTTGGGACCCCAGGAGGGGCCAGGACGTCCACGTCCTCTGCCTCTACCCCAGAAATCTCCCCGGGCCCCAGGAAAGGAAACCCCCCTTCCCTGTCTTGCACCACGGTAAGGGGAGGAAAAGGAACCCTGACCCCGAAAGGGCGGAGATTGCCGCCTGCGCTGGGGTAACCTGCCTCCCTTAGCAAAAAGGTCCAGGCGGTCCCCAAACATGCGCAGTCATTTAAAGGGAAACCCAGTGAGGGCCTTCTTGGCAGTGTTGTCAGCAGCCCACTGGCGCAGCCAAACCGAGCGGCGTATAGCCACCACAAGGGCAGAAGTTCTAGCACACATTCTGATGGTGTCATCCAATGCTGAGAGGACAACATTTACAAAAATACCGTTTTGTGAGTCCTCACCTTTAAAACGGGTATTATGAGTGTGCCATACACTCCACTTCGATCTTCATGACATGTGGGTAATCTCCAGTAGAGGGCGAACTTCTGCAGAGATGAATATGCAAAAAAGAAAGCACCTCCCGGTCCATATATACCTGGGACCTCCCACCAATTCCCCAGTGTAAAAAAGCAGTAAGGGGACCAGGAAGAACCAAATATAACCTTAATAATCAAAACCAATGGTTCACCATATAAAAGCCCCAGAATACCTGATAAAAAGGGTGGGGCGAAGTGGAGTGTATGGCACACTCATAATACCCGTTTTAAAGGTGAGTACTCACAAAACGGTATTATTCTAAGTGTGCCATACACTCCACTTCGATCTTCATGACATCTGGGACATCCAATAGCAGTGGGTGGGAACCAGAAACAGTAAAGAATGTACCAACTCAAACCACTGCAGCTTGCAGAACCTTGCGGCCAAAAACAGCATCCGCTGAAGCCCGCACATCAACCTTGTAAAACTTGGAAAAAATATGAACAGAAGACCAAGTAGCAGCCTTACAAACTTGTTCAACAGAAGCCTGGTGCTGAAAAGCCCAGGATGCACCAACAGCACGAGTAGAGTGCGCAGTGACCCTAAAAGAGGGAGTCCTCCCCTTAGCAGAATAGGCCCCAACAATGGCCTGACGAATCCATTTGCTAATGGTAGACTTGGCGGGCTCCAAACCTTTCCTGGGCCCGCAGGGCACCACGAAAAAAGCGTCCGTCTTGCAGAAGGAAGAAGTAGTCACCAAATAGTACTTCACACAGCGAACATCCAAATTGTGCAGAACCCTCTCCTTGTCATTGTTAGGCTTAGGACACAAGGAAGGGAGAACAATATCCTGATTGAGGTGGAAAGCAGACACCACCTTAGGAAGGAAATCCGGCTTAAAACAAAAAACCACCTTATCCTGGGGTCTCTCAAAGTAAGGGGCCTGAATCGACAGCCGCCAACTCAGAGACACGCCGAACAGAGGTAATAGCCACCAAGAAAGCAACCTTCTGAGTGAGAACCAAAAGAGCAATATCCTGTAGTGGCTCAAAAGGAGGACCCTGGAGAGCAGAAAGAACCAAATTCCAAATCCCAAACAGGAACTACAGCCTTCCGAGGGGGCCGCACATGCGCGACCCCTTGGAAAAAGGTCTTAACCAGCGGGTGTAAAGCAAAAGACCTCTGGAAGAAAACCGACAGAGCAGAAACCTGTCCTTTCAAAGTACTAAGCTGGAGCCCAAGATCCAGATTATGCTGAAGAAACTCCAAATTCCTGGGTATCTAAAAAACCCTGCAAGGCAAGGCCCTAGTCTCACACCAATCAATATAGGACGTCCAAGTCCTATAGTAAATGCCAGAAGAGGACCGCTTCCTAGCCGTAATCAGGGTCTGAACAGCCTCAGACAAACCTTCCTCTTTCAAGATGAAGGTTTCAGCAGCCAAGCCGTCAAAGCCAGTGTTTGTAAATTGGGGTAAAGTAGATGACCCTGAGATAGCAGGTCCGGCAACAAGGGAAGCCGGTACTGGTCTACGGCCATCCTTACAACGTCTGCGTACCAAACCCTTCTTGGCCACCTTGGAGCCACCAGAATTGCTGGTGCCCCTTCTAGAACCAGTTTGCGAACTACCTTGCCCAGCATGGAAACAGGTACAAAAAACCCAACTCCTTCCAAGCCAGTGACAAGGCATCCACTGCCAGAGACAGAGGATCCTGAGAAAGAGACACA
The DNA here is from genome assembly GCA_027917425.1 of Gastrophryne carolinensis. Lineage (NCBI taxonomy): Eukaryota > Metazoa > Chordata > Amphibia > Anura > Microhylidae > Gastrophryne > Gastrophryne carolinensis. Next base: position 41,070,201 of record CM051242.1, on the reverse strand, counting down.
ATATCCGGAAGTTTGTGATTGTGCCTTGAGGCAAAGAGATCCGCCTCCGGAGTCCCCCACTTGCGGCAAAGATCCAGAAAAACCTCGGGGTTGAGAGACCACTCTCCGTGGCGAGAGGATCCCCTGCTCAGGGAATCCGCCTCCGTGTTCTCCACTCCCGGAATGTAGACTGCCGAAAGGCAAGGAACATTGCTCTCCGCCCAGTGCAGGATCAGAGAGACTTCCTTGAGGGCACTCCTGCTAAGAGTCCCTCCTTGGTGATTTATGTAAGCTACTGCGGTTCCGAACGAACCTGAACCGGTAGACTGTGGGGTCAGCCGAGCCAGAACCAGATGAATGGCTCTGAGCTCCAAGACATTGATGGGGGTGTGAGCCTCCTGGGGACCCCACACCCCGCTGAGCTGAGGACTCTTCCAATAACCTTCCTAAGCATCCGTGGTAACCGTCTCCCAACAAGGGACCAGAAAGGATCTGCCCTACACAAGACTGCTCGAGTCCAGCCACCACCGAAAAGACTGCTGAACCCTGGGAGACATCCTGAAAGGTTGATCCAACGACTGCGGGCACCTGTCCCAATGCGTCAATAGGTGAAGTTGAAGAGATCTCATGTGAAACTGTGCAAACGGTACTGCCTCGAAGGAGGATACCATCAAGCCCACCAGTTTCATCCCCTGTCGGATAGAGGGACAAGGATTGGCCAGAAGAAGGCGGATCAGGCCCTGAATCCCCTGCACCTTGGTCTGGGGCAGAAACACTCTGGCCCGAATGGTATCCAGATTCATGCCCAGAAAAGAAATCACACGAGACGGGGAGAGAGAAGACTTGGTGCGGTTGATCACCCACCCGAACCTCTCCAGGGTCGACACTACATGGTGGGTGTCCAGCTCCGCCTGACGGAGGGAAGAAGCGGATATCAACAGGTCGTCCAGATAAGGCACAATGCGAATGCCCTGAGCTCTGAGCAGAGCCATTATGCCAGCCAAGACCTTGGTGAAGACCCTCGGCGCCAAGGTCAGACCGAAGGGAAGAGCTACAAACTGAAAATGTTGATCCTCCACCGCAAACCGGAGGAATCTGATGTGCCTGAAAAATCGGCACATGCAGATACGCATCCTTGATGTCTATGGATGTCATAAAATCCCCTTGGCGAAGGGAATTGATAGCCGAGCGCAGAGTCTCCATGCGGAACTTTTTGGCTCTGATAAACCTGTTGAGAACCTTGAGATCTAGAATGGGTCTCACCGAACCCTCCTTTTTGGGAACCGTGAAAAGGTTGGAGTAGTAACCCCTGCCTCTCTCCGACAGAGGCACCGGGCATATAACCACCATGTCCAGAAGGTTTTTTTACTGCTAACAGCCCCTGTGCAGCCTGAGGGTCTGAGGGCACCCAAGACCTTAAGAATCTTGGGGGCGGCCAGTACTCGAACTCCAGTTTGTACCCGGAGGAGACCACTTCCAAGATCCAATTGTCTGTGACCTCCCGGGCCCAGACCTGGAAGAAGAGCCGCAGCCGTCCCCCCACCCTTGCGGGTGAGGGCACCCCTTCATTGCGGAGCCGGTTTAAGGGCTGGCTTGGGCCTGGAACCCCAGGCAGGCGCGGGACGAGCCCGACCTCTGCCTCTGTTCCAGGACGAGCCCCTGATACCCGAGAAGGCCAAACCCCTAACCGTTCTGGCCCCTCGAAAGGAAGGAGTGAACGAGCCCGCCCCCCGAAAGGGGCGGTGCTGTTTCTTCCGCTGAGGTAACTTACCTCCTTTAGCAACAGCATCCAATTTATCTCCAAACAGCCGCGAACACAAGAAGGGAAGAGCTGTGAGCGACTTCTTGGCCCCAACGTTCGCTGTCCACTGGCGGAGCCAGACCAATCTGCGCATAGCCACCAGTAAGGCTGAAGTCCTACTACACACACGACAATAGAATCTTCCATCGCAGCCATGACAAAATCCATGAACAATTCGCATTTCTTAAGGATAGCGAACTCAGCGCCAGCTGGATCAAACTGAGCATTATTCAGCCAGTCCCTGATAAAAGACCTGGTAGCAAGCGACACCAGGGCAGATGCACTAACAGGCCGCAGGACCGAGCCCCACATTGGCAAATGCGTGGCACACCATCTGATCAAGGCGCTTATCCTCGCCATCCTTAAGGGAAGTGGCTTCAGGGGTGTTCAGCACAGAACAGTTGGTCAAACCTAAAACTGGCGCGTCGACCTCGGGAGGAGAAGACCAGCGCTTAACCGCCTCCACCGGAAAAGGATACTTTTATCCCATCCTTGAGGCACACCAGGAAGCCGACTGGGCCTCTCCCATTCTCTAAGGATCAGTGCATCAAAATTACCCTGGGTAGGGAATTCCAGACAGGCTGGCAGGCCCCCAAAAATTCCCCCCTTCTTGAGAGGGGGCGCCTCATGCGGTTCAATATCCAACACCTCCAATAAATGTGACAAAACAGTGGGCGTATCTACGGCATCCCCCAGCGCCTGCCCGGCATTGGCATCAACAGACTGAACATAGTCAGCCTCTGTTTCCTCATACAATTCCCCCTCCTAACGGGGAATAATCTGACAAATCAGCGGAATCGTCGTCAACATCCCACAAGGGCTGGGCCGACGACAAATGTCTCTTTTTAGCCTGGGCCTTCTTGCCCACAGTGCTAGCAATCAATTTCTCGATGCTGGCCAACCTAGCCCAAACATCAGAAAGCGACTTCCCACTGGTACCAATGTCACTTGGGGTACGGATAAGGTGGGAAGGGGAAGGCGATGAAGCGAGAGGAGCCGACCCAGAAGGCTGGGTACCAGACTGCCGCGTTATGGCCTTTTGTGCGCATGGTATACAGATCAGCACATTCTCCCCCGTAAGGGATACCCCGCACCCCACACATGGCCCGGATTGTCCCGAAGGGATCCCGGGCCCGGTATCCTGCAGAGCCTCCATATGGTGAATTTTTGTGGTCAGTCGCAAGACCACAGGAATTTATGCCTAAGCAACCCGGGATGCCCCTTAAAAGTCCCGGTGGGAGGATTTAAGGTGAACAATTTTAACACTAGGGACCCCAGGACCAGGAGGAACCCTCTAACATGCACAATTATGAAGCAATCTGAAACACATAATCAGGCATATAGTTACTATCCAGAGTAACACACAGAGATATATAATATTAATAAAATAGATTATATATATATTATATATATATCATACCATACCAACTGGCAAAACACAACCCAGCACTAAAGGGGTCCCCCCACCAAAGAGGGACCCCCAAACACTAAGGAAGTGGCCACCAGGCCCTTACCGTCCCCCAGAAAAAAAAGACAGCAGCAGCATGGCATCAAGATGGCCCCCGTCTCTGAGGCGAACTGGAGAAGCAGGGAAAGAAGGGGGGTGGGCCAGCACCGAAGGCGCCTTTTCCAGGCCCCACCCCCCTCCCAGCAGCACGGATCTAGCGAGGGAGGCCCCCCAGACAACACGTCGAACGAGGGGGCGGGGCTGCTGCGCAGAGCGCCCGGCCCCGCCCCCTTTTCTAACACAGCCTGAGGTAGAGAAGCTCCCCAGGCTGACAGTCAAAGGCACAGCAGGCTAGACAAAGCTACTAATCCATCGAGGGACAACTACCAGATAAGCCACTCCAATCACACACACACTGCCCAAATACAGTGGTAACACCAACACACATGCACATACATACACACAAAATAAAAGTTTAAACGATAAGGGAGAGGCCGAGGTTGACGGCCCGCCAGCCCCGCCCCCCCCCCCCCCCCCCGGGAGAGGGGAACCCGGCCCGAATAAGGCCACAGGCATGTAGGGACGGGGCATCCCACACCAGGATCACCAAAAACCTGGGTAACCGCCTACCCCACAATGCGGTCTAATGGTGGAGCAAGGCTCCTTCCGCACCCGGCTTACCTGTAAGTAAAGAAGTCTTCATCTTCTGTCTTGTCGCCTTCCTTGCAGAGAAGGAACTGGGGAGGTCCCAGGTATATATGGACCGGGAGGGGCTTTTTTGCATATTCATCTCTGCAGAAGTTTGCCCTCTACTGGAGATTACCCAGATGTCATGAAGATCGAAGTGGAGTGTATGGCACACTTAGAATAACATCACAACTGGAGAGTGTATTAAACACCTCACAAGGCAAATCATCAGGGGCACTATCAAGCATATTTCTGATAAGGGATCTAGTGGCCACAGCAGTAATGGCAGAGGCACAGACTGGGCGCAACGCCGTCCCTGCACATGCAAAGGCGTGGGATGCCAGCTGGTCAATGCACCGGTCCTCAGCATCCCGCAGGGTAGTAGAGTCAGGGGAATGCATGACAGAGGTGTTCGATAGCCCTAGGATCGGGGCATCCACCTCGGGGGGGGGGGGGAATGACCAACATTTAAACCACCTTAGCCGGAAAGGGATACTTCCTATCAAACTTTTTGGAACCCCGGGAAGTTTACTGGGGCGCTCCCATTCCTTGAGCACAAGGTTATGGAAATGTGCCTGCTCGGGAAATTCCAAACGTCATTTTGCTGTATGGAAAAGCTCCCCTCTTTACCTGGGAGCCGCAACAGGGAGAGAGATGGAAAGAACCTCAAAAATCTGGGTCAATAATCTGTCAGTGTCATCCGGGGCCCAGGGGTCAGAGCCAGAATAGTCATGAGCCCTTGGTCTCTCATCAGATGAGCCTGAATCAGAAAAGAGCTCCCCTTCATCAGACGGGGTATAGCCACAAAGATTCCAAAACTCCTCAGTTCCCATAAGGAAGACAGTGACATTAGGCGTCAAGTGTCGCTTCTTAGCAGGGGCCTTACGCGCTAAGGACTTAGCAATCAACTGCTCAACAGTAGCCAGTCTAGAAGACACATCAGGCTGAGAATCCCCACTAGTATGCAATTCAGCAGGAGTGAGGTTTAAGCTTGGGGGAGTAGGTGAAGTGAAACGAGGTGCAGCCATTGGCAGGCCAGATTGCAATGCAAGCACCTGCTCAGCACAGGGTACACAGACCTGCGCCTTGTCAGCGTCAGCATGAGGCTGCCCACACGCTACACACAGCCAGTCTTGTCCCGAAGGGACCCCGGTCACATTATCCTGGGATGCCTCCATATGGTGATTATAGCGGCGCTATACGCCGATAGGGAATAACGCTATATAGCAACCCCGGATGCCCCAATAACCCGCTAGGGAAGTGGGAGTATTATTTTTACAAAGCCTACAAGTTATATACTAATACAGAGCCGGGAGAAGCCAAAAAGGTTCGCCCCGCCTGAAAGACATAAGCAGACAAGACCTGTAAGCACAAAGTAACAAAAGTGAAAGATATAAAGCCGCCCGCGAGGGCACTTACGGACCACGGTAGGTAGGGGTCCGTCACGCATGGGCCAACAAGCAGGATAAAGATGGCGTCGGTATACCTCGAGGGGCGGGCCGGTATCAGCGATGACGCAGCGCGCGCCATAGACGGGCCCACCAGCGCCTGAGGTAATGCCAAGCGCAGAACCAAGTCAGCGCGTGGCGGCGGCAATTTTAAAAGACAGTAAAGACAAGCCAGCGTGGCAGCTGACACAAGACTAAAGGAATGGAAAAAAAAGGTGTAAAACACAGAATGCATAGCATACATATTTACACCCCCCCTCTTTTCCCCGAAGACTACAAGGAGGATGAGGGAGGACAGCGGCCACTTAAACAGGGCCCACCGATGGGCAGGGGCAAGGGGGCACTAGTGCGGGAGGGGCATCCCATAGAGGTTCACCATAAGCCTGAACCGCCTACCCTTTGGTGGGGGATTGCGGTGGAGCAGCGCTCCTAAGCACCTAACAGCGGTGCTGCCTACCTTCACCCGACCAGCGCAGCCAAGGCTGGGAGGCATATTACTAGTGGAACGGGTGGGAATAGTCCTACAGGGCCGCGGGCTAATAGCCCCGCTCACCTGCGAGTAGAAAGCCATTTCTTGTCCTTCGCAGCCAGAATGCAGAGAAATTCTGGGGATTTGTGGGAGGTCCCCGGGTATTTGAGGGGCCGGGAGGAGCCTATTTTCAATGTCTCTGCAGTCCAGGGCCATCTGGCAGAGTATATCCCAACTGTATTAGATTTGGAGCAGGACGTACTGTAAACTAAGAATAAGTTGATTTATGGGTCCCAGCTACTGCCCCAATAGAACCCATTGGAATATCAAGCAAATGCATAACAAAAAAATGGTTTTAGTAGGGTGTTCGTTCGGTGGCTGACTTTGTGTAAGTGGGGTGGGGCTGGAACCCCTCCACCACCAGCCTTTTCCACAATTGCACACAATAAAAAAAATGCCCATTTATGCTTGTGTATTAAGATACAGGATGTCCCGCTGGGTAAAAAAAACCCAGGTCACCCAGTAAACTTCTCTTTGAACAAATGGCGCATGTGCAAGCCACAGGCACCGTCTCCTACACCTTTCGCAGGGCACGTGCACACGACAGGCATTTGTGGATGACCAGCACAGGCACGCACCCTATTAGAGCGAAGCGGGGATGTGGCCACCGGGGAAATTTGGCTCTAACATGAGCCAGCCCAGTGTGCGGATTGGACGAGACTGTAGGACCAGGGAATGGGTGAGGGGGGGGGGGGGGGGTTTACACAGTGGGGCAAGGGCCAAACCCAGGCCTAGCCCTACATAATGAAAGAGGACCCAGCAGTGCAAGATTGAAATTCATATTCCGGGCATTAGGTCATGACGTAATCTGGCAACCAGGGCTGTGAACTCGGTAATCCACAGGCACGACTCGGACACGGACTCCTCAATTTTATCACACTGATTTTAGCTCCAACTCCTTCATATATGACAAATAATTAGTAATACATTTCCTGCAGTAAAATCGTTATAGCAGTTTTTTTTCACCACTATATAAGCAATAGGGTTAATTATATAGAACATAAATCTTATTTATTGGAATACAATTTCTGAACAAATAACTTAAAGCAGGGGTGCGCTTAACCTTTTGAGGAGTGGGAGCCATAGAAAGGCCATAATAAAGATTTTCTACATTAAATCAGGATATCCACTGTCCCCACCATCTCCATTTTTTTTTTACTCTTAGGTCCTTCCACCACATCACCCCATTACCACATTTATATCTAAATCCCCACATGCTACCAATACACATGGTAATTGCCTTACCTCTGCCAATATATGGGTCCCATATTTATCAATCCCAAATCGTAACTGTATTCCCAATACTCAAATCAACTAAATGCCTGCCAATGCTACGCATACAATTAAATATATAAAAATATTATTTTCTTATGGTGCCAGAGATTTCACCCGTGGGTGGTGTTTAACTATCAATGTCGCCACATTTCTTCAAGCCACCTCTATTTGCCAATGTGCCCCTCCTATATCCGGCTCCTTGCAAACTTTCATCCTTACTGAGCCTTTTTTACCTTTACACGCCAATTTTATTTAACCCTTCCATGTTCCCAACAGCAGGTCAGGGGCTACATCAGATCGCTCCGAGGGCCATAGGCTGAGCATATGTTACTTAAAGAGATATTCCAGGCAAAGGCATAAATTAGCTGCTTTCTGCTTGCCCCATGCTGGCTGTCAGGGGCTGCTTCTTTCATTTACCAGCACTTTGCATTCCTTGATAACCCCTGCAGACTACTCTCAGTCCCCAAAATGAATTCCCTTTGGAGGGAACTGTAACACTAAAAAAAAAAAAAAAAAAAAAAAAATGCATGGACAAGTCATCCTCTGCTGCTGAGGAGCCCCAGCAGAAGGGAGGAAGTTCACTAGGGCTTTAAAAGAAATATAAAAGCAGGCTGAACAAACAATGCATCCCCTCATTCAGCATGGTGAGAGCACAAAACAGGCCAATTTAACCTATTGGAAAGGATAACTCACTCTCAAGCCGCAGCGAAAAGTATTTAATCAGGTGCCTGACCTGGCTAGTCCACTGCCATAAACTTGTCTTCAGGATAATTCAACCTATTGCCTGGGAAGCTTTAAAGTTCCTGTTCAGGCATTAAAGTCTATACTTTATACCGACATCGTCATACTCATCAATATGGGAGAATGCGCAATTCCATCCACCATCACTGGGTAGACATTGTGGCGTTCATTGATAGTATGTCCCCTCCTACTCCATTTATTGCAATGGACAGGGCGTGCTGAGGCAAGGTATGCTGAACCCGTTTTGGGATGACCCCTCCATTGCAATGAATGGAGTACACTGGTGGGGGTCGGAAACAATGCTCTATGGATGCCTCCATGAAATGCCGCCGAAAGATGGAATTGCTGGCTCTTGGCCATTGGTCAGTATGAAGATGCCAGTACTACACGGAGGAGCTGCGGCGGAACACCGAACCTGCACAGAGGAACTGTGGGGACAAAAGGTTGTGTATAAACTTTGTGTTTCTGCCTGGACAATACCTTTAAATTCCTGTAAGTTTCAGGCATTGTAACTACAGGTCTTGGGTCAGCATGAAGACACCGAGTATAAGGGACAGCGGAGATTGAAGAATTAATCACCTATAACCACTAGAACACGCTGCTTCTGCTTATCACTAATGTTTATAAAAAAAAAAACCTTATATTGAAAGAACAAAGTATATTTATGATTAAGGTTTCTAACCTTCCTACAAAAGTTTATTATAAAATATTAGGAAGACTGCAAAAACCAGATCCGACTCCAAGACGATCACCTCATCCATCTACTGCCGACGAAGAGAATGTTGGCAAATCCATACAAGAAGGTACTACCTTTGGCTTGAGGTATGTGGGGGATTTTACTAAAAAAGGTGGGCTTTTGTCCACCAGCCATGATGATGCATTGTATAGATTAATTGTTGCGTGGTTTGACACTGGGATATAAACAGATAAAAACTGGAATGTGAGCGGCAGTATAATTGTGCTTAGTCAGGCAGATGACAGCCCTTACTCAGTAACACCTTCACAGGCCAACTTAGCAGTGCCAGTGGAATTGGCAATGAACACACAAACAACAAATATGAAATCCTTACAGTGGGTGTTTAATATAGAGCCATCAATAATCAGTCAGTGAAATTATTTTGTTAAATATTTCCTGTGTTTGCCATTTGGGTGTTACTGGATTTTTGAATAAAAAGCAGCAGGTCACACATGAAAGGCGTTGAAGCCATTTACTGAAACGTGTGCCATGTGTGGGTCTGCTTTCACAAAAGCAAACCTTAATCACCGTTTCAACTGTCAAACAATCAGCTAGAATTAAGCCGGCAGCACCACTAAGATCTGCCCCACCATGCTGCTGGGAGCTATGCCACCCACAAGCTCCCACAGCCTGGAACAACTTATAAAGCTCTCAAAACCACAATTCGTGTAAAGGTTGCGGCTATTTAACAATATATCAGGACTCTAAAACAGCCGCAACATCAAACCCCATCAATATCCAATATCACTCATGTTAAAAACATATGACCGGGTAGAAGGTAACCAGTCTATGTGTAGACTCAACAACCTCCAGGAAAAAGCATTATAAAAACAAAAAGTGTGATTGTCCTATTAAAGTCATACAATGATGTTGTATTAAATGAGTCAAGGTCTCAACCTTCATAGCCAGCACAAATGCCCAGTTATCAAAAAAATAGAAATCAATACAATGTGCAGAGAAAAGCAATACAGCGACAACATTAAAAGACCCATACAAACTAGACTCAATTTGGTGCCTGAGTGACAAAATGAAAGTACCCCCCCTTCCTGTTTATGGTAACTAAACTGCAGTGTGGCCAATCCTAATCCATGTTGACATACTACCACTGAAAAAGAAGCACCCGGGCTTTAATGATCAGGATGGCCCACATTAACTCCAAGCAAAACTCAGAAATTCACTTACTGGGCTTTGGTTTGTTTTACAGGGGCATCCTGATCTTAGATGCCCCTCTATGATCATGTTTGCTCACCTCAATCCACAGTCCGATGGCACGTCCAATCAGAACTCACTGCCATGAATATGCATGAAATAATATTGAATATGAATATTTTTTCCCCCTTATAGCAGCACAATGTACCCCTTAACAGTTTTGATTACTTTTGTTGGAGTTCCTCTTCCATAAATCACATAGGCAAAAACTGGACAAATGTGGGGGTATCTTTTTCAAATGCTTTGCATTGAGCCTCATCTTCAAGGGAAAAACATGCTGGCTCCTAAACTAGACCAACTGGCCAATAAATCTTACGTTTAATTGTCCATTCCGCATACCTACAGACTAATTAGCTAATGCCAGAGGCAGTTGTCTCAGTCATAGCAAAGGCCATGTGCCAATTCTATCAAGGGCTACTGCGATCTTCTAACTTTGAAGAATAATGAGATGCACAGAAGATGGATAACCAAGCCGTAATCACATACAAAAAAAAAAAAAAAAAAAAACTGTTGAAGAGTCGAAAATGCCCTCCAATCCCAAAGATCCACTTTATGGACAGCTCTTTAAAAGTTCTTTAAATGCATATAGAGCAATATATGAAGCCCCTGTAAAAGCTTATCTAAAGGTAATCTTATTTTGCCCCAGGGAGCCCAGCTCCACCATTTTGCAATATAGCAGTACAGAACATTTCCCCAGGTATGATTGATTTTAAACTTAGCTGTTCCCATTACCAAGAGGTAGGACAGAAATGTATTTTGACTAGCCACAGATGACTGTCAACCCCTCTCTATCCAAATCTAATAAAAATAAAACAAATCAGTCTTGGAGCTTAACACAATAAATGGAGACCACTATTAAGGGCTGGTTGCAGGCTGCTTCCAACTAGTTTCAGTCAGATGGATTTAAACATTTGGCAGTACACATATATAATATACAAACGTTCAGCAATTTGGAAGCTCACCCCCTCCAGTCACAAGTTTGCACTCATTTTTCTATTTACCAAACATTGGCATAGCAATCGCATGTTTCACATTCCTCATATATTAGAATCCATTCCTGTGTGTATAATGGACTTTTCCTAACAAGAACTCCTGCGTCTGGTCTGCTGACATCCCGGCATATCCTGTATTGCTGCAAGAAACTCGGACACGTGCCAGGTTCAGATTTCCTACAAAAGACAGAAAAATACTGGGCTGGCTGCATGTACAATGTGACCCAATTCACACAGATCATGCTGTCCAATAATCCAGTCCCCCTCCCCCACCCAGCATCCTGATGTGTATTCCTGTCTGCTAGAAATACTTAGAATCTGACATTAGTAACTTCCTGTCATAATCCCACATGGCCATCGGGGTAATAGATGTAGCTAACACACACACTCACACAGGAATAACAAAGGGTGAGTTTATTGCTCTATATCTGGGGTTTTCCAGGAGGTTATTAGCATAAGGGTATCCCAAAATGGTAAAACTAAGGGGGGGGGGGAGCAGAGCTGCCATGGGAATGTTTTCAATAAAGGTCCGCATATACACCATATAAAGTTTTTTTTTTTAAGAATTTCTTGCCTTTGCTTTCTTTGCAGCTGCTTTAGAATTGCTTAATAATCCTAAGTAGCAAAGTGTGAACCAATAAGGACTATGTGCATAATAAATGCTCTGCATAATGGTCTGATTTTAAAGTGGTCCTTCACTCTGAATAAGAGCCTATCTTATATGTTTCCCACACCCTGTACGTACAGATTGCTCACATTAAAAATCATCCTACCTGCATCTGATGCATGTTATGAGCCTTTAAACATCCAAGATGGCGGCTCATGGGACATCAGGCAGCCTGCAAGCAGGAAGTGCCTTCTGACTGACTGTGCTGCTCTGCATTCTGGGACTGCTGACCTTTTCCTGACCTCATCTCTGCTCTGTCTGTGCTATAAACCCACCCCCTGTACCTGTATCCCACTATCCTCTCCTCAGTAAGTGTGATGCTTCTGAGTCAAGATGGCGACGCCCGTAGCCTAAAGTCCTGAACAAAGTTGCAGCCCAGTTGGGGAAAGAATAATAAGTAAGTGACTAAAAACTTAAAATAATACAATTCTGAGATTACTCACCTGCTCCACAAATAATACTTACTATAGGGTATGACTGCGCCAGATGGCACTGGACTGCAAAGACATCGACATCGAAAATAGGCTCCTCCCGGCCCCTCAAATACCCAGGGACCTCCCACAAATCCCCAGCATTGAAAAGCAGTTAACAAGAAGACGGAAGAATAAAAAAAACCAAACTAGTAACTATAACAATGATAAATCACCATACAGGGGATCCAAGATAATGCAAAACCAAGGGTGGGTTGGAGCAGGACACTCATAATACCAATTCTACAGGTGAGTAATCACAGATTTGTATTATTCTTAGTATACAGTACGTCCTGCTCCACAAATAATACTTACTATCGGGACATCCAATAGCAGTGGCCATAAAGTAGGTTGGGATCCCCAAGAAAAGGCAACAGCAGACAGTTTAAACCACTGCCGCCTGCAGAACCTTTCGGCCAAAAGCAGCATCAGCTGAGGCCCTAACATCAACCTTGTAAAACTTTGAAAAGGTATGAAGAGAAGACCAAGTAGCGGCCTTGCAAACTTGTTCAACAGAAGCCTGGTGCTGAAAAGCCCAAGAGGCACCAATAGCACGAGTGGAATGAGCAGTAAGGCGGAAGGGAGGATTCTTCCCCTTAGAGTAGGCCTGAATCGCAGCCTGACGAATCCACTTGCTGATAGTAGACTTGGCAGGAGCCAAACCCTTCCTAGGACCAGAAGGGACCACAAAAAGAGCATCAGTTTTCCTGAAAGATGCAGTAGCCACCAGATAGTACTTCAGACACCTAACCACATCCAAAGAGTGCAAAACCCTCTTCTTAGCATTGCTAGGATTAGGGCACAAAGAAGGAAGAACAATAGCCTGATTCAAATGAAAGGCAGACACCACCTTAGGCAGAAAATTTGGCTTGAAACGAACCACCACCTTGTCCTGGTGTCTCTCATAGTAGGGGGGCTGAATGGAAAGCACCGCCAACTCAGATACACACCTAACAGAGGTGATAGCCACCAGAAAGACCACCTTGAGTGTAAGAATGGGCAAGGCAGCATCCTGCACAGGTTCAAAAGGAGCATCCTGCAAGGCTGACAAAACCAAGTTCAAATCCCAAACAGGGACCATAGGCTTACGTGGGGGACGCGCATGAGTGACCCCCTGGAAAAAAGTCCTGATCAGAGGGTGCTGAGCAAAGGACTTCTGGAAGAAAACAGCCAGGGCAGAAACCTGCCCCTTCAAAGTACTTAGTTGGAGCCCCATGTCCAACCCATGCTGAAGGAACTCCAGAATCCTGGAATAGAGAACACACGACAGGGAAGAGCCTTAGACTCACACCAGTCAATGTAGGCACGCCAAACCCTGTAATAAATGGAAGAGGAAGACTTCTTCCTAGCCTTTATCAAAGTATCCACAACCGAGGAAGACAGCCCCTTCTCCATCAAGATGGAGGTTTCAGCAGCCAGAGTTTGTAAATTGGGAAGGCGAAGTGAACCCTGAGTGAGCAGATCTGGCACCAAGGGCAGAGCGTACTGATCTACTGCCAGCTGCACCACGTCTGTGAACCACACTCTTCTTGGCCACCTGGGGGCCACCAGAATTGCTGGCACCCCTTCTAGAGCAATCCTGCGCAGAACCCTGTCCAGCAGGGGGAATGGAGGGAAGACATACAGAAACAAAGTCCTGCCATGACATTGCTAGAGCATCCGTGGTCAAGGCCAGAGGGTCCTGGGATCAGGAGACAAAGGTTGGTAGCTTGTGATTGTGACGGAACGCAAACAGATCCACATCTGGTTGGCCCCAACGGCGAGACAGAGATTGGAACACCCTGCTGCATAGGGACCATTCTCCCTGGCGAGAGGTCCCCCGGCTCAGAGAGTCTGCCAGGAGATTTTCCACTCCCGGGATGTACACAGCTGATATGCAGGGAACATTGGACTCCGCCAAAGTCAGGATCAGAGACGCTTCCTGGAGGGCCCCCTTGCTCCAGGTCCCTCCCTGATGATTGATGTAGGCAACTGCCGTCTGGTTGTCCGAGCGCACCTGAACAGGCAGGCCCCGAAGGCGAGTAGTCAAGTGAGCCAGAACTAACCTGATCACCCGCAGTTCCAAGACATTGATAGGTGTGTGGGCCTCCTGAGGGCCCCACCTCCCCTGGAACCGCAGGGACTTCCAGAAACCCCTCCAACCTGACAGACTGGCATCCGTGGTGACCGTCTCCCAGGAGGGGGTCAGAAAGGATCTGCCCCCCAACAGGTTCCTTGAGTCCATCCACCACGAGAGGGACCTCTGACCAGAGAGGAGAGCACACAGACCCTGTCCAGGGACGCTGGGTCCTTGTCCCATACCGACAATAGGTGAAGTTGTAGAGGCCTCAAGTGGAACTGAGCATAAGGGACCGCCTCGAAGCACACCACCATCAGGCCCACCAGCTGCATCCCCTGCCTGATGGAGGGATGGGGACAAGATAGCAAGAACCGAGCCTGTGCAATCAGACTGTCCACCTTCTGTTGAGGAAGGAAAATCCTTGCCTGAACTGTATCCAAATTCATTCCTAGGAATGGAGTTACCAAGGAAGGGGACAGTGAGGACTTGGGGTGGTTGATCACCCATCCAAATGACTCCAGAGTGGACACCACCAGCTGAGTATCCAATTCTGCCTGAAGTAGAGATTGGGAGGTGATGAGAATGTCGTCCAGATAGGGAAGCACGCAGACGCCCCGATACCTGAGCAGAGACATCATGCCAGCCAGCACCTTGGTGAACACCCTGGGAGCTGAAGTGAGACCAAAGGGCAATGCCACAAACTGGTAGTGTTGATCCATCAGAGCGAACCTGAGGAACCTTTGATGACCTGGAAATACAGGAATATGAAGGTAAGCATCTTTGATGTCCACAGAAGTCATGAAGTCCCCTAGGCGCAGGGAACGGATGGCAGAGCGCAAGGTTTCCATGTGAAAGCACCTGCCCCTGACAAACTTGTTGAGGATCTTTAAGTCCAGGATGGGCCTGACTGAACCATCTTTTTTGGGTACTGTGAATAGGTTGGAATAGAAGCCCTTGCCTCTTTCTCTTAAGGGGACCTTTCAGAGGACCCCCAGCTCCAGGAGGCTGACACAGGGTCCTGAGGAATCCGGGATCTGATGAATCTTGGGGGGGGGCGCTGGGGTAACCTGCCTCCCTTAGCAAAAAGGTCCAGGCGGTCCCCAAACAGGCGTAGTCCTTTGAAGGGAAAACCAGTGAGGGCCTTCTTGGCAGCGTTGTCAGCAGCCCACTGGCGCAGCCAAACCGAGCGGCGTATAGCCACCACAAGGGCAGATGTCCTGGCACACATCCTGATGGTGTCATCCAAGGCAGAGAGGACAAAATTTACAAAAACATCACAACTGGAGAGTGCATTAAACACCTCACAAGGCAAATCATCAGGGGCACTATCAAGCATATTTCTGATAAGGCATCTAGTGGCCACAGCGGTAATGGCAGAGGCACAGACCGGGCGCAGCGCCGTCCCCACACATGCAAAGGCGTGGGATGCCAGCTGGTCAATGCGCCGGTCCTCAGCATCCTGCAGGGTAGTAGAGTCAGGGGAATGCATGACAGAGGTGTTAGATAGCCCTAGGACCAGGGCATCCACCTCGGGAGGGGATGACCAACATTTAACCACCTCAGCAGGAAAGGGATACTGCCTATCCCAACTCTTTGGAACCCCGGGAAGTTTACTGGGGCGCTCCCATTCCTTGAACACAAGGTTATGGAAATGTGCTTGCTCGGGAAATTCCAAAACTTGATTGTGCTGTATGGAAAAGCTCCCCCCTTTGCCTGGGAGCCACAACAGGGGGAGAGATGGACAGGACCTCAAAAATCTGGGTCAGTAATCAGTCAGCGTCATCCGGGGCCCAGGGGTCAGAGCCAGAATCGTCATGACCCCTTGGCCTTTCATCAGATGAGCCTGAGTCAGAGAAAAGCTCCCCTTCATCCGACGGGGTATAGCCACAAAGATTCCAAAGCTCCTCAGTTTCCATAGGGAAAAGAGTGACATTAGGAGTTAAGTGCCGCTTTTTTGCAGGGGCCTTACGCGCTAAGGACTTAGCAATCAACTTCTCAACAGTAGCCAGTCTAGAAGACACATCAGGCCGAGAATCCCCACTTGTATGCAACTCAGTAGGAGTGAGATTTAAGCTTGGGGGGGTAGGTGAAGTGAAATGAGGAGCAGGCCCAGCCACTGGAAGGCCCGATCGCAGTGCAAGCACCTGCTCAGCACAGGGTACACAGACCCGCGCCTTGTCAGCATGAGGCTGCCCACACGCTACACACAGCCAGGCTTGTCCCGAAGGAACCCCGGTCACATTATCCTGAGATGCCTCCATATGGTGATTATAGCGGCACTATAGGCCCATAGGGATTAACGCTATACAGCAACCCTGGATGCCCCAATAACCCGCTAGGGAAGTGGGAGTATTACATAAGGTCTAACAAGTTATGAACTAATAGAGGGCCGGGAGAAGCCAATGGATTCGCCCTGCCTGAAAGACATAATAGAAGGAGGCCGTAAGCACACTGTAATAAAAAGGTAGATAATAAAACCGCCCGCGAGGGCACTTACGGACCGCGGTAGGTAGGGGACCGTCGCGCATAAGAGCAGATCAAAGATGGAGTCGGTATACCTCGAGGGGCGGGCCGTTATAGCAATGACGCGGAACGCGCCATAGACGGGCCCCGGCCCCCCTGAAGAGCGCGAAGCCCAGGACGGGACAAGCAGCCAATGAAGGCGCACCAGTGCCTGAGGTAAGCAATTTTAAATACAGTAAAAGGAAGGCAAGCCAGCGCGGCGGCTGACACAAGGCAGTAATGAATAAAGTATAAGGTTAAAACACAATGCATAATGCATAGCATACACACCTACACCCCCCCCTCTTTTCCCCCGAAGGCTACAAGAAGAATGAGGGAGGACAGCGGCCACTTAAATAGGGCCCACCGATAGGCAGGGGCAAGGGGCAATAGTGCGGGAGGGGCATCCCATAGAGGCTCACCATAAGCCTGAACCGCCTACCCTTTGGTGGGGGATTGCGGTGGAGCAGCGCTCCTAAGCACCTGACAGCGGTGCTGCCTACCTTCACCCGACCAGCGCAGCCAAGGCTGGGAGGCATATTACTAATGGAACTGTTGGAAATAGTCCTACAGGGCCGCAGGCTAATAGCCCTGCTCACCTGCGAGTAGAGAGAGCCATTTCTCGTCCTTAGCAGTCCAGACTGCAGAGAAAATCTGGGGATTTGTGGGAGGTCCCTGGGTATTTGAGGGGCCGGGAGAAGCCTATTTTCGAAGTCTCTGCAGTCCAGCGCCATCTGGCGGAGTAATACCCGATAGTAAGTATTATTTGTGGAGCAGGATGTACTGTATACTAAGAATATACTAATTTTAGATGCTGGGGAATTGTTTAAGGGCATTTCAATAAATCATGGTGAAGGTCCGGTTTAAAACAAAACCTGAATCTCTTGAGAACAATATTGCATGCCTGACAGCCGACACCTGACACAGCCAATGGCGGAGAGTAGAATAAGAGCAAGCTGACCTTTGCCAGTAAGGTATGCACAACACCAGGTGTGCAGCAATCATGGCCAATAGACCTCCATCATAGTCTCTTTAAAGTATGGACAGATCTACTGTATAAACAGCATTTGCTTTTATTACAACAGCAGGGATGTGGGAGTAGGGTAAATACACATTAATACTTTAAAGTGTTCCTAGAGTTGCACCTCTAATAATAAATAATAAGGCTATTCCTACTCATACTGCACCTTTACAGAATGTGGTCCAAATGTGGAGCCCTGAGGTCATGTCTGTTTTTAGTGTGTATGATATAGGGCATAATAAGTGTAACACATCCCACTCCACCAACCCCGATTTGTCAGGTAAAATATTTACCTACTCCTCACTAAAAGTCATACTTGATCCCAGCCGCAACAGCTGAAACAACAGGATCAAGCTTTTACTGAGGGAGTAAGTGGGTACTTTTTAATCCAACGGGGGTAATTTACCCTTTTTTCACCCCACCCTCCTGATGCTGCTAGCTCAAAACCCTAAGTAGACAAAATTTGTGGTGCTTAGGGTTTTGTTCTGCTTTAATACCTGCGATTTTAATTCCAATAGCTTCCTCACACAAATAACCTGATTAAAAGGAATGGTTCGGAGGTTGTCATCAAGTAGACTGATAATTCATTAACCAGACCCACTGCTCAGCAGAGATACATATATCCTTAGCTTTTACATTTGGTAAAAGTGTTTTTGAGCTAGAATGTAGTCTTTCATATTTCACACAGGACATTGCCTCTATCAAAAGCAAAGCACAGCCAGTAATAGCTTTGCAATAAACATTTTGCTTTGATTTCTGAAAAGAGAGGTGGTGTAAGGGGGAATCTCCTCCAGGACAAAAAAGCAGATGACCTGCCCCCGAGTTGCGAGTAATCCCTAACCAAGAATTGGAATAAATAATAAGCAATCATCAGGCATTGTTTTCATTTTTATCTCAAAACGAGAACATGTTCTGTGAGTCATAGGAATCGTTAATTCTATTCAGCAGGGAAAATAGCAGCCATTCATAAGTTGCCAGCCAGACATTCGTTTCCCAGAGATACACAATGGCAAGATAGATGCAGAAATTGTGTTCAATGATTTTGCAGCGCCTGACGTGTCAAAGCCCGACAGCCGCCAGTGCTGACAATTTTTGAACTGCTGCAATTATTGGTCTCGGATGAAAAGTCGCAATTATAACCAAGAGTCTCGGGACAAGAAAGGCTTGCTTCCGCACAGCTGTCTAAGATCTTAAGAAGCCTGTGCATCCAAAAAGATTCCCAAAAGCAGGTGTAGCAGGTGAAGGATTTACTGTATATATAAGAGCAACAAGTCCCACAGACTGCAGGTGTCACTCACTACATGGTATAAGCAGGGCCACTTAGAACATCCTGCTGTTAGGACGGCAATTATATCTCATTGGACACAGGGACAGCTTGTAGCTGGGAAACGTGCATAGAGGCCAATTAACTGAAAAAGGGATTCTCAAAACTAAACTTCAGGCAAAACATTTTAGATTAGTATAGAAGCATTGCACAACCATCCTGCTCTTTCTGGGCGATAGACAAGGGAAGCCCATTCCCAGACCCAGTCATCTACTTTCTAGTTCCCATGGAGCTTTGCAGCTACATGCGATTGCTGACAACTAGTAAAATTCACGGGCAACCTTCCACACCCCACCGGTTGCCAATGGTCACAAGGGGCTTGCAACCCCACAGCCTGTATATGATCAGGGCAGGGGAAAATTGGTCTCCACAAATCAAGGTGCTGGTAACCCATCATCAGAGTCACCTGTAATTTCAGAGGACAAACGGTCATTTTTGATGGAGAAAGCCACATTGGCAACATACAAAGCAAGAGATAAATTGGGAGCTTACCTAAAATCCCCTTATACCACTTGTGCTTCACATGGGAGGGTAAGGGATCGAAGGACCGCCGTGCAGCTTGCATCAGGTTTGTGGGTCTCGCATACAGGTCCGCAGAAATAGATAAATGTCTACTTTGGAGGAGGCCTGTGCTTGCCGTTTTTAGGCAAGAAATCCTGGTAGTTACCGAAAAGAAGCTTGGTATGGCATATAAACACAGCTGCAGCCAACATTTCCTACAGGCTTTTGGTCCCCTATGGGGAACCACTTTAATCGGGTTAACAAAAAAAAAAAAGGTAGGTTTCCTAGAAATCTATGGGCCCTTTTCCAGAGACAGCTTATTCATTGTCCATTTTCCCAGATTTCTGCCACAAAGTTATGCTGAAAAAGCAGGAACTGCAGCAAGGCAGTTCAATTCACCAGAAATTCGAGTTTGTAAACAAGCAGTCATAAAAGTTTATGAACCCTATAATCTGGTAAAATTGTCATCAGGCAATGCATGCTTCAAGGCGGTGCAAATGCCTGTGGCAAACACTCAACTAGATGACACACCACACAGCTTTCTGTCCCCTTTGGATGCAGCGTCACTAGTAAAGGCTGATAACCGTAGTATCTCTCCAATACATAGCTTACTGATGGTGTGAGAGCATAGTTTAGGTCAGAGAGCAAGACCTTCCTGGCAAAGGAAAAAAACCACATACACACGGCAGAAGTGGAATTACTGAAGGGCATCGTTCACATAAAGACAGCATGGGTACCAATAATGTTCACTCCAGTAAATAAGAGCTATAGTGTGGCTGCCATCAAAAGTGACACAATCAAATCCAAAAAAGGCACTTCTGCCAGTAGCAGCACAGATGGGACAGGTAACATTAAATGCCTCCAAATAAATGTGTCGCCCCAGTAAAAAGAATCCATTCATGTGTGTATAAAGTGGCTATTTAAAGTGATTACAGCTAAAACGGCAAAGAATTACTACAAAAGAACTGCAAACTGCTGTGAAATTCTATGGTAACTGGGAGATTCACCACAGCAATTGCAAGGTTATGGCACCTTTACAATGGAAGCACTTCTATAATATGCACTGAAAAAAAGGAAACTCATTTCAACTGATTAAAACAGTCATAAACGGAAGTGCTGTGTCATTCAATGATTTCAAACAATACAACAGCATCAAGTACGTAATACAATATAAAAAAGGAACAAAAAACATTAATCACGTCATGTATAATTTATTCTTGATTATGCTGCTTTATTGCAATCAGGACAAGTGATTGGAGTCAAAACATAAAAATGACAATCCAAACCTAATAGTGAAATCCATCCATCTACAGTGCATACGATCCTTTGTTTCACAAGTAACCAAACCAATGGCTTTTTTTTTCATGTAAATAAGTGTCTTTCGGCTTACAGGGCACATTGGTGAATCTTCTGCTATATTCACTATGTGTTGCAACAGGGTATAGAGAACTGAAACATGTCTAATCACATGGAAACCACTTATGGATATGTATGCAGGAGCAGTGCTGTTCCCAGCCATTATTAGAGGAGGGCAACAGTATTTGTCGGATCAATAATCACCAGATTAATTCTGTTCTTGGCAGATGATCATGTATACAAAGTGTAATTCTCTACGGTATTGGTCAAGGCAATAGCACCGTTTGTGTCAAGTAGAGTAAATAGAATTAAAAAGGGGGGTGGGCGCTGGTTTTAAAGCAGATCCTGCTTGTCACTTTTCTGCCATTCAAGTATGATAAAGTACAATAAAGTAGAACAAAACCCATGCGGTCCAGCCCTGGAATTTTATGAAGCAAATAATGTAGCCTCAGGGGCAGTACAACCACTAGCCCGGGGTAATTTATTGCAGAGCGGTAACCAGCACAACAGTGCCAGGCTTCACCAAATGTCCATCTTCACAATCTCCAGGTTTGTCAGTGGTACAGCAACAAAGCCACATTTGGAGAATAATTAGCCACAAAACCTGGAACTGGCGAGTTCTGTCGTCCTATACTGTAACCCCTATCCCAGCTAGTCCCAATTACACAATTAATGAAATATACACACCTGGGCTAAAATGGGAGGCGCTTTTTGGCTGGAAGCCCTCTGCAGCACCAATACTGCTAGAGCCTTGAGTGACACTTCTGTCATCCAATTACTGCAGCAGTTGATACCAAAAGTATTAGAAGGGCAGCGTTGCGGTTGCCTATATCAGGCTTCCAGTGTATAGGTGTATATATTTTATTTCATTACCAGGGTTAGCTTAGCTAGCGTGTTTAATTACAGTATTGGTTGAATTAGACACTCTGCTGCAGCTAGGCAATCCATGACCATGTTCTGAAGTGCAAACAGCCTCAAAGTTCCTCAAATTGAATGGCAAAACTCCAGGCAAATAAGAAAATAGAAATATCTCCACTCTAAGTTGCAGGAAAAACATTACATTGTACAGAAACTTCAGCTGTTATGCGTTTATTACAGAACTGCTTTCTCTAATTTAAACCGGACCTTCACCGTGATTTAATGAAAAGCCCAAACCCTTCACGATCCAAACGATTCACCAGCATCTATAATTAATATATTTAAGTTTTTAGTCACTTATTATTCTTTCCCCCATTGGGCTGTAACTCTGTTCAGGACTTTAGGATACAGGCGCTGCCATCTTGTCTCAGAAGCATCACACTTACTGAGGAGAGGAGAGTGGGGTAAAGTACAGGGGGTGGGTTATAGCTGTGCTTTGCTCAGACAGAGCAGAGCTGGGGTCAGGAAAAGGTCAGTAGTCCCAGAATGCAGAGCAGCAGTCAGAAGGCACTTCCTGTTTGCAGGCTGCCTGATGTTCCATGAGCCACCATCTTGGATGTTTAAAGGCTCATAACATGCACTAGGTGCAGGTAGGATGATTTTTAATGTGAGCAATCTGTATGTGCAGGGTGTGGGAAACATACAGGTCCTTCTCAAAAAATTAGCATATAGTGCTAAAGTTAATTATTTTCCATAATGAAATGATAAAAATTAAACTTTCATATATTTGAGATTCATTGCACACCAACTGAAATTTTTCAGGACTTTTTTTGTTTTAATACTGATGATTTTGCCATACAGCTCATGAAAACCCCCAAATCCTATCTCAAAAAATTAGCATATCATGAAAAGGTTCTCTAAACGAGCTATTAACCTAATCATCTGAATCAACTAATTAACTCTAAACACCTGCAAAAGATTCCTGAGGCTTTTAAAAAAGCCCAGCCTGGTTCATTACTCCAAATCGCCATCATGGGTAAGACTGCCGACCTGACTGCTGTCCAGAAGGCCATCATTGACACCCTCAAGCAAGAGGGTAGGACCCAGAAAGAAATTTCTGAACAAATAGGCTGTTCCCAGAGTGCTGTATCAAGGCACCTCAATGGGAAGTCTGTGGGAAGGAAAAAATGTGGCAGAAAACGCTGCACAACGAGAAGAGTTGACCCAACCCTGTGGAAGATTGTGGAGAAGGACCGATTCCAGACCTTGGGGGACCTGCGGAAGCAGTGGACTGAGTCTGGAGTAGAAACATCCAGAGCCACCGTGCACAGGCGTGTGGAGGAAATGGGCTACAGGTGCCGCATTCCCCAGGTCAAGCCACTTTTGAACCAGAAACAGCGGCAGAAGAGCCTGCTCAGTGGTCCCAAGTACTTTTTTTCTGATGAAAGCAAATTTTGCATGTCATTCGGAAATCAAGGTGCCAGAGTCTGGAGGAAGACTGGGGAGAAGGAAATGCCAAAATGCCTGAAGTCCAGTGTCAAGTACCCACAGTCAGTGATGGTCTGGGTGCCATGTCAGCTGCTGGTGTTGGTCGACTGTGTTTTATAAAGGGCAGGGTCAATGCAGCTAGCTATCAGGAGATTTTGGAGCACTTCATGCTTCCATCGGCTGAAAAGCTTTATGGAGATGAAGTTTGCATTTTTCAGCATGACCTGGCACCTGCTCACAGTGCCAAAATCACTGGTAAATGGTTTACTGACCATGGTATTACTGTGCTCAATTGGCCTGCCAACTCTCCTGATCTGAACCCCATAGAGAATCTGTGGAATATTGTGAAGAGAAAGTTGAGAGACGCAAGACCCAACACTCTGGTTGAGCTTAAGGCCGCTATTGAAGCATCATGGGCCTCCATAACACCTGAGCAGTGCCACAGGCTGATTGCCTCCATGCCACGCCGCATTGAAGCAGTCATTTCTGCAAAAGGATTCCCGACCAAGTATTGAGTGCATAACTGAACATAATTATTTGAAGGTTGAATTTGTTTTTATTAAAAACACTTTTCTTTTATTGGTCGGATGAAATATGCTAATTTTTTTAGATAGAATTTGGGGGTTTTCATGAGCTGTATGGCAAAATCATCAGTATTAAAACAAAAAGACCTGCAAAAAATTTCAGTTGGTGTGCAATGAATCTCAAATATATGAAAGTTTAATTTTTATCATTTCATTATGGAAAATAATTAACTTTAGCACTATATGCTAATTTTTTGAGAAGGACCTGTATAAGATAGACTCTTATTCAGGGTGAAGGGTGAAGGACCGCTTTAAGTAAATCAAACTGCCTTTGTATAACGCAAGTCCAGAATCTGCAGTGCAACAGCGTTTGGCCAGAAAGGTCAGTATTTTTTTTCATTCATTACAGGACTGACTCTCTCTCTCTCTGCTTTATGTCACCAGATGCTTTTCACGCCATTGCAGCTTTAGGCCCCAATCACTGTGCAGCATATTCAGCTTTTCTTTATATTAACATGTTCGCAAACAGAAAGTTGGTGTTAAAAGTTCACGTGGCTGTGGGCACAATGTGTTCATCTCGCATTCCAGCAGGAGATTGCAGCAAACCATGTTTACATAATACTTCAGCTTTGTTGGGCAAAACACTGAACTTATTCAAAATATTTTTATGGCTTATTTGTAAATATTTATTTTAAAGGAGACCTGAAGCAAAAGACGTATGGGTGCTTTGAGAAAGAGCTAACAGCCTGGCTGTCATGACATTCCTTCGCCTCAGGGACGGTTCACACTAAGACTTTCCAGGCTGGGACATCAAAGAGTCCACAGCAGGTGAGCTGCATTGCAATGGGGTTTAAAAAGCCTGTCAGGATGCATGCTCCAAGTTTTTGCACTGAAATAAACATACCTAAAATCTTGCGCTTTTAAGCAACTATAGCTTTAGGACTTAAAATGTTCCCTAGTATGGAATTAAACCATGTAAATAGTTCAGCTTTTTGTTAGTACTTGGGAAGTCAGCCTGAACCAAGCCCGCAACCACATGTATACAAGAGGGGGCATTGGACTCCATTTACTGCAACAGCAGCAGAGTATTTGCTTATGCAAATCCATAAACGGCCACTGGATGACAGGCAGGGGGTGGATCACAGGGAAAGGTCTTTACAACAAGAAAAAATCTGGAGGGGTTGGGAATCAAAGTTTAACATTGCTTGGACAGAGCTATTAAAGAGAACCTCCAACCATTGCAAGATGCCTCCTTGTTAAGCACGATTTGACAAGTGAAAAAAATCTATAAATAAATCACCCAGTCCGGCAGCACTGTTAAGGTATTTGAGTGAATAATGAAAAGCCCTTAAACTAGTCCCCAGCATCTAAAAATAATATATTTCAAGTTTTTAGTCACTTGCTTATTATTCTTTCCCCTGCTAAGCTTCAACTCTGTTCAGGACTCTAGGATACAGGTGCTGCCATCTTGACTCAGAAGCATCACATTGGAGGAGAGGGGTGAGAAGTACAGGGGAGCGGGGTTATAGCTGTGCTCTGCACAGGCAGAGCAGAGCTGGGGTCTGCAAATTGGCAGGCCTCAAGGCCGGCACACCCTCCACCACGACAAGTCTGCCCCCCCGAAATGCTAGCAGCCGAGCTCTGACCAGTATGGCTGCCAGCAGTAGTAATAATACAAAACACTAAGACTTGGGAGCCCAGCCACCTAGCTCGGGCCCCCCAGCAGCCATGGGAAAGGCAGACTGTGTCCAGGGTGGGTAGAAGACCCAGGGGGTAGTGGGGAGACACACAGTAGGGCCACCATGCAAGGCCCAAAGGTCAGGTTCTACCCTCACTCTGCACAATCCCACGCTATTGGCTTAGGAACAGACTTAAGGGCCTAACTGGGTTCCCTGGGAATGCTGCAGCTGGTGAGGGGATGGGAGACAGAAGGAGTCAAAGAACCCCGCTCCGGTCAGCACTGTAATAAAAACCAAAAAATCCAGAACACCTTCACAGTCCCTTGCGATTGCAAGAAAATAACATGCCACAGCCTGCCCTATATAGGCCAGGAGGAGCTAGTTTTTTTTTTCCTATTTTGCAGTCCCCACCACAGCTGAGGTTAAGCCACGTGTTGCTACTAGTGGTTCCCAGGAAAGGAAGAGATAAGAGATAAGTGCATTGCCAGTACATAGTGTGACCAGAGAGGAGGAAGGAGGGTGTGGTTTCATAGAGGCAGCCAATCAGGATGTCTGAGGAGGTTAGTGGGGGTGTGTTTCCTTTCTTAGTCCAATGAAGGTTGATTGAAGGACCAGGTCAGTGAGGTAGAGACTGAAAGCTGAATAAGGAAGCAATTTCCTCATCAAGTAGACCGACATGGCAGGATGGAGATTGCTGGAGGGACTCAATGTAATGTAAGCTACTGATATTTATTTTTTAACTTACTCCCATTACCCTGTAATGTGGTCAGTTTAACTTAGTGTCCCACTTTGAGTCCCCCCAAAAATGGTCAGTTTAATTTAACGTGGAACAAAAGCCATCTTGCGCAGTCTTATAGATTCCAAGACCAAAAATACATAACTTGTGGTACTGCCAGATGTTCTTTTTATAAACACTTTCAAAGACAAATAATTAAACCTGGCACAATAATAGACTGGATACTAAATATATGCCAAAATCTCAGCACATAAACAGGAAGGTTTTTTTTGTTTTTTGTTTTTTTTTTTTACATGGGAATTCCCCCATCAAGCACTTTTCATAAAGACAGTTTTTTTGTTTTGGTTTGCTAGTCCTTTAATTGTGTCACTACAGATTCCAATCAAACAGCATTTCCTGGAATAATTCCAGTCTAGCGTCAGAAGGTGAAATAATCCTTTCTTGGCTTTCCTGAGACAACAGCCAAGCTGTCTATGTGAGGCTGGGGACAACCTCCTGCAATGGTCAGGCTTGGCTTTACAAATGTCCCCTCTAAAGGCAGCATCTAGCCATAGATGAATGGGCAGCTGGAGGGGGGAGGGTGAAGGCCAGCATTCCCAAAGCTGAGATCACACTTGTATAATTGCAGTTTGTGATGACAGCCTATCGTAATTATACCCTCTGTGCAAACCAGCTCAGCGGCCAGCAAAATGCAACGCCACAAACTCAGCGTGACAGGCAGATCCAGCCTGATGCCAAGCCAACTCAGCCATCACGCTGCAATGCCTTTTCACACCAGTATTATTATGGGCCCATTCAAGCACACAATACACAAACACTGACACACACATTTTGTGGTACTACGATGAATGAACAAAGTTTAGCGTTACTCAAAATGACCTAACCACACATCCTGGGAAACCGTTCTATGCTACCATAATATGGGCTTCATAACAAAGCACTTCTGAAATCAGGCCAACAATGATGTATATGATAGGCAGAGGTCACACTGGACTTGTTTCCGAAGAGTAAAAATAATCCTTCCAGTATCTTGGAGGAGTATTTGTGGTCACATAGGAGTACAACATTTGCAGTAATTAGTATATAGAGGTATAGGTGGCATTCAATATTGGCAATTAAATGCAAGGAAACATTCCTAGAGCAATTATGCCATGCAAATAAGTGCTCCTGGGGCAGGATGTCCCACGGTGTTAACCCCCTGCTGTGACCAGGAATCACTTTCCCACAAACGTGGGCCACATCCCCGGCATCCCAGCAGCTGTGACGCACTACCGCGGCCAGCCATTCAGATAGGCTGGGCACGGAAGCATGCACACGCCAAAGGGAAAACGTGGATGGTATGAGCAGCTGCCACCCCTTCCATGGCATTGATTGGAGGAGAGCCCACGCATACACAGTGGGAAGGTAAGTGGTGTGGGCAACCAGGACAGTAAAAATCCCTAAAATGGCCTTCCCCTGGAGCATACCAAAATCAGGATGCCCCACTGTGTAAAAGTAACCTTTGCCTAATTGCCGTTTGACAAGCATTAGTACGCATGGCAAATGGCCCGCACTGGATGAGCATATGTTTTATGGCCAATCGGGGGGGGGGGGGGGGGGGGAGTTTAGTGGACAAAGTCCCGTCTGGCAATGGAGAGATGCAGTTAGGGCAAATTATATTCACAGAAGTTCCTGAAAAGTTAAAAAAAAAAAAAAAAAAAAAAAAGTCATGGCTGCTTCTTGCCACCTGACACAGACATCCTCCAACATGTCAGCTGTTCTGGGCAGTGTTAAAGAAGATCAATATCCATGATTTTCACAATCCCAGGTGTTCAGATTTGGGGTGTCCTACTGCGGATATCCAGTGGATCACCCAAAAAGTCCCCGTTAGACTTAACTGTGTTCCTACGAGTCCTCCCCCTTTAGAGGAAACAAACTGGGACAGTTTAAAAGCCCCACCCCTTAGTATTAAGCAAGAAAACTAAGCAATACCGCTGTACTAATTGGGAGGGTTGTATGGGCCATCCCAAAGGACTTATATATACACTTACTGGTAAGCTTATGGGGATTTTCTGACCTCATCCTTCATGACGGCCACAGAAAGGACCAACAATAAATACATACTGCCTGTAAAACTTTCCTACCAAAGGAGGATTGCTTATCACATAATAGGTCTAGGCGGTAAGGTTTTAAAAATTCTTCTTTTCTGCCCAGGATGTTGAGACTGTTCTCTTGGAATGGGCTGAAAAATAAGTAGGTGAAGTACCTACTTCTAGAAGAAGAAAAGACTAGGAGGAAACTAGTTTTAAAGGGATAAAAACTTGCCTGTAGCCTCCTCAAGTGGTTCAAAAGGAGGTCTGACCAAGAGGGCACTCAATTGTGAGGTACAGGTCTCTTCCTAGCTATGGCAATAAGGCATCTATTAATCAAACCTTCACTTCTGAGGCTCTTGTACAGAAAGAAGTAAAGGGCTGAGGCTTGTGTCTTGAGTGTACTTACTACTAGTCCCAATTCTTGGCCCTTATTAGATGGCTGAAGCAAGCAAGAGCTGTGTATTGCGAATAACTCCATGTAGTTGGAGGACTTGTTCCTCATCTCTGCAGGCCAAAGTGGGCCCCCCCAACCTCAGATGCTGGCATGTGTAGTCACAATGGCTGGGATCTTCTGCCACCAGCGACCTGCCTGCAGGATAGAAGGATTCAATCTAGATCCTTCAGAATCACTACCCTGCTGTCTAGAGATTGGGGGCGGTCCCATACCAGCAGTAGGAAGGTCGGCAACTGCCAGGAATGCAGCGGTGCCCAAACAACTGAAGGAATGGTGAAGGTCACAAGACCAAGAACTCTCACGAATTCTCTTAAAGAAATCTCCTCCACGGTCATCAGCAGGCGTATGGCAGTCCTCATCTTTTCCTGCTTCTCTGGAGGCAGGAAATAAGATAATTTGCCGAGAAAAGTTGAAGATGTTCCCAAAAAATCTGCAAGTCTGTAATGGAGTTAAGCAGGATTTTTCCTTGTAGACAAATCAGCCCAGACTCTGGGAGAATGTGACACAGAGTTTGTCGCTTCTTCAAAGGGTAGTCTCGGAACTGGCTGTCAATAGAAGACAGTGCAGGCAGGGGATAACTGTAATCCCACTGGACCACTGAAGAGATTCCAAATGGCGGTGCTCTGTTTTGGAAATGACAGATTCCCGAGTCTGAAAGAATCTCAATCAGGAATCTGCAATGGGCCTGCCAGATGTAAACATCGATGCTTATCATAAGATCCCTGGCATCAATAGGTTCCTGACTGAAAGGATTGATTCCATACGAAATCTCTTGTATTTGTAATCCAAGTATGGATTGAGGGCTTTGAGATTCAGAACCATGCAAAAGGCCGCTGACGTCTTCTAAAGTGACTGGTTCTATTACTCCCTTTCTGAAAAGATTACCAGAGAAAACTCTTTCCCCTTCTCCTCATCCAAGGGAGTCCTTGTTACCAGAAATCTTTCTGTTCGTCTGACCTGGAACTCTAACTGGTAGCCCTGGGCAATGGTCTGGACAAACCGATTTGAACAGATGCCCTGCCAGGCAGTCAAGAAGAAGGTCAGATGGCCTTCCACTGGGGCAGGAACGAGGTCTGTCTATAGGCGGAGGGGGAGTGCAAACCAAACTGGGTATACGGGTTCCCCTGTGAGGCCCCCATAGTCTTCTGGGCTTCGCCTGCTTAGACTGACTAGGAGCTGTCTTGTTTTTAAAAGAAGTCATATCTTGGTCTCTTCACCTTTATAGGAAAACATTTAGTTTTTTCAGCATCAAGCTAGAACCGTTTAATCAAGATCCAAACATGAGGGTTCCTTCAAAGGGGAGGCCGCATAGCCTTACCTTAGAAACCATATCCCCTTGCCAGGTTTTTACCCAAATTGATATTCTTGCAGATTTTAAAAGGCGTCCTCAAAAAAAGGAGACTCTCTGCTCTAAACACGGATGGTAGAGTATCTGTTTAGGCGTATCTCTTTCTATGTAACCCTTGAGGTCATTTAACCAAACCTCTAGGTTACACGCGACACAATATGATGCCAAGACGGGACTGAACGTAAAACCTGCAGCATCCCAAGTCCTTTTAAAGTGGTCCAACAGTCAAAAACGACTTAAACCAGACCAACACAACAAACAGGACTCATATGCACCCCTCCCCAGGGCAACTTAGATCGCTGTATGAAAATATTTATGTACCTTTTTCTAAGCCCGCTGAGGAAAATTTTAGAAACAAGATGGTGGCTCATGCATTTGCAGGCCACCTGCAAACAGAAAGTGCTGCTGGGCTACCCATTACTGTGCATTGTCAGTTACGTCAGTTGAATCCAAAATGGGCCAGGCTGTTGGTCCGGTTTAAAGTGGACCAACACCCAGGGGGGATCGGCCCGGAAATCTATAAGATTCCCGGACCGATCAGATCCCTCCCCGCGGGGCATCCGAAATCGGGATGTCCCGCGGGGAGGAACCCCCCAGGAGGCCCACAATTCTTACCTTACCGGCGATCCAACGGCGCATGCGCGAGACGCGGCCGCGTCTCTCGCTTCCCTCTAGCAGGGCGCGCTCCCGCGCTGGCCGTTTTGTGAATGGCCGGTGCAGGCGCACTCCCTGTTAGAGGGAAGCGAGAGACGCAGCCAATGACAGCGCTCTGGTATGCGCGTCCAAGCGGCTTTGGACACGCATACCAGAGCTGCTCTGAACGCTGTCATTGGCCGGACGAGGTCACGTGGGAGCGGGAAGAGGTGAGTTTTTGCGGCGATCGGGGGGGTTTCAGACAGCGGGGCACCCCCGATCGGGGTGCCCCACCTAAGTGGACCAACACCCAGGATAGTCTAAATCCTGGGTGTTGGTCCGGTTTAAGTATACCCTCAGTATGCCTATCCAGGGGCTCTTTAAGGGTGCCCGAGTCTTCAAAACTTAAATCTGTAGATCTAGAAACCTGTGCAAGCGGAGTGTCCAGCTTTAGGCACTTGGCCCAGACTGAAATGTCTGAATCTTCAAATGGAAATTTTCTCTTAACTGACCAGGTAAGAAAAATTCCTTTTCTGGACAATGCTAGTCTTTCCTCGTTAAGTTAGTTGGTGAATAGGAAAAACCTTCTTCTCGATCAGCAACTTATAATACATGGCATCCTGAACAGAGAGGGTCTCATCCACCCATTGGATATTCATGGTGTCATAAATATCCTCGAGGAGAGCTGAAGTCTCTTCACACATCTTATTTCATGGGGAAGGACTCTCTCCCACCTCATTCGAAACCCTTAGATTGAATCCTTTATTATGCGAGTCTTGATCAGATGAGATTCCCCCCTTATTTATCTCATCTCTAGAATGATCTGGAGTATCCAGAGATGTCTGACTGGATCCAGTCAGAGAAATATGAGCGTTTGGAGGTGGTCGAGCACTGTGGGTAGTTAGGGAGGTCTCAATCACAATGCGGAAGACCTGTAAACTAGAGTCCCATTCTATGTTCCAAACACGGCTGACATTATTCCATGAGTCAGGCAATATATTGGGGCAGGTAATACAGATTTTGACTGGTCTAAGATCCTGCATTAGTTTGGGATTCTCTTCCTTGTCCTTTTCCCTGAAAAAAAAAAACAAGGACTAAACTATACCACAAAAGTCAATCAAATCCTGAATTAAAACGGCATAAATACATCTCGCCATCTTATCCTGATGAGGCATCCTGAAAGGGATCATCGGCTTCTCTACCATTGCTCGGACCGCCTGCATCTTGCCTAGTCCATCTATTCATTCTTCAGCCACAGAAGGATTGTGTATCCCAGCTGCACCAGTCCTGGATACTGCTGCTTCACCGAGCAGCCATCCAAAATGGCGCTAGAATGCGCCGGAAGCTGCGTCATGCTGCGGCGCCGCAAGGGAGAATCAGGCTGGATCCTGGGAAAGGACCTCAGCCTGCCGGCGCTGCATGTCATGCTCCCTGCCCCTCTGGCCCAGGAACTACAGAACCCAGCAAACGCCCCAATGACTTTGTGCTCCAGCTGACCCCTCGAGGCCACAGGTACCCTCTGCCCTGTGTGAGTAAAGCCCTGGTTAAGAGAGCACCGCCTCCAGGTTCTCCTGGGGTTTGAAAATAACAAATTAAAACAAACTGGCCGATGCTATCCCAGCGGTTTCCTGGAGAGGAAACACAAAAAGTGAGGGCTGGGAGGAAGGGGGTGAGGCTTTTAATCTGTCCCAGTTAGGGTTTCCTCTATAGGGGGAGGCAGCTCTCTCTCCACGGCTGTCCTGAGGGATGAGAGAAGAAAAATTTAACTTTTCCAGCGATCCCATGGTGCAGGTGGGCAGCCAGCATGCTCTGCTTTTTGGTCAAACTTTCTCTTTAAAGTGGACCAAAACCATTGCTGGCTCCAGAACTGGTTGATTCCCTCTGCCTGGGGAATCCAGTTTGGGTTGCCTGCTGAGTAAAATTCCATAGATCGGCATTAAACGTGTACTCTTCTACCAATCCCACAGAACAGGCTGCAGCAACATCTGTCTGGCTCATGTGCACATGTGAGTGGCTCGTGTGGGCATGGATAGCTGGAGAGGAGTGGCCGTAGGGATGCTGGACGCTGTCAGCGCTGTGCCAGGTCTCTATTGGTGATGAAGTATGCACTGCATAGAATGCCGATTGAAGGAAAGCAACAGGATGCCCCAGAAAAGGGGGCCAAAGCCTGGCTTTTGATTTACTTTAAGTAATAGGCTAAAAGTATATAAATAACACCCTTTTGAAGACTGCATCACTGAACACAAACAAATGCAATACAATGGATGTGAATGCGTGTCAGGCCTAGGGGTGGGTACCAAATCCCAAGATGCCTTCAAATAAGACTTAGCTCCCATTTCTGCATCATTCAGTCTGCTTCAGCAGAAGAAATCTATGCATTCTCTCAGAAGAGGATGAAGAAAATCGGCACAAAGAAGGGAGAGAACCCAGGTACACAGATCCAACTGCCTGAGAGATCAAAGTAGCCACAGGCCCTCCAGTTAACCAGCTTTGGTGTAACTATACATGAAGGAAAACATTATGTGGATCACTTTATCCTACTAGGCTCCATTTTACATACAACTGCAGTTATCAAACCAATGCAAAAACATAACAACCATGCCCCTGACATAACAGAAGTGCCCAAATCATGCCAGGAGCAACCTTCCAACACAAAGATACCCAAATCTTTTGCCCTCCATAGCAGTTGGACACTTTTCTCAAGTTAACAGTTAAACTACATTGGTATAAAGCACCAATGATTGCTTTAAATGTATTCTTAAAATGATTCAGCAGCCAAATAAAAAAAACAAAAAAACAAAAGGGTACTTGCCTTTTGTCCCATGTAGTTCGTACTCCAGGCCACAGGGAGGTGCAGGCTCAGATCCAGCAATCAGATGAGTTACTGCTGGGCTGGCAACAATCAGCTGCGTGGGACAAAAGGTAAGTACCCTGTTTTTGTTTTTTTCTTTAATTTGCCTGCTGAATGATTTTAAATGAATCTTACATTTCTTCATAAATTGGCTCTGAAAAACAGGCAAAGACAAAAGCCAAACCCAACTTTTTTCTACCAGTTGTCCTGTCCAACTCCCATTACAGAGAAAATAACCCTCCCCCTCAAGGCCCACAAAAGGTTATGTTTTGCGGATCTCGACACAGATGCACAGGTGAAGTAATTAGAGCAGCGCCAGAGCTATAAAGCGGACTATGAGGAGATCCACAAAACATGAGAAGCATTAAAGGGAAATTAAGAAGGTTACAGATACAGGGGTCGATTCAGCACCATTTTAAAAGATCATTTTAGACAAAAAAAAGTAATGTTTACAAATGGTGCTGAACCAACCCCCTAGAGTGTTTGTTTTCTCTAGCATGTTTCATTAATGGGCAAGAACATACAGAAATCGTACGGGCATTGGCATCTCAAAACCCACTGCAATGCTGCTGTAAGCATCTTGGAAAATGTACGGAAGCACAAGAGCACAGCCATATGTTACAGAGCTAAGGATCTGATCGATAGGAATAGACATGTGGCAGGTAGTGACAGAGAGACATGTTAGAAACATAAACACCAGACAGAAATGTTACAGAGAGGAATCAGAAGATTGTACAAGCTACATAGAGAGACCTCATGGCTAGGCAATTGATATATAAAGAACTTTGAAGAATTTAGATAATAGAAAAGCAGGTTACAGATATAAAGATCTGAGGCAGGTTACAAAAACACAGCAAGGTAAAAATGTGTGTGAGAGGGGAAAGAGTGCAAGAGATCAGATTGATAGATTACATGTTAAGGAAAGAGGTGGCAGAGAGGCAGCACAAGGCAAAACATTACATTCTATATAAGAGAGAGGTGACAAGGATGGATAGACTACACAGGGACAGGTATTACGAAGATTAAGGCATTAGATACAGATACAATAGAGAGAAGCGTGCTAGGGATAGAAGGAAAGGATGAGGGAGTTACTGAGAAATGGGGATTGGATAGAGAGTGCAAGAGAAAAATAGAAGTGCATATAGACAAGGCGAGAGAGAGAATATACCATGATGAGATAGAATATGCAGTCTATAAAGAATTAAATTACAATGAGAGACATATAGATATGAGAAAGGGCAAGCCAGTTCGATGACTAGCAAAACAATCTAAAGAATATACAGTCTATAAAGAGTATGTGCGCATTACAATGAGAGACATATAGATATGAGAAAAGGCAAGCCAGTTGAATGACTAGCAAAACAATCTCAAGAAGTTAAAACAGCAATTCCAGTTGCAACAGATATACAAAAACTTAGGTGAACGAAAACCTTCGAAGACATATACAGATTTAAAGACGCAAGAGGGGGGATATATGGGAAAGACACACAGAATTACTTGAGAGAGATATATATATAAGTGTATGGTGAGTGTGTATTAAACAGATATAAGAGATATGGCAGGGGAGAGAGAAAGAGAATATATATCTCTATCAGAGACATATCCAGATGTATATGATAGACACATACAAATGAGAAATATATAGAGGAAGACATACAAACATATACGAGAGCCACGCATACATACAGGTAGGAAAGGGGAATTTATATATATGAGACAGAGACACACTTACATACAGAAGAGTTCTATGTGAGGGCAAGGTCAAACTGGGCAATTGCCTAGAGCCCCAAAGTAAAAAGGGGCCCATTGCCTTCAGTGACCAGTATAAAGGTATGTTGTCTTTTGGTGCTGATGTGTAATTTGATGCTCGTGACAGGTTGGAAAGGGGTTTAACATAAGGATGCCAATAAGGAGAGTGATTGTGACTGTATTGGTACAATGTTTTAGAACTTGGGGCCCCAATTATACATTTTCCAAGGGCCATAGCCCTGTGTAAGAGAAATACAGCCTTAATTCTGAATATATATTTGTTTGGTGAATATATTTGGTGATGAAGGCTAACAACAAAAGGGGTCCACCGGGTTTATACCTGGTAACACAGTGGGCCAGAGTGAGACACAAGGGATATATATATATATAAAAACAGACAAGACACATGCGTGAGTGTGTATAGATTATATATAATGTATTTATTTTTTAGGTCTCTATACGCTGTGTATGTGTATATATACATAGTGTATAGCGACATAGAAGAACAATATACATATATATTCATTTAGGATATACACAGAAATGAGCTACAATGAGAGAAGGATATACAGCAGTCTATAGAGAGGTGCCTTAGTTATAAATATATATTTGTTTGGTGACTATATTTGGTGATGAAGGCTATCAACAAAAGGGGTCCACCGGGTTTTTACCTGTTAACCCTGTGGGCCAGAGAGGGAGAGACATAAGGGTTATAAATATGAGACAGACAAGACATGTGTGTGTATATAGATTATATATAATGTATTTATTTTTTATGTCTCTATACGCTGTGTATATGTATATATACACAGTGTATAGAGACATAGAAGAACAATACATATATATTCATATAGGATATACACAGATTATGAATATATATATTTCTTTGGTGAATATATTTGGTGTTGAAGGCTATCAACAAAAGGGGTCCACAGGGTCTTTACCTGTTAACCCTGTGGGCCAGAGAGGGAGACATAAGGGTTATAAATATGAGACA
Source organism: Gastrophryne carolinensis (assembly GCA_027917425.1). Taxonomy (NCBI): domain Eukaryota; kingdom Metazoa; phylum Chordata; class Amphibia; order Anura; family Microhylidae; genus Gastrophryne; species Gastrophryne carolinensis. The sequence continues at coordinate 41,034,068 of CM051242.1, read as the reverse complement.
GACAAGACACACGAGTGTGTGTATAGATTATATATAATGTATTTTTATGTCTCTATAAGCTGTGTATATGTATATACAATGTATAGCGACATAAATATATATATTCATATAGGATATATAGAGAAATGAGCTACAATGAGAGAAGCATAGACAGCAGTGTATAGAGAGGTGGGTGCTGTGAGGGGAGCTCTGCGGGCGGGAAGGCCCGGTGCGCTGTGAGGCGCGGTAACCCATGGCAACCTGTCAGGGATTGTGCTTCCCGCACTGAATAGCTCCGTGTAATAATGTCCCGAGCGTGTCGGGTGTGGGGGAGCCGCTGGCTCGCTCGCCCTCCATGTGCCCCACACAAGAGAAAGTTCCCCGGTAGTGTCGGGTGAGGTGAGGGTGGCAATGTCAGGGAGGGCGGCATGCTCCCGGGCTCACCTGGCGCGCTGTGCTGGTTGTTCTCCATAGGCTCCGGGGCGCTGTTGAGCTCCGCCAGTCTCCGGTTGGTGGCCGTCAGCTCGGTGCGCAGGTTGGTCACCTCGTGGCTGGCCGCTTGGATGGCCCCATCAATGCGCAGGGCCAGCTGCTTGTTGTCGTCCATCATTCGCAGGATGTGCTCCTGGGGAGACAGGAGGGGACACAGAGCGGCATGGTGGGTGCGCGGAGCCTCTGCAGGGGACACACACACAGCCGCCCGCTCGGCACAGGACACGGCACACATCACACCACACGCACACACTCTCTCTTTAAATGGAACGTACCACTTGGCCGCCGGGGGGGTCCGCTCTGCTCCCGCACCTCTGGTCAGAGCACAGCGCGGCTCCGCACAAGATCCGGCTCACACAGCGGCCCGGGAGAGCGCGGCACCAGCCCCGGCACAGCAACTCCCGCATGCTACGACTGAATGGCGGCCTGCGGGACGTGCTGCACGGCCGCCCCCCTCCCCCGGTAGGAAGGTTTGCCCGGCCCTCCTCTCGCTTGTAAATCACAAACCGCAACTCGGGAGCTTCATTATACACTGACTGACCGGTGCCTGGTGCTGGAGGGGGGCAGCGGGGTATCTCACACCCCGGGGGTAGAGAAATGCTTCTTCTACCCCAATAATCATACTATATGGTGGGTCTCATCTCTGACAAGTGCCCAGAGGAGCCCCCGCTCCATTCCCACTGCTCACATATATAAAAGGCAGGCAGGGATCTGGTTGTCATGGCAGAGCCGGCGTCAGGCTAACATGGGCAGGTGCCGGGGGCCCTTACACCTTGGGGGGGCCCACCTCTCATGCTGCTCATGTGGAACACCTTTCCCCTTGTCCATCTGGACAATCCTTTCTTTCACTCCTTTTTTTTTCTATCCTTTCTTTCCTTCTATTCTTTCTTTCTACTTTCTGTTATTCCATCTATTGTTTCTCTGACCAACATCCCTTCTTTCTTATCTTCTACCCTTGCTGTCATTCCTTCTACTCTTTCTTATCTTCTATCTGTTCTGACTTACTTTGTGTCATTCCTTCTATTTTTTCTTTCTACTTTCTGTTATTCCATCTATTGTTTCTCTGACCAACATCCCTTCTTTCTTATCTTCTATCCTTGTTGTCATTCCTTCTACTCTTTCTTATCTTCTATCTGTTCTGACTTACTTTGTGTCATTCCTTCTATTCTTTCTTTCTACTTTTTGTTATTCCATCTATTGTTTCTCTGAGCAACATCCCTTCTTTCTTATCTTCTATCCTTGTTGTCATTCCTTCTACTCTTTCTTATCTTCTATCTGTTCTGACTTACTTTGTATCATTCCTTCTATTCTTTCTTTCTACTTTCTCTTATTCCATCTATTGTTTCTCACTTTCCATCATTCCTTCTATATTCTTTCTTTCTGACTTTCCAACATCCCTTCTTTCTTACCTTCTATCCTTGCTGCTATTCCTTCTACTCTTTCTTATCTTCTATCCGTTCTGACTTACTTTGTGTCATTCCTTCTATTCTTTCTTTCTGCTTTCTGTTATTCCATCTATTGTTTCTCATTTCCATCATTTCCTCTATTCTTTCATTCTGACTTTCCAAAATCCCTTCTTTCTTATCTTCTATCCTTGCTGTCATTCCTTCTACTCTTTCTTATCTTCTATCCGTTCTGACTTACTTTGTGTCATTCCTTCTATTCTTTCTTTCTACTTTCTGTTATTTCATCTATTGTTTCTCACGTTCCATCATTCCTTCTATATTCTTTCTTTCTGACTTTCCAACATCCCTTCTTTGTTATCTTCTATCCTTGCTGTCATTCCTTCTACTCTTTCTTATCTTCTATCCGTTCTGACTTACTTTGTGTCATTCCTTCTATTCTTTCTTTCTACTTTCTGTTATTCCATCTATTGTTTCTCATTTCCATCATTCCCTCTATTCTTTCATTCTGACTTTCCAAAATCCCTTCTTTCTTATCTTCTATCCTTGCTGTCATTCCTTCTACTCTTTCTTATCTTCTATCTGTTCTGACTTACTTTGTATCATTCCTTCTATTCTTTCTTTCTACTTTCTGTTATTTCATCTATTGTTTCTCACTTTCCATCATTCCTTCTATATTCTTTCTTTCTGACTTTCCAACATCCCTTCTTTCTTATCTTCTATCCTTGCTGTCATTCCTTCTACTCTTTCTTATCTTCTATCTGTTCTGACTTACTTTGAGTCATTCCTTCTATTCTTTCTTTCTACTTTCTGTTATTCCATTTATTGTTTCTCATTTCCATCATTTTCTCTATTCTTTCATTCTGACTTTCCAAAATCCCTTCTTTCTTATCTTCTATCCTTGCTGTCATTTCTTCTATCTGTTCTGACTTACTTTGTGTCATTCCTTCTATTCTTTCTTTCTACTTTCTGTTATTCCATCTATTGTTTCTCATTTTCCATCATTCCTTCTATTCTTTCTTTCTGACTTTCCAACATCCCTTCTTTCTTATCTTCTATCCCCGCTGTCATTCCTTCTATTTTTTTCTTGCCTCTATTCTTTCTGGCATTCCTTATCTACTATACTTTCTGACTTCCTTTTTGTAATTTCTACTATTCTTTCTTTCTTTTTTTATATATTCTTTATTTATTATCATTTTCAGGTTATACAGGCATTCTCCACATGAAGGAAAGATAACTTCAATCATACAGCAAGTACAGACCGTTATCAGCCCAAGGTAGTGCAGTCAGATATTTAACCAATAACTGTAACCATCACCATCGGTCTGTCCTGGTTGTTATGCGGTGAGGCGACCTCCCGGGCACCCCACCGCACCCCCAGCCGCCCACCTTCAAGCACGGGTCAACAAGGACTGGCCCAGCCACGTGTGGGTGCCATGCAGGTGTCCAGTGGGCGACCCCCCCATCTCCCTTTCCAAACCGTAGCGCTTACCACTTGCCCCTGTTCGGTGTATCAGATGACATTGTGACTGTCCCTAGATGTAAGGAGAAAAGGAGAAAAAAAAGGAAACCAGGGAGAAGAGGTAGAATGGAAAGATTAGGTTAAGAAGGAAGTGAGAGAGAAAGGCGTGGACCATCTTTGGTTATGGGTTGGATTCTACTAAGGCCCTGAAGTCCTGTGAGGCTGTGAATTCCACCCAATGGGACAACTTGAGGTGGCGCCTCCGAGGATTCATTTCGGGCTGTGATTATACTATTCTTTCTTTCTGACTTTCCATCATTCCTTCTTATCTTCTATCCACTCTGTCATTTCTTCTATTCTTTCTTCATTTCTTGCCTCTATTCTTTCTGTCATTCCTTCTCTACTTTCTTATCTACTATACTTTCTGACTTCCTTTTACCCATTTCTTTCTGACTTTCCATCATCCATTCTTCCTTAGCTTCTATCCATTCTGTCATTCTTCCTTCCATTCTTTCTTATCTTCTATACTTTGCTGTTATCTGAGAGATTTCCCCCGGGGGGCATTGCCAATAGGAATGTGTCGCTGGAGAGGAAAAAAAGCTAGGGGATTCTAAAATTCCTGGGAGTTGTCCCCCTTTTAAAGCAGCAGTTAATACAAAATGAATACAAAAAATAGGGTTTAGTATCACCCCCACCTCCAGGGTATCCCAATTTGACATGCCCCTCTAGTTAAAAGTGCCTTGGAAGCCCAAGATCAGGCAAAATTGCTCACCTAATTTACATTCCCATGTAGCTTATTTGGATGTGACCTCCAGAAGCCAAGCTGATTGGTTGCTGGCAGAGAAGGGGAATGCGTATGCTGTGGCTGTCATATGCCAGGGCCATAAAAACATGAAGTACATTATCAATGGGTTTTACTTCCACTACCTCAGCAGCATCGGGCATCCTGATCGAGAAAACCCCTCTGCGTTTTCCCCTGCCTCAAGCCTACAACTTCCATGTTCTATTGCATTGCTGTCAGGTTGGTTCACTATGTGAGCATCAGCAGCCAATCAGGTTCATTGTGGCGGGTGTGGAGGTGCGGTGCACCCCTCTCCTCAGCGAAACTGATTGGTTGCGAGCAGTGATTGAATGGCTGACAAACCAATGGAAAGACAGGGGCGCTTTGTACCTGGCTTGCATGGGGAGAGGCGCAGTGAGGCATCTCAAATTTGGATGCCCCATGGGGCTGTGTAGTGGAAGTAAAGTCCTGTGCAAGAATACTAGGTGAACTCAATAGGCTGCTGGCGGTCACATGGGGGCAGAAAACCATTCTGGAACACAAGAGGTGAGTAGCAGATGCCTTTTCCCAGAACGGTTAAGGGTTGCAGTGTGCATCGGGCAACTAAATTGGAATGCCTTCATGCATGCCCAAGGACTTTTTGACTGGCAATCCTCTTTAAAGTAGCCCAAAACCCAGGACTTTTGACTAAGTCCAGCCGAGCGGACCTGAGCGTGCCGGTGGCCGCATCCCCGCTATCCTCTAACAGGGAGTGTGCCCACCCTGTGCATTCACAAATGCCTGGCGCAGACGTTTGCGCATGTGTCAGGAGAAGGTTAGTTTACTGGGCGTTCTGGGGGAGTTTCACACGACGTGGCATCCTGAATCTGGATGCCCTGGGGAGGAGGGAATCAAGCAGCCCTGGATTTTGGTCCACTTTAAAGGGGACTGTCTAGGGAAGTTGAAAAAACAAACCACACATTACAGTCGCAGGCCCGACTCCTCATGGTCCTGTGACTGCTACTGGCTACTGCTGTGGCTGCTACACTTTTAGGCTATAATCTTCCCCCCCACCCAATAATCTGCATCCAGCATTGGCACTGGACACTCACATGATGGGCCCCCTACTGCCAGTCACTGGGGGAGCCTTATCCCATGTGACCAGCAGCAGGGATGTGTGCCCCTGGGGAGCAGGCTGTCAGCACTGGAACCAACAGCGCTAAACTCAGAACTGCAGCAGCCCACGGGACTGTGGGTAGGAAGGTAAGTGTAGTTGCCTGGACTTTCCCTTTAATGATGGAAGCCCCAAATCAGGCAGAATTACCCACTTGGTTCACCCTCCCATACCACTCTTGCACCACACATGATCGCCGCCAGCGAGGTTCAGCCTGGAATACAGTACATGACTTAACAACCCAGGAAAAAACTGTGCAATGCAGTACCACAGCCCGCTGTCGATGGAAGTGTGGTTGTGCAACTGTTAACAGTTGCTAGAAAAAAAGTATCTCTTAAAGCAGACCAAAACCCACATTTTTAACTAGCATTCCCTGAGTTGCTCCCCCCATGAAGAGAACCATTTGCCAATTTTCACTGCTTCTGCTTCACTCTAATCCCAGATAGTGCCGTCTGTTTTAGCTGTAAAGCTCAGCCTCCTCCATTCATTGCCACACCAATGCAATGACTGATTTTATGCAATATTACAGAAAGGGAGAGCAACAAAAGAACAGTGTTCCAGGATAATTCGAAAATCAAAAATATCCATTTCTAGTTCTACACCCAAAGAAGGCAGTATAGGCAGGGGCTTTGGCTACATTTATTTCACAAGTTCAGTGGGTTTTGGTCCGCTTTAACTGCAGAGCTTATCAACAATAGTAGGGATGTGAGTCTCTGAGAAGGTGTAGGTCTGCTGTGAGCCTAAATAAGAAGGAGCAATCATCCAAAGGGGGATTAAGTGAGTGTAAGGTTTCTGGACTCATTAGGGTGCCCTGCTGCGTGAAACCCCCCGAATCGCCAGTAAAACCTACCCGATTGCTGCGCCAGGCTTTTGTGAATGGAGAAGCTGTGGGCATGCGGCAGAACGCATGGGGCGTGGTGTCACACCGACCTAGGACTGTTGTGGTGATTCTAACAGGGCGGTATCCTTTATTAATATATTTGGCTTTCATTGTGGTAATCTGTCTCCCATTTGTTCTATGTGATTCCAGTAACTGAGTAATTTAAATGGCACCTTTTCTGTAAATGGGGGGTGTGGGACATTAGCCTGCAGGCAGGAGCCCCGTATGTATATGTTTATTGATTTTTGTTCATGAATATTGTTGTCGGGGATATTTTGATATAGGATGTATATTATTTATTTGATATTTTTGCACAATAGCACTATGCACTTTAGTGGGAGATAGTTTGAATTTGCTTCTTTCTATAGCACTTGGTCACTTAGTCGCTGATCTTTTTTCTGAGTATACATTTGGATTACACATAGTGGAGATATTGTGGAGCCCTACCACTTATATTGTTTACAATGCATTAACATTTGGTCCAGAAATCACGCTGTTGAGCGTTTTTTTTAACAGTGTTGTGTGATTTTTTGTTTTTTAATATGTCTGATCAATAAACGTATTTAATTTTATATTTATCATGCGCCGTAGGACTGGGAAAATGTGAGTTATTTTGGCTATCTGGGAGGTTTCACACAGCAGGCAATACCAAATCAGGATGTCCTGGGCGTGAGGAACAAAACCTGTGGATAGTCAAAATCCTGGGTTTTGGTCCACTTAACTCACTGATGGCGATTGCCAGTACCTTGACTGTTGGCCAAAACGAATTAGAGTCTTTTTTTTTTTTAGGGTGGGTGGAGTCATGCCCACCACTAAATTCCTGCATTCCCCACAATCCACTTCCTAACCCATGCCCAGTATTTCTCTCTGCTTGTCATTTAATGTGAATATGATCTTCTCATAATCTAGGAAGATAATAATGAGACACATTGATCCGCCATCGATTGTGTCGGCTGCTAATGTACCAGTCAGATGTTTTTATCCAGGAGAAAAAGAGCTGGAGGCTTTTTATTTCCTAGAAGGTTGATAGAGCGGCGAGGTTCTCCTATCAGATGCTGATCTGTTTCTCTAGCCTGCAATATGGTTGCTATAGGCAATAGATATTGATAAACTGACATCTGTATCTAGCTGGGCTTATTAAAGGGGAACTGTGCACAAACATCAGCCATCATCCTCTGAAGTCGTGAACGCTGTCCTGCTTTCACGACTCCTGAGCTCCATGAGCTTGCGGCTTCTATGGCCCCTCTCCCACCTTCTCTTCCCTGTCACTGCTTTTATTCATGTGCTACTCTCACTTAAATAGTTATTGCCTGGCTGCTAATTGCTGCTAAGCATCCCTAACTGCAAACAGCAGCCATGCAGCCTCAATAGTGCTGGAAAAAACAGCTGCAGCAGTTCTGCATTTCACCAGGTATGGGGAGGGGGGGATCCAGACCCTTGCTGCCCTGCTTGTATCTGCAGTTTTGGGTTGATTGATCCTTTTATTTATACTTCATTAACACATTCTGTGTTTGTATGTGTTTCATGTATACAGCCATATGTCTGCCTTTATAGATGGCAGTGAGAGCACACCCATGTTGTTCCAACCCAGCTGTAACACATTTTTGTAATTTTCATACAGCCTTTCTCTGAGAATTCCCACAAGTATGTCTCCACTGTTCTCCTCCCATGTGCCAGCAGCCTGCGGTATGACATGGAAACAAATCAAGCAGAACTCATAGCCTGCTAGAAAACCGTGAGAGTGGAAGTCAAGAATAACTTTAGGTCCCTTCTAACTCCCACCCCAGGGCATCCCGATATGGTAAATACCCTAGGAAGCCTGACATTAAAACTGCTTATGTTGGGGGCTGCAGCAACCACACCTGCATGTTCCCTTTTTCACTGACAGCTAATAACGTTTGCCTGACAGGTTAGAAAGTGGCATGTATGGGGCCCAGCGAACCCCATCGCACCCTGGTGGTCAAGTTGGGGGCATGAGTGCCTGGTAATACAGACTGGGTGAGTAATCCTGTCTGAGAAAACTTTAATTGGAGAGGCTTCTAAAATTGGGATACCTTGAGGTGGATTTTAAACAGGACTTAAAGTCGTTTGACTTACCTTCAACTTTAAAAGGATACTCCACTTTCTTGTATGTTCCTGATAAGACCCTCAGATCAGACCTACCATCACGCATGAGGTTCCCTTGGCATACATACCATAGAGGCAGAGGAGGCAGCTGTTACCAGCCCCCCCCCCCAGCTTGTAGCACCTGTGGGCCACCCGTTGTGGTTCTTGCCCAAATATGTAGTGTAGGTACACTGCTGGGAGTGCCAGGGGTCAGGACCGGAGGTTACACAGTATGAAACTAAGATGCCAGATGGTTGTTTTACCCTGGCACTCTGTGTATGGGATGCTGGGGAAAACAAGGTGCTGAACTCTTAGTTCCATCCTGTGAAACCTACTACAGTACTGACGCCTAGCACTCCCTGCAGGCAGAGTGCCCACATTGCATCCTGCTGCAGCATCCGGGCAAAAGAAGGAACTCACTAGGCCCCCCAGAAGTTGTCAGTATCAGTAAGTACAGTAAACCTGTTGGTGGTATTTAAATATCTTAGAGGAAGCATGTTGGTGTCAAAACTTACTGAGGTCCTCTAACCCTTGCAGCACGGGGTCATCCCAGGGTCATCACCAGAAAGCTCATACTTACCACTTCAACTTTCAGAGTTTCACCAGACCGGTGGATGCAAAATCATGTACAAGGCTGATGGATAGGTGGTCACGTGGGGCAAATAACTGCTTGAGGGCAAGAATGCATGTATGGAAGGGGAAATCGTGACCAGGGTCAGAGGACTTACAGTCAGTCTTGGCTAGAGGTCCTCTTCAAGAACACTATCAGAGGGCTGATAGCTCTGATATGTGTTTCATGGTTTAGACCAGTGTTCCCCAACCCTGTCTTTGTAAGTTGCCAACAGGTCATGTGCAGATGCACAGGTGAAGTAACTAGTGCAGCAGTAGGGCTATAGAGCCAGCATTGTGGCTTACGAGGAGATTGTTGAGGAGTTCTGTTTTAGAGAATACGTGATCACATCTCACACAGATGACCAGCTTTAGGCTTAGGTGTGCTGCTTTGCTTTTAGTGCCACCTGAACTCTGTTGCCAAAATAATACTGCATGTAGATGTAAACTGATCTTTATATAATGGTCATTTTTTGTACTATGTCATACTACATCCAAAGGGCATGTGATCAGGCTCTTAAAGTCAGTATAGCTAGAAAGTTCCCCCCATATGCTTTCTTATTTTTGTTCAGAAAAACTCGAAATTGGTCAAATGCTTTTTCATGCTTTAAATAACGCTGTCTCTATTTTAAACTCTTGAAGTGAGGTCTGGTGAGAAAAGTTGTGCACATGTCTATGGCTTTGGTACTGGCAGTTTGAAAAAGTAAACAACAGTATGTTTACAGTGCAATGAGTGACCCTGTGCAGATTGTAATGTAGCCGGACTCAGCATTAAAAGTATGAGCCACAAGGCTGACCTGACTGTTTTTTATTTAGTTCTAACTAGCCACAGAAAGTCAGTTTCCTCTTTAGAGGGTCATGTCCTTGCCTGTCAGAACTGCCTCTTTCTATTAAAGAGTCTATAAGACTCTTGGGGGGGGGGTCTTGCTCTACCTCCGAATTGAGATGCCCCATGGTGTGAAACCTCCAAGATTGCCTGATCTACTCATCGCTACTACTCATCAATGAGCACATCCCCGGCATACCTACAACCAGAGGCACGCCCGCATAAGACCTTTATGATTGGTCAACACGGACACACGCATGCATCTGTTGGTAGGGGCGAGGATGAGGTTGACATAGCTCGCTCCATTCAGATTTTCTTGCCCCACTGACGTCAGATGGAGTTTCCAGAGTGAATAATTGAATTTCCCCTTCTTACATCCACACACCCGGTTTTCCAGGGAGTTACTCTACCCTCCTCGCCATGTTACCAGTGCAATTCACTGTGCAACCCCCCCCCTCCCCCCCACAAAGCCACAACCCCTATCACAGTAACACACAACAGAGAATTAAATGTGAGGACATAATCTGGGGGAAGGGGTGGATTGGTCATAGGGAGTACAGGGAGAATTCCAGGAGGGCTACGCTGCTATTTGCTGGCTGGATTGGGTTCCCAGCATACATCCCACCTCACCTTAAAAAGTGGACTAAAACCCACGGCAATCTGCCCGGGAATCTATAAGATTCCTGGGCCGATCGATTCCCTCCCCCGGGGCACCCAAAATCAGGATGCCCCGCTGTGTGAGACCCCCAGGTCGCCCGTACACTTACCTTCTTTCCTGGTCCAATGGCACATGCCCAAGGCGCGACCGCATCCCTGCTATCCCTCTAGCAGGGCTACTGACCATGTCAGGCATTTGTAAAAAGGCTGGCGCAGGAACGCCCTCTGTTAGAGGGAAGCGGGGATGCGTCCATCAGCGCGGTCACCTTAGACGAAGGCTTAGATGATGTGACATCAGGGGATCTGAGCGTGCTGATTGGACGAACGGCCACGCATGCACTGTAGGACCGGAAAGAGGTGAGTTGGTTTCGGCGACCTGGGGGCTTTCACACAGCGGGGCAAGGACCAAAACCCAGGATATTCAAAATCCTGGGTTTTGGTCCCATTTAAAGTGGACCAACACCCAGGGGGGATCGGCCCGGACCGATCAGATCCCTCCCCGCGGGGCATACGAAATCGGGATGTCCCGCGGGGAGGAACCCCCCAGGAGGCCCACAATCCTCACCTTACCGGCGATCCAACGGCGCATGCGCGAGACGCGGCCGCGTCTCTCGCTTCCCTCTAGCAGGGCGCGCTCCCGCGCCGGCCGTTTTGTGAATGGCCGGCGCAGGAGCGCTCCCTGTTAGAGGGAAGCGAGAGACGCAGCCAATGACAGCGCTCTGGTATGCGCGTCCAAGCAGCTTTGGACGCGCATACCAGAGCTGCTCTGAGCGCTGTCATTGGCCGGACGAGGTCACGTGGGAGCGGGGAGAGGTGAGTTTTTGCGGCGATCGGGGGGGTTTCAGACAGCGGGGCACCACCTAAGTGGACCAACACCCAGGATAGTCAAAATCCTGGGTGTTGGTCCACTTTAAGCCAGTGAGGAGTTCAGTCATTCTTTTCCAACACTCCATTTTCTCCTCCCCCCCCCCCCAAGTCCTCCCTCAATCCCCCCCTCCATACCTAATCCCATTGTATCCACAACCCATTTCTTATGTTCCTGCAATGACATGGCCTCAGCATAATGTCTGTCAGTCCAGCATCTGGCAGCCTCATCACCGCATCTTCAGGCTGTGTGGGGCGCTCTTGTCCACAACCATTTAGATAGACCATTTAGATTAGATGGACAGGAGCGCGCACGCTGCTGAAGATGCAGGCAATTGCCGAAGCCCTGCATTTAAACAGAGCCACTTGCCGGGCATTACATATGCACAGCAAACGGCTCTGATTGGATGAGAGCCAGCACATGCACCATTGGAATAGGTGATTTTTCTGGGTGCACCACAGTCAAAATCCCGGGTTTGTTTTGCTTTGGGGCAGCTCCTATTTGTTTGTTGGTCAGGTGTAGGCAGTGAAGTGATTAGGTTCATTCTCCAGTAATATAACCAACCAAAAAGAATTCCTTGTGTACCGTGTATGCTTGGTAAACAAAATTCTGATTCTGAATTCTGGGTGTTCCAGTTCTACAGCAGAAGAGCACAGTTTATCCACTCATGGTAGTGGAAGGTTGTGTTTTTTTGCAGCATTAGTTATTGTAATAGTGAGGGGATTTTGTAAGGTCAGAACTACTATGTAAACATTATGCATTTTAATACCTTTATATACATTATTTATAGCAAAATTTTAAAGGGCTGATTAAAAAAAAATGCAAATTAGCCATGATCCCAAACCCCCACCATGCGATTAAAGTGGAACTTAGGAGGCATAAAAGACTCCAGGGCTGTCTGAGTCTCACTCCTTGGGGCATCTTGAATTGGGATCAGGTCACCCCTGCCACTCCCGGAGCCCTTGCAGCGTTGTGTTGCCGTGGCCGGGTGGTGCCGACACACCCATAGCTAGAAACTGGGCAGAGATGCGGCTGGCGGTGGCGGTGCACTCGGCTCCTCTCGGCTTCATTTGGCTTAGCTGCTAGGAGAGCTGAACTGAGTTGAGCGAAACCGAGAAAGCTGATTGGCTGCTCAGCCTGTCAGCATGCTCAATTTCAGCTGTGCCTGCATTGTGGGAATGCCAGGAAGGTGAGTTTCCTCTGTTAACCGTGGGGATACACACAATGGGGCCTCCCAAATGGGGAATTACACCCGGGAGAGTGAAATTCCCAGCAATTGTCCACTTCTGTCCTGCCCATTACCTGGTAAATCGATACCCAAGGTTGACATCCCTACCCACAGTTTTCCAGAAGGGTAGAGTTACACTATAAGACTCATGTAGGTGACTGGATGTGACTCAATTTAGTCTTATGGAGATGGCTTTACTGTAAGCTCTGCACGTGCGTCCTGCTCTGGGCTCATCTTGCTGTGCTTCCTCAGGGCAGCGGGTGGAAGTTGTTGGACACATGCCACACTTCCTGGACATAGATCTTTACCATGTTCCTTAAAGAAGCATGTGGCGTCTCTCCAGCTTTTCCTGTGGCTACTGACGTTTTTGCAGTTCGTATGTGTCAGCACTATGCACATTTTTCATGTCATTGGCTTCTGTGTTAAAGCAGACCACAACCCTGGCAACGGGGCTTTAAAGTAAAAAAAAAACTAGGGCCGGGCTAAAGTTTTCCCCTGGGGCATCCCCACCGCTGTGTAAAAGCGCCTCATAAATCAATACCACAGCAAATGCGCAGACCTCCAATTGTGCACAATTGCCAATAGAATATCTGAATGGCTGCTGGCAGGTGTGTGCAGCAGAGGGGAGCAGCCAGCGACAATTCTTCCATTCAGAACTGATTGTCGGCCATTAGTAGTCACAGCAGCGACTTCTGATTGGACATGCACTGTGCGGGCGAGGAACGAGATGAATAAACAGGTGATCCTGACTGTGATTGGATGAACTTGCCTCTGAAGATCCCCTGTGGCTTGATGGAACATAAAGCTTAGACTTCAGTGCCTGACATCTGTAATGGAAGGGGGTAGATTGTGGTGACAGGGGATGTTGTTCATGGTCTGATTGCTTTAAATTTATGCTGGAGCTGTGTACATGGGGACGTGCTGGATCTTTCATCCAGGTGAGTAGAGGTGTTTGTACGCCCTAGTAACCCTTTAAAGCAGGTGTCAAGTGACAAAAAAAGAGATACGTTTGACCCTTTCCCCTTTTGTTCAATTCCTGCTGGGAGGGGGGTGGTTAAAATAAAAAATAGACTCCCCGGGGTCCAGTAGCCAGCTCATTTCCATGGTGCCCGCAGCAGCTGCATCTGTGAGGCTGCACAGATTCCTTCTCTGCGTGTGACGGACGCCCTGGCCTGGAGTGCTGTGGGGACACACAGGCTGCTGGGACCAGGTGAGTTATATTTTTATATAAACCCCCCTGCAATGAGTGAGCGCCAGATGGCAATGCTATCAATTTCTCTTTCAGTCCTGTAATCTGCAATGGCCTTTAAGCCATCATCACTCACCCATTTTCTGCATAATGGGTGTGGGACCGCATTGTGACAGCCATCCAGATTGCTGGAGCTGCCCATGCATAGACCCCCCTGCAACTCTTTCCTGAACCTCAATCCACTGACAAGATACAGCCCCTTTGGTTGGTTGCCGGTGGTCACGTTTACATTTTGCCAGCAGATCGAGGTTCAGGTAATGATTGCAGAGGGTTGTGGGGTCTATGCTCAGAGCACACTCCTTCAATCAATCTGGGTACCCCTTGTCAGAATGCGGCCCCACACCTATTATGCAGAAAATGGGTGTGGGATCGCTTTAAGTGGCGCATGTATGTCCTACGTGACTGTCTGCTGCCAATAAGGTTCCTTGCGCAGAAGGGTTAGTAACAAGCCAGACTCCTCTACATGGACTTTCACTATGAATACGAGTCTATCTTATATGTTTCCCCCACCCCGTACATACAGATTGCCCACATTAAAAATCATTCTATCTGCACCTAGTGTGTATTCTGTGCCTTAAAACATCCAAGATGGTGGCTCATGGAGCATCAGGCAGCCTGCAGAGAAGCGTCTTCTGACTGTGCCGCTCTGCATTCTGAGATTGCTGTCCTTTTCCTGACCTATGCTCTGCTCTGTCTGAGCAAATCACAGCTATAACCCGCCCCCTGCACTTTTACCCCCTCTCCTCTCCTCAGTATGTGATGCTTCTGAGGCAAGATGGCGGCGCCCATATCCTAGAGTCCTGTACAGCGTTGCAGCCCAGTGGAGGAAAGAATAAAAAGTGACTAAAAACGTAAAATATATTCATTTTAGATGCTGGGGAATAGTTTTTTAAGGGTTTGGGCTTTTCATGAAATGATGCTGAAGGTCCGCTTTCAGCTTGACATTTCATACCATCAGGTCTGACCTACTAATCACAAAGATGGAGCTACTTGGAATAACACCCAACCATAGCCAAATAGTGAAACTAGGACCCCTTCCTTCCAGCCGTAAAACCAACACTGGTACTCCTTAAGGCCTACAGGCATCCCTATGGGGGTCCCCTTAAAAGAGGACCAACACCCTCCCCTGATTGGCCCGGGAATCTATAAGATTCCTTGACCGATCAGCTCTATGACTGCGGGGCACCCCGATCGGCTGTGTAAACCCCCCCAGATCCCCGAAAATCCTACCTGATCCTCGTTCCAGTGGCATGCGCGGGCCGCCGCCGCCTCCTGCGCGTCCCTCTAGCAGGGCGCGCACCTGCGCCGGCCGTTTCTGAATGGCTCAGCTTGTCCGGCGCTGCCTCTCCTTGTCCGTCGGCGGCGATTGGACGAGCGAGTCATGTGGGAGCGGGGTCAGGTGAGTTTTCCGGGCTTTCTGGGGGGTTTCACACAGCACGGCACCTATGATCGGGGTGCCCCGCGGAAGTGGACCAATACCCAGGATAGTCAAAATCCTAGATGTTGGTCCACTTTAAGCCCAGCTCCCAGCCTGTCTTTCCCTATTACTGAAAATGTTTTAACTTGATGAGATCCTTTTGCTGGAAAATCAGTTTTATGACAGCAATTACATAAACTGCGGCTTTCGGGAGGGGGTCATGGGCATCCCAGTTGTTTGTGTTGTTTTATACTTCGAGCCTGATTCATCAAGCATAATCTGCCAGAATTCGCCACATTAGTGAAAAGTAAGTAGAGTAGTGCAGAATATAATTTATATTTTTTTTCCGCATGTTGCTGCAATGCCAATGTTTTAGTCAATTTAGCAACATGCACCAGTGTAAAAAGAAATGATGTTTTTAACCATGCTTATCTTTACCAATGCGGTGTATTCTGGCACATAGTACTTGATCAGTCAGTTCCTTAGTGTTTTTCTTGGAGGAGAATTATTTGGGGTGGGGAAAATATCTTGTGACATGCAAGTTTGTTTCTGAACAATGAACAAGTGTTCAGAAATATCTTTGCTGAAAGTGGAATTATCCTTAGGATGACCCGACTAAGGCAGCAATGTTCCATGACCCCGGCAAATTAGTTAGGTCAACAATTTTGGATCTTGGGCTGGTCTTCCAAAAAGAGCCCTGTGAAGAGCAGGGGTGACCTCAAATGTCAATAGCGGTTTACAGAGGTCAAGTAAAGAGAGGAATGGGCCAGACTTGTGAAAAGGTCATAGGCTACATCATCCTAAGAAGACAGTAAGGGAGGAATGCAGACAGACAGCTGTATGGACCACCTACTCCATATAGCAGCAGTGCCCATTCATCAAACTGTTTAAAGGGGCAGTGTAGCTATTAAAGTGGACCAAAACCCACTGTCTGATGGCCCGCTTGATTCCCTCCCCCTGGGGCATCCAGAATCAGGATGCCCCCTAGTGTGAAATCCCCTAGGTCACTCGGAATCTCACCTTCTTCCCCTGTCCAACGGCACATGAGCGAGCAACAGCCACATTCCCCCTATCCCTTTAGCAGGGATTGTGCCCGCTCCAAGCATTTGTAAATGGCCAGTGCCGACACACTCCCTGTTAGAGGGTAGCAGGGGATAACGTGCTCGGATCTGCTCGCTTTAGTGGAATCCGAGCGTTCTGATTGGGTAAGTCAGACCGAGCGACCTGGGGGGCTTTCACACAGCGGGGCATCCCCGATCGGGGTGTCCGAGGAAAGGACCAAAACCCGGGGTAGTGAAAATCCTGGGTTTTGGTCCACTTTAACATTCTGACATGTCCACACTGTAATATACTGATTATAATCCTTCTTTAAAGCCTCTCCCAACCCTAATGGTGCAGTTTTCAGTTTTCTTAGTTCCTGTTTACAGATAAAAACATGCTCGGCCTTTGGGATGTACCAGTTGTGCGGTTGCACAGGGCGCCACCCTGATCTCTTTGTAAGGGAGCGCCATGAGACACCATTCAGTAAGCCCTGAGTGAAAGCTCTTAGCATTATGTATTATGTATTACTTTCTCTTTCATTATCCTTAACTTTTTTATCTTTTTCTTCACATTCCCTCATTCTCAATTCCACATTCCCTGCTCTTTAGTTTTACCACATTTGCTCCTCACCATTTTTACATCTACTCCTGCTTTTCCACCCACATTATTTAGCAGGGGTCAGTGTTTATTCAGCCTCTCAGTAAAACGTAACTTTTAATATTTCTAGTTAAAAATAGCCAAATGTGAAAAAATGCCAAAATAAGTGATAACAAAGCAAGGACCCTGAAGCCACCCTGTGCTGCGACCAGAACCCTGTAACGCGTTTCGGGCCGCACAGGCCCATAATCATTATTTAGTAGGCTATGTGTCCCCTAGGAGGAAGAACCACTCAAAAGATGATCTTGCAACCGAATAGCAATGATATATAATTATTATATAAATAACACATTTTATCAAAAAATAACTGTACGCAGGCACTGGGGCGTACATACCATAGAAGTAGCGAAGGTAGGTGCCACCGGGCCTACAGCAGAAGAGGGCCTGAGCAGGCTGCCACCACTGCCTCCATAGAATGTACACTGCCTGGCACCAGTAGCAGCAGAGAGGCAAACCACCTTCTTACTCCTCCTTCCTCCTCGTCATGCTTACCCAACCATGCCGCATCCTTTCTCCACAGTCTCCTACCCCCAGCAGACACGTGCTGCCAAGTTTGTCCATAACCCGGATCGAGTGTCCGTGAGTGTCCGCACCAGGGGGCTGGGGGTGTTAGCTGATAGGGGCCTGCTATGGGACCGGGACCCCATCAAGGCTATTGTTATTAAAAACAACAATAAGCAAGAAAGTGAGAAGGGAAACAGTTGTAACCATGTCAGCTGTTTATATAGATTATATACCGTATTTTTCGCCCTATAAGACGCACTCATTTTTCCCCAAAAGTGGGGGAAAAATGTCTGTGCGCCTTATCGGGCGAATGTGAAAAAAACCCAAAAAAACTCACCCGTTCCCAGGGCTCCCGCGTTGTCTGCCCCACTGCGAGAGGCCAGAGGAGCGGCGGGGGCTCTGTCCCGGTCCCGCCGCTGCGATCGCTGTCAGGCAGCGATGACAGCGGCGGGGCCAGAGACAGAGCCCCTGCCGCTCCTCCATCTGCTGCCTCTTCCGGGCTCAGAGCACACGCGAGCACGAAGGTCCGGGCAGTAGGTGGGCGTGGCCTGCACCGGTGCACGTGGCCTGCACCGTGCTCGCATGTGCCCAGGAACAGCAGATGGAGGAGCGGCAGGGGCTCTGTCTCTGGCCCCGCCGCTGTCATCGCTGCCTGAAAAGATAGCCGGGACAGAGCCAGCTCGTGAATGGGGTGGGCGTGGCCTGTGCCGATGCTGCGGCACAGGCCACGCCCACCCCATTCACGGAGCCGGCCGCTCGGCGCAGAGGTGTCAGCGGACAGGTAAGTTTAACTTTTTTTTATATACATGGTGCCTGCCTATACTAATGGGGGGAGGGGGGGTTGGGAATGGGGGGAGAGGGGCCACACAGCCTATTCTAATGGGGGGAGAGGGGCCACACAGCCAGTGCCGACACACTCCCTGTTAGAGGGTAGCAGGGGATAACGTGCTCGGATCTGCTCGCTTTAGTGGAATCCGAGCGTTCTGATTGGGTAAGTCAGACCGAGCGACCTGGGGGGCTTTCACACAGCGGGGCATCCCCGATCGGGGTGTCCGAGGAAAGGACCAAAACCCGGGGTAGTGAAAATCCTGGGTTTTGGTCCACTTTAACATTCTGACATGTCCACACTGTAATATACTGATTATAATCCTTCTTTAAAGCCTCTCCCAACCCTAATGGTGCAGTTTTCAGTTTTCTTAGTTCCTGTTTACAGATAAAAACATGCTCGGCCTTTGGGATGTACCAGTTGTGCGGTTGCACAGGGCGCCACCCTGATCTCTTTGTAAGGGAGCGCCATGAGACACCATTCAGTAAGCCCTGAGTGAAAGCTCTTAGCATTATGTATTATGTATTACTTTCTCTTTCATTATCCTTAACTTTTTTATCTTTTTCTTCACATTCCCTCATTCTCAATTCCACATTCCCTGCTCTTTAGTTTTACCACATTTGCTCCTCACCATTTTTACATCTACTCCTGCTTTTCCACCCACATTATTTAGCAGGGGTCAGTGTTTATTCAGCCTCTCAGTAAAACGTAACTTTTAATATTTCTAGTTAAAAATAGCCAAATGTGAAAAAATGCCAAAATAAGTGATAACAAAGCAAGGACCCTGAAGCCACCCTGTGCTGCGACCAGAACCCTGTAACGCGTTTCGGGCCGCACAGGCCCATAATCATTATTTAGTAGGCTATGTGTCCCCTAGGAGGAAGAACCACTCAAAAGATGATCTTGCAACCGAATAGCAATGATATATAATTATTATATAAATAACACATTTTATCAAAAAATAACTGTACGCAGGCACTGGGGCGTACATACCATAGAAGTAGCGAAGGTAGGTGCCACCGGGCCTACAGCAGAAGAGGGCCTGAGCAGGCTGCCACCACTGCCTCCATAGAATGTACACTGCCTGGCACCAGTAGCAGCAGAGAGGCAAACCACCTTCTTACTCCTCCTTCCTCCTCGTCATGCTTACCCAACCATGCCGCATCCTTTCTCCACAGTCTCCTACCCCCAGCAGACACGTGCTGCCAAGTTTGTCCATAACCCGGATCGAGTGTCCGTGAGTGTCCGCACCAGGGGGCTGGGGGTGTTAGCTGATAGGGGCCTGCTATGGGACCGGGACCCCATCAAGGCTATTGTTATTAAAAACAACAATAAGCAAGAAAGTGAGAAGGGAAACAGTTGTAACCATGTCAGCTGTTTATATAGATTATATACCGTATTTTTCGCCCTATAAGACGCACTCATTTTTCCCCAAAAGTGGGGGAAAAATGTCTGTGCGCCTTATCGGGCGAATGTGAAAAAAACCCAAAAAAACTCACCCGTTCCCAGGGCTCCCGCGTTGTCTGCCCCACTGCGAGAGGCCAGAGGAGCGGCGGGGGCTCTGTCCCGGTCCCGCCGCTGCGATCGCTGTCAGGCAGCGATGACAGCGGCGGGGCCAGAGACAGAGCCCCTGCCGCTCCTCCATCTGCTGCCTCTTCCGGGCTCAGAGCACACGCGAGCACGAAGGTCCGGGCAGTAGGTGGGCGTGGCCTGCACCGGTGCACGTGGCCTGCACCGTGCTCGCATGTGCCCAGGAACAGCAGATGGAGGAGCGGCAGGGGCTCTGTCTCTGGCCCCGCCGCTGTCATCGCTGCCTGAAAAGATAGCCGGGACAGAGCCAGCTCGTGAATGGGGTGGGCGTGGCCTGTGCCGATGCTGCGGCACAGGCCACGCCCACCCCATTCACGGAGCCGGCCGCTCGGCGCAGAGGTGTCAGCGGACAGGTAAGTTTAACTTTTTTTTATATACATGGTGCCTGCCTATACTAATGGGGGGAGGGGGGGTTGGGAATGGGGGGAGAGGGGCCACACAGCCTATTCTAATGGGGGGAGAGGGGCCACACAGCCTATACTAATGGGGGGAGGGGGATGCCACACAGCCTATACTAATGGGGGGAGGGGGATGCCACACAGCCTATGGGAATGGGGAGAGAGGGATGCCACACAGCCTATGGGAATGGGGGGAGGGGGATGCCACACAGCCTATGGGAATGGGGAGAGGGGGATGCCACACAGCCTATGGGAATGGGGGAGGGGGATGCCACACAGCCTATGGGAATGGGGGGAGGGGGATGCCACACAGCCTATGGGAATGGGGAGAGGGGGATGCCACACAGCCTATGGGAATGGGGGGAGGGGGATGCCACACAGCCTATGGGAATGGGGGATGGGGATGCCACACAGCCTATGGGAATGGGGGGAGGGGGATGCCACACAGCCTATGGGAATGGGGAGAGAGGGATGCCACACAGCCTATACTAATGGGGGGAGGGGGATGCCACACAGCCTATACTAATGGGGGGAGGGGGATGCCACACTGCCTATACTAATGGGGGGAGGGGGGATGCCACACAGCCAATGGGAATGGGGGGAGAGGTGGATGCCACACAGCCTATAGGAATGGGGGGAGAGGGATGCCACACAGCCTATACTAATGGGGGGAGAGGGGGATGCCACACAGCCAATGGGTATATGGGGAATGGGAGGGGGGGATGCCACACTGGGTATACGGGGAATGGGATGGGGGCATGCTACACTGTCTATGGAATGGGGGCATCCCACACGGCCTATGGGAATGGGGTAGGGGAATGCTACACTGTCTGTAATGGTGCGTTTTTGGTTTAAAATATTTTTTTTCTTATTTTCTTCCCCCAAATCCTAGGTGCGTCTTATGGGCAGGTGCGTCTTATAGGGCGAAAAATACGAGATAGATATATATATATATATATATATATATATATATATATATATATTTATTTTACAATAAATACTTTTGGGTAAAGGGAGTGTGTACCCTCTAGCTATATCAAATAAACATACAAAAAATATAGTTGAAAGAAATTCTGTACCGATTCCGCTCCTGGCTAGGGGCGTGTCTTAGCCATGGCCCATAAATGCACTGTGGGATCACTGGAAAGGTAAATTGTTGGGGCCGCCTGCGGGAATTCACACAGAGGGCATCCTGATTTGGGTAGGTATTGGGCCATTTTAATTACTCTTTTAGAGTCTCTAATGAACCCTTTTAGAGCCCCTAATCTGTTTTGCACACTCTCACCCACACCATTAAAGGGATCCTGAACCCAAAGACATTTTATGCGTGAACCCCCCCAGATCGCCGAGTTTAACCTCTTTCCGGTTCTACAGCGGATGCGCGGATGCTCATCCAATCAGCACACTCGGAGCCGCTGACGCCACGTCGCCTAAGCCCTCGTCTAAGACCAGTGGATCTGAGCGCGCTGGTGGGTGCATCCTCCACTACCCTCTAACAGGGAGCGTGCCCTGCTAGAGGGATAGCGGGGATGCGGCTCGCGCATGCGCCGTTGGACCGGGAAGCAAGGTAAGTGTATGGGGCAACCTGGGGGGTTTCACACAGCGAGGCATCATGATTTTGCATCTGGGGGAGGGAATCGATCGGCCCAGGAATCTGATAGATTCTGGGCAGATTGCAGTGGGTTTTGGTCCACTTTAATAAGGCAGCAGGCCGCTCACCCAATGCCTATCCCATGGGCCTCTCCTCCATTTCCTGCAGTGCAGGATAGAAGCTGTAGCAGGGCTCCTAAGTCATCCTCTCAATTTCATTCCTTCCGGACTACAGAAAAAAATGACACCCTGTCTGTTGGTGCTCTCAGCGTGAGCGATCCTGGCAATTCACAGTGGTCTTGCAGCTCCCTCTGACAACAACAGGTGCATAAGACTCATAAAGCTGCGTCCTGACACATCCTTCCCAGGTAAGCCAAGACCTACAAATTAAAGCCAAAAAACCCCAGCTTCGCTTAGAATAAATAAGGCTTTTAGATACAATCAGAAATTTTGTAAAGCTTTGAAATGGCTAGTTTTACAATGTTTCTGATGGGATAAGGTGGGAATTAGTTAGGGCTTGCCTTTATTGTCCCTGTCCAGGCACAAGCTAAGTTTCTCCTTCTCTGATCCCCAGGGGGAAAAGTGTAAAAGCCTTTTCAAGGCATCTCAAAATCTAAGAGGCCGATTCATTAATAGCACCAGGTAGCGACAGATGAGCGTCAGTAGCGGCATTTTCAGAGCGCCCGCTAGTAGTCGCTGTGCTTGGCCGTTGTTCGGTTGTTGATAGCGATTCAGTCGGTTTGCCGTAATGTTGAATATTGGGTGAGGAGACGCTATTTGACAGGTTCCGCGCTGTATGGGAGCGCATGACAGCGAATGGCCATAGCGAACGGCTCCCAGCATATTCATTAACAAATCACGCTCCAAAAATTCTCGCGCAGTGAAATGCTTGTTTAAACCCCAGAGCGCTGGGGGCGATGGGTTAAAAGTAGTTTTTTAACCCCCAAACAACCATATTTTTGGATAAAAAAAAAGGTTTTTCAAAACATTTTGTAATATGAATACATTAATATAAGACCTGTAATATCAATTCTGCACAATTTTTTTTTTTTTTACCTTAAAAAAAATATCTAACATTGCAGAAGTGGTCACAGAATTTTTGACATTTAAAAAAAAAAATAAAATTAATAGCAATTAATTAAGAATATTTAAAGA
The DNA here is from genome assembly GCA_027917425.1 of Gastrophryne carolinensis. Classification (NCBI taxonomy): domain Eukaryota; kingdom Metazoa; phylum Chordata; class Amphibia; order Anura; family Microhylidae; genus Gastrophryne; species Gastrophryne carolinensis. Next base: position 41,011,200 of record CM051242.1, on the reverse strand, counting down.
TTGCTCCATTGAAATGCATTGGAGAGCGCCAGGTAGCGAGAGGTCATACCTGTCGCTGTTCAAGGTCGCTCGCTGGCGCTGTGGGGTGAGGCTGGAATAATGATGAATGATTCGCTATCTGGCGCTCTGTCAGTCGCTAAGCAGGATCGGCTTGATAAATGTGTGATTGCGGAGGGTAGCCGGCGTTCTCGTGGCGGTGACCGTCATTACCGTTCGCTCACCATTCGCTACCTGGCGCTATCCCTTGCTAAATAAGGGCCTACGTTTTTACAAAAAACGCCTTATGTTTGCTAAGTAAAGCCGCTGGCTTTGCTTCTATTTCTGGTCATGGCTGAGCTTGTAAGGCACAGCTTTATAAATCATGTGTGCTATGCTATACTGTGGTCAGAGCCAGCTGTGGGACCACTGTGGCTTGCTGTACTTGCTCAAGCTCCAAAAGACCACTTTTTGGTGTGGTTCTAGGTCCTAGAGAAATAGATTTGAATAGAGGGTAAACACTGGAGCCCAGCTACAACTTCTACCCAAGGCTGCAGGAAATGGAGGAGAGGCACATGAGACAGACATAAGGTGATCTGCTTGCTTCCTTATTATTGCTGTTGCCTGGACATTCTTTCACTTTCCTGTGTGTTGTTCCTCAAATCCCAGATTGGGAAACCCTGCTGTGTGGACCCCCCAGGTCACCCCATTTCACTCACCTTTTTTTCCACTCGCACGACGCAGGCTCAGATGAAAGCAAGTGCACTGATTGGCTGAGTGGCGTGCTCACTTGGCTCCGTTCTGTGCCACTGACAAATAAGCCTCCTGGATAGCTAAGCAGCCAAGCTGCACCACCAGCCGCGTCCCCCACCCACCTCGCAGCCGTAGCGTGCCCACGCCACCCATTCAGAAAGGCCTGGCGGGCGAATGGCTAGAGGTGAGCAGGGATGCGGCTAGAGGGCACAGATGCGTCGAGGGCTCCAGGAGAAGATGAGTGAAACTGGCGATCGGGGATTTCACACAGTGGGGCATCCCAATTCAGGATGCTCCCAGGGGTAAAAGACGGATGGCTCTGGAGTCTTTTAGACTCCAGGGCCTCTGATGTCCCTCTTTAAATAAATCAAACATTACTGCCAATAGCCCAAATTCCCCAACCTTAGTCTCTAAAGACACATACAATTCTTAGCCCCAGCAAAATGTCTAAGGGCCCCTTATACAACCTTGTATACTTACCGTCTATACCAGTGATATTCAACTGGCGGACCTGGGTCCGAATGCGGACCTCGGCGCCAGATTTCCAGACCTCTGACCTGACAGCCCTGCACTCAAAATGTAATACTGTGGGGACAAAAAAAAAAGTGCCCTTCAGGATTTTTGGAGTGGGGGCGAGCGGCCTTTTTTAGTTTTGCCTGGGGAATCTCTAGCCCCTCCCCGAGTGCACTGATTTCTAACTATCTCCCCCCCCCCCCCCCGAGACAGCCCTCCACTCGGACCTTCACCTCTCACTGTATGCCTTTAAATGGACCTTTACAAGAAGTGGTTGAGTACCCCTGGTCTATACTTTCCACCCATAAAATGAAAAGCCATCTATTCCTGGCTTCATCCTTCATATACAATCTGTCACCTCCCATACTCAGGGCTCCTGTACACTTTTACATCCCTCTATAACTAAAGTAAACTATAACAAAGTTTGGGTTTGTAAAAAACTTTGTAAGTTTGGATTCCCAAACCCAAAAATGGCTTCAGCCAGAACACGGTAAAGCTTACCTATACAGCGTGTGCAGCAGGAAGCAACTGTAACTTACCTGAGCCCTGCAATCTGGTCCCTTTTCAGTGGTAAACGTTCCTTCTGTCAAATGGGCTACAGCCGGGGGCCACAAAAAGATGGCTAGCTAGTTTCTGAGCAACCCCCCCAAAAGTAAATTAGCGAACAAAATGCAATTCAAGGCAACACAGAGATAAGCAATATATAGTAAAAACACAAAAAAACAAAGCACAAACACTGCACAAAATAGCCAATTTTACTGCTGTTCTATTCCCACAGTAGATAGTAAGACAACTGACCATCCCCGGAAACGATTACCAGGCCTTGCCTCCCTGCTCAGGTTTGTTTAAGCTGTTTTATTATAGTGTGAACTAAAGTTCCGATCAATTTATTAAAGGAACTATATCATACCCTGGAAACAATTCTCAGGACTATGAGATGATTTAAGGAGATGAAGGCCTTGGAACTTCAAAGCTTATTTTTTTTCTGCAGGAAATTAGATTTAAAGTGTATCTAATCATAGCAGATAAATACATCACTGAACATCCTTCCCAGTTTGAATTTTTTCAGTTTTATCTTGATGACGAGAAATGCAAAAGTTATTAGACTGTTGAGCTGTGAAATTTGCTTTAGACTCTATAATCCTGGCACAATAACTCTAAAGTAAAATCTCGTTATATTTCCACTTGATTGGAGAGTGACTGAATGACCGGCTAGCACATCATGTTTTTTATGGGGCTCCCAGGATGTTTAAAGGTATATTGTTGGCTTAAAAAAAGCCAGCCATACTCACCTTATCACTTGGGGACATGCCTTTGCTCCCTTCAATCCTCCCAGCAAACTACAGCGGATGCTTCCGTCTCTGGTCATGAGGGAGGCAAGAACATTGCAAAGACATCCCTAAGCTTTTCCAAATAATTGACTAGGAATTAATCTAGGTATAACTGTGTGTAGGACGGGCTGGCATTTAAAAGGTTTAGGCCCTATATAGTTTAAAGTGATCCCACACTCTACTTAGACGGGGAGGCCGATTCATCAATAGCGCCAGGTAGCGACAGATGAGCGACTGTAGCGTGATTTTTTCAGCGCCAGACAGTATTCGCTGTGCTTGGCCGGCATTAGCTTGATGACAGCGACTCAGTCGGTGTGCGGTAATGTTGAATACGGGCTGGGGAGTCGCTGTTTCACAGGTCCAGCGTTGTATGTGAGCGCCTGACAACGAATGGCCAGAGCGAACGGCTAGCTTCATATTCATCAAAAAATCACGCTCCGAATGTGCTGTCGCTGTCCATTCCTTGTTTAAACCCCAGAGCGCTGGCGACGATCTGTATTAACTAGTTTTTAACCCCTAAACAACCATATTTTTTGAATGTAACATTATACATGTTTTTAGAATCATCCCGTTATATGAATACATTAATCTCAGACCTGTTAGATCAATTCTGCACATATTTTTTTTTTTTTTTTTTTTGACTTAAAAATAAATCCTAACATTGCAGAAATGGTCTCCGAATTTTTGACATTAAAAAAATCAAAAAAAAAAATATTACCAATTAATCATGAATTATTATAGATTGCTCCATTGAAATGCATTGGACATCGCCAGGGAGCGACAGCTCATACCTGGCGCTGTGAGGGAATTTGCAGCGGCGCTGTTCGGTCCAGGCGGCTTCATGATGAATGCCGCGCTAGCCGTCGCTCTCGCCGGCGCTAGCCTCATTTTGCTTGATAAATGCGTCATTGTGACCGCCGCGGGCGTACTTGAGTCGGTAGTCGCCGTTAGCTGCCGCTACCTGGCGCTCGTCAGACACTACCTGGCGCTATCGCTTGATGAATAAGGGCATTAGTCTTAAATTAGACTGCTTTCTCCTTGCCCCATGTTGGCTATCAGGGTTGGCATCTTTCATTTCCCAACACATTTCATTCCCTGATAACCCCTATAGAACTTGCTTCTGTCTGTTGACTCATTTTTCAGGGTCCCTTGAAATGGAATTGAAACATACATGGATACGTCGTCATATGCTACTGAGGAGGCCCTGCAGAGGGGACTGGGAATTATTACAGTCATACTTCAGTCAAAAGCAAAAAAATGCTATACTCACCTTTCATCCTGCGCAGGCTATCACTGCTAGTCCGATGCTAAGACACTTACCGGACTGCCCGAACCCTGTCCCGCACCGTGCACCACTCCCTCCTCCTCCACCACATCACCACATCGACACTACTGTGTAGAGGGGACTATGGCGCGCCCCGTCCCATTATGACCCTTTCCATTCACTTCACTGGAGAGGGGAGTGCCATAGTTCCTGTGACAATGGGGCCGGGCACAGCATAGTCCCCTCTGCACAGCGCTGTGAGTGCGTCGATGGAGGGAGTGGTAAGCCTGAGAAATATAAAGCAAGCTTAATGACAGCAAATATGCAGCACCTGACAGCCAGCATGATAAGAGCAGAAAGCAGGGTTTTTTAAACCTTTTCCTGGTGTTATGAAATCTGTACCACACTATGAGACCAGACACAACTGTATGGCTACTAAGCTGAGCTCTCTGGAACTCAGGCCCTGAACATCATGTAATGCCATGAGAAACACGTACGCGAGCATTATGATTTGCATATTCCAAAGATGTGATCAGTTTACCATTAATGTGCACAACGGCTCCATAATTCCATGTACAGTACTGCAGCCAGTATGTCTACGGGATTTCTTTGAAGTTCCACAGTCATCATAGCTTCCTGGCAGGGGTTTTCCTGCTGCCCCCTTCAGTCTATCCTAGGTTTGACCAGTCACAGCAATATCTTTTGAAATGCAAGCCCCCTGTGGGGCACTGTGCTTACCAACCTGCTATAAGCAGGCGATCTGCCAAATAGGTGATGATTTCCGTACACCCAGGGCCTTTTATTTTGTTTATGGACATGAGCAGGTCAGAGAGGTGCAATTATATTTTTACACCTGGAATATCCCTTTAAATTGGCTGCTCCTGTGATTGGTATTTTTTTTAATACCTTTTCGGCATGATGAGGTCTTCCCAGGTAAGTCTCTGAGGTTGATTCAAAGCCTGGTGAGAACACTCACTTCTTTTTTAGAAGAGAAAACTGCCATTCACTTTCATTGTCTAACGGGTGTAAATTTTCACCTGTCTCTGAATCCAAAGTAGACTATCCCCTCGATTCAAAGAGCAAAAGTTAATTGATTTCGGATCGAGAATCGTAAGTTTGGGTGGGTGTTAGTCATTTTTTCCTGTTTTTTTTGGCCATTTCCGACTCGCACGAGCCTACGTACGAATTCGTATATGCTCTTACGATCATCGGAAGTGCGTTCCTAAATTTTAGGATCAAAACGTAAAACTTAGGATAATTGGATGTGTTTAGGTGTGATTCAGAGAACAGTTTTCAAACCTCTAAAGACGTTTTAAAAGAAAGCCACTGCCGACACCTTTTAGCAGTCGGATTGCTGTTCTTGAACAGGTTTTTTGGCTATGTGGAGGAGTCTGCGCGTCTTGAGCTCCAATGAACTGCATGTATCAGCATGGCCGAGGCCATAAATTGTATGGCAATGCATACCTGATTCATGTATGCCTTATAAAAGCATTTTAATGTGGACCTTAATTAGTCCTTTGCATGTAAACCTTTATTTTGCAATATATTTGCGTTAATTAAAGAAACTTATGTCCTTTGTTATTTATTTGAAAATTGATGTACTAGAATAATATTTTTAGATTGCATTTATTGGTGTAGTTGTTTACCTTTGCTTTGTTTAATTATTTAAGCACATCTTTGGTCAGATGCATCACACTTACTGAGGAGAGGAGAGCGGGATAAAGTGCAGGATGTGGGTTACTGCTGTATTTTGCACAGACACAGCAGAGCTGGGGGCACGGAAAGGTCAGAAATCAAAGAATGCAGAGCAACACAGTCACAAGGCCCTTTCTGTTTGCAGGCTGCCCGATAATACCTGAGCCGCCATCTTGGCTGTTTCTAGACTCATAACATGCAGAAGTTGCTGGGTGTTTTTTTATATTTGAAAGCAATCTGTATGTAGAGGGTGTGGGTAACCACACACAAAATTTTAAGTTGTACCATTTGAAGCCAAAATATTAAAATTAAATCCACAAGTAAAAAATGCAAGTTAACTAAAAATTAAACAAAGTAAGATTTACTTATTATTATTATTATTATTATTATTCATTAATGGTTGGTTACTACAAAATGAATGAAATAAAGAAAAATAAAAGACCAAATATTTAGAATGCACTTTAATGAGGTAAGTTTGTAGTGCGCAGCCGCAAGATCAGAAGGATTTACGTCCAGACAAAAAAGGAAAAAGGGCAAAACCAATGTTGCAACCTGAGAAATGAAACGGAAAATTCAGGATGGAAACTGACATAGGTCTGATTCCCGAACTGCCATACGAACGGACGTACATTTTAGGATAGAAACGTATTTGCTTATAGAATCACTCGCAAGTTCATACGAACGCACGAGCGTACGGGAAAAATAGGATGATCGGCACCCAAATCCAAGCTGTTACATGTTTCTTTGAATCGACCCTAATGAAAGTGAATGGCAATTTTCTCTCCTAAGAAAGATATGAGCTTGCTCACCAGACTCTGAATTTACCCCTACATGTCTTGCAATGCAAGATTTTAAATGACATTGTGAGTTGAAACTAAGCCCCAGACAGGGATACTTACTACCAATCGACATTGAGTCAGTGTAAAAGAGCACATATTGGTGCTTTATATCTTTTTTTGTGGGCTTGAGTAAGGGATTGCTTTAAATCTCTCGGCCCCCATCTGTGGAGGTCCTTCTGGTGGGGGACCTGAAATTGGCTGCCTAATGTAGTGCTGCACAACCCCTATTGTTACAGATGTGGGTTCTGTATATGTGGTTAAAGTAGACCAAAACCCACGCCGATCGATTCCCCCCCTGGTGCATCCAAAATCGGGGTGCCCCGCTGTGTGAAACCCCCAGGTAGCAACATACACTTACCTTGATTCCCAGTCCAACGGCGCATGCGCGAGCCACAGCCACATCCCCGCTATTCCTCTAGCAGGGCGCGTACCTGCATCAGGCATTTGTGAAGGGCCGGCGTGGGCACTCTCCCTGTTAGAGGGAAGTGGGGGATGCAGCCGCCAGCACGCTTAGAGCCGCTGGCCTTAAAGAGGACCAACACCCAGGGGTGATCGGCCCGGAAATCTATAAGATTTCCGGGCCGATCACCTCCCACCCCGCGGGACATCCGAGATCGGGATGTCCCGCGGGGTGAAACCCCCCAGAAACCCCCAAAACAGCTTACCTGATCCGCCGCCGCTTCCGCCGCCGCCGCCTCCCGCGCGCCCCTCCAGACGTGCGCGTGCCCGCGCCGAGAGTGACGCGCGGGAGGCGGCGGCGGTGGAAGCGGCTTGGACGTTCCTGATCCCCGCCTGGACGTTGGCGGGGATTGGCTGCGGCGTTCACGTGGGAGCGGGGAGAGGTGAGTTTTTGGGGGTTTCTGGGGGGTTTCACACAGCGGGGCACCCCCGATCGGGGTGCCCCGCCGAAGTGGACCAAAACCCAGGATAGTCAAAATCCTGGGTGTTGGTCCACTTTAAACGAAGGCTTAGACGACGTGATGTCAGCAAGTGCGCTGACTGCACTAGCGGCCGTGCATGCGCCATAGGACCGGGAAGAGGTGAGTTGGCATCAGCGATCTGGGGGTTTCACAAAGTAGGGCACCCCCGATAAAGAAAATCCTGTGTTTTGGTCCACTTTAACCATTTCTGTGCTCTTGTTGGACAACACTCCAATGGGCAAAGGTAAATGTCTTGTAATTGAGGGTTTACTGTTGGTGGAAGGTTAGTTAGCATGTTCAGAGACCAGGGGGTGGATGAACTGAGCTGGAAGGGGGGATAATGACTGGAGATGGTGGGGAACTAATAGGCAGAGCGGGGTGGGCTGTATGAGTAGTGCTGGGATGGTGGGGTGGATGAGTGGAGCTGAAAAGGGGGTGTATAGACTTGGAGGGTGGGGTCGAGTGGAGTTGGTATGTTGAGGGGAAGGAGGAGTGAAGCTGTATAAGTGAGTATAGCTCGGAAAGGGGTGTCACTGAGAAGGGAGTTGGTGGGTGGTATTGGGGAGGAAGCGGAGTTGGGACAGGAGATGGTGAATGGCACTGGAAGGGCTGCACTGTGGCACCAGGAGTATGTCAAGCAGGAGTTACTGTGGGGCTGCTATCAGGACTATCATGGTCCTGATTATGGCCTCTGCACCCCCCCCCCCCCATTTCCAGTACACCCGAGGTGGCTGCCTCTTATCCTAACCTGACCCCCTCTGTTCCAATTTGATGAGGGTAGCTGACAGGCCTGCAGCAAAGGTCACCCCAGAACTTGTCTTAATGGCAAAAACTATTGTTCTGTATACATATCTCCAGCCCAGTGACTTAATATGGCAGCCAGGAAACAGGGAATTAGACATCTGGTGTTAATCTTTTTCATTTTCAGAAAGTAATAATATTACAGCTGTGCTGCTATTTCTAGCCGCTCCATGGGAAAAGTAGCTCAAACATCGCATGTGATTCTGAATCTGAAAGACATATTTGGCTTGAGAGCAACTAAATTTAGCATTTGATGCCGTTTTGAATGTCCAGCACTTTCACCTCTCAGGCTCTAGAAACCCCTTCTTCCTCTCCAATGTAACTTTCCACTGTCAGGCCGGCTTTTGCTGCAGGAGAGCCACTGCCGCCTCCTGTTTCTTCAATAATTAATTTTCTTTTTTTGTTATTATTTTCAGGTTGAGCCCTTCTCCCTGGCAGAGACATATTATTGAGGGTGGTTATATAGGGAAGAAAGTCATTTGGAAATAATTGGAAGGCATGCAGGTAATGGATGGGTGGGATGGATCATGGTATGGAGGTCTGTTAGTGGTATGGGTCCAGATGGGTTGAGTGGGCTGCAGGGGTTGAGTATATGCAGGGCTGGATTAAGTGTGGTGGAGGCTCCGGGGCCCAAAATCTGGTGGAGGACCCAGATACAGTATTTTTTTCCTTTAAAATAACTGATCGACGGTTGTCTGGCACCCGCCAACTTACTGCAACGTCAGATCGAGTTGTGCGGGTGCCTGCTGCTCAGTAACTCCTGCTTTGCCATTCTGGGCGGGGGGGGGGGGTGGAGTCGCCCAGCTGGTCCAGCAGAAACTGTTCCCCGCACTGAGCTGCCAGTGGCTGTGCTTGGTGGCTTATGTACAGTGAGTGGCCGCCGTTTGACAGCTCTTCACCCACCCATCACTGTAGCATTGCTGACGGCAGGTTTGCTGCTCTAGACTCTCCATCCTGCCCTGTGGTGGCTTTGGCTGCAAGTTTGCAAAAGCAAAAAAAGGCTTGCCCAGGCGCGTGGGGCCCCCACTGCTGCCATTAGCTTTGTTGCTGGCCCCGTGGCCAGTTAGACCATAGACTGAAAAGCGACCTGGACCAGACCATAACCCAAAAGTTGGGGAAGGCCCCCTTTGCAGGGAAAGTGGTGGAGACCCTTGCGCCCCCCTCATAATTCAGCCCTGAGTATATGGTTTGAAATTGGGGGTTTGATGCAGCCCCGAACAGTGGTCTTTTAGTGATATGGTTTGAGTGAGTTGCAGGGCTTTCATAGGTGTTTTCATCCTTACCTTAGCTTGAATATTGTTAAAGCCTTTCATGGTATCCATTTAACACAATGGGGTCAATTCAGAGCCAGGCGAGAAGTCTCAATCCTTTTTTCGGAGAGAAAACTACGATTCACTTTTACTGTCTACGGATGTAAATTTTAACCTGGCTCAGAAACAGCCCCAAGGTAAACAATGAAAGGAGTTTTCTCTCCTAAAAAGGAGTGAGAATTCTCAGTTGGCTCTAAATCGACCCCAATATTGTACCAAAATCTCTGAAAGGCTTGCTTTGCATAGCAATCACCATGAAGAAAAGATGATTACATGGATAGTTCCACTGATGGTTCCTCAGGCCATCATAAATGCATGATGAACAAGTAAGCCCCTGCTGCAGCCTCACCTGCTGGAGCTGTACAGTGCTCTAGAGTTCTTCCAGGGGATTAAGCAGGTAAGTTACTTTTTTAATCCCCCAAATTGGTTTTACTGTGGGGTGGTTTGGCAGGCCGCGACAGAGCGGTTGGACAACCCCCAAAAGTGGACCAAAACCTATGATTTTGACTATCTTGGGTTTTGGTCTTTGCCCCCCGATCGGGGTGCCCCGCTGTGTGGAAACCCCCCAGGTCACCCAATCTCACTAACCCTTCCTACGGTGCATGTGCAGCCCTCTCGTCCCACAGCATGCTCAGATCTGCCCAACCCCTTCGCCTAGGAGCTCGTCTAATGCAAGCAGACCGGGCACCCTGGCGCCGGCATCCCCCACTACCCTTTAACAGGGAGCATACCTGCGCCGGCCATTCACAAATGCCTGGTCCGGGCATGCAGCCTGCTAAAGGGATGGCAGGGATGCGGCTGCTGCTCATGCATGCACTGTTGAAATGAAGGTGAGTTTTCGGACCACCTGGCGGGTTTCACACAGCAGGAAACCATTGATGAGAATCCCCTGGGGGAGTGAGTGTGCCTGCCCTGGATTCTCATAGACTCCAGGGCGGGGTTTGGTTCACTTTAACGAGATATTTTGGGCTAGCAGCTTACAGCTTGCCGTGTTGGTTGTTGGGCTGCCTGTTTTATATACCAGCCCTTTACTTTCCCTCATAAACCTTGAACTTATCTGCACATTTTTCAGGGTCCCCGGTTTGAATTCACAGTCCGCCATAGAGATTCATGCAGAGCTGATGATTCATCCTAGCATGAGAGGTCCAGCACAAGGAAGAGTGTTGCTCTGGCTTGTTAGAAAATATAAAGCAGGCTGAATGAAAGATGCAGCAGGCCAAAATAAACCCTTTGCATGGAACGTCCCAATAAACCAGACCAAACATCAGAAGTGGCTGCGCAATTGGAATTGCTACCTAAACTCCTCCCCTGAGCAGCAAGCTCACCTTTTCAGAATCCCTGCGGTGATCAAATTAAGTAATAGAAGAGCGCACACCGGCATCCCTGCTCCCTCCATATCTGGCAATGGTGGTCTGACGGTCTGCCAATGGGAGCAGACACAGTGGAGGGAGCAGGGATGACACGGGGAGGCTGATTCATTAACAGCGGCAGGTAGCGACAGTTGAGTGACTGTAGCGGCATTTTCAGAGCGCCCGCTAGTAGTCGCTGTG